>VXBW01006646.1:1019119-1149563 GCA_013400375.1 Thinocorus orbignyianus | reverse complement strand
GCACGGCTCGGCACGGCTTGGCACGGCAGGACGCCCCGGCGGAGGAGTGACACTTGGAGTTTTAAAATTCTCTGGAAATGCCGGCGTCCGGCTGGCTCCCTCTCCCGTGGGAAGGCCGGCTGCCTCTGCCTCCCTCAGCCCCGCACGCCCATAACCGTCGGGGAAAGCCGGTGCGGTTCCTGAGCCGTGTGTCTCACCGAGAAAGTCAGCCTTTGCTTTTTCAGTCTTCGGGTGCTTACTGTCAATGCCAAACGTTAAGCCCGCTGTGATTCAGACTGCTGGGGACTATCACATGATGCGTGGAAGAACTATATAAAGAATGAGAAAAAGAGGAAAAAAAAGGACTTCTCATCTGTTTTGTTTTGGTGTTTTTTTATTTTAGGCTTCTAGACACTTCCAAGTTTCTCTTTACACCCTCAAGCAGCAGAAACTCACTTTGCCGACAAGTTGAAACCTTTACACATCTGCACAGCTCCCGAAAGCTGAGTGCTGCCAGTGCTGATGGCATGGCATGGTGGGGTTCGATGAACCCCAGTAAGCCACTCCGGTCACTTTGTCGGTGCTGTGCCAGACTCCATCCACAGCAACAGCCCCCTGTGCACCTGCTGGATGCAGCTGTGTGTCCCAGCCCATGCAGCTTTCCTGACCCCAGGCTTGGCATATCTCCCTGCTGAGACACTCTTCCTGATCTTTAGCCTACATTATCTTAGTTTGACCCAAGGAGGAGTCTGACTTGGCTGCAACTTGTGCATGGCTCTTCATTGCCCTGGCATCCACAGGCTACCTTAATGCTTTATTGGCCAGCCTGCGTGTGTGTGGACGTCTGAACCACCCCACCTCACTCAGACGGTGCTGCTGCTTCTCCTTCCTTCAGCCTTTCCCCTGTCATGGGGGATGGAGGAGGGAGCTACCTGCTCAGCATCTTGCCCCCGGGACAGGTCCCCTCTGGGCACCCATTTCTCGGCCAGCCCCACTCTGTGGTCACAAGGCGATTCTATGGAATGATAGAATGGTTAGACTTGGAAGGGACCTCAAAGATCATTGAGTGCCAAGCCCCCTGCCATGGGAGGGGTTCTTCCAAACCTTCCCACTAGATCAGGTTGCTCAAAGCCCCATCCAGCCTGGCCTTTAACACTTGCAGGGATGCAGCATCTACAACTTCTCTGGGTAACCTGTTCCAGTGCCTCACCACCCTCATAGTAAAGAATTCCTTCCTAATATCTAATTTAAATCTCCTCTCTTCCAATTTAAAACTGTTACCCCTTACTTGTTTCCTGTTGTCAGGGAAAGGCTGCCTGCATTTCTGAAGGGAAAATTCAAGCAGCAGGGAGCAGTGCCTGTCCCCAGGGCAAGCACTAAATACGGTTGCATAGATGCCCCACAGTCTGAACTTACTTTCCTCCTGGAGAATCCCCACATCAGCCCTCTTCTCCTGCTGATGGCCCTGACACTTTCCTTTCCTTTCCTTCTTTACTCCTTCCCTCCTGCACCAAGGCACGGGCCAGCAAGATGTCAAACCGCCCTTTTGGGGTGTCCTAGACTTGTCCTTCGCTGTCCCCAGGCTGCCCAGGCAACCCCTGGTATGCCAGTGGGTCCCAGCCAGACCCAGAGGTGATGGGCAGTTGATGCTTGTGCCAAGAGAGGCGACATTACCAGCATGGTCTCTTGAGTCAGCTCAAGGTTTGGACTCAAGTGTGGCAGCTCTATTTTGCACCATGAACACCCTGACAGCTGGCATTTTCAGCAGGGCTGTGTGAGGCCTGAGCTGTACCAAACCCTGCTAGCCTCCCTCTTGGGAGCAGCAATGCATGCCGTGGTGAAGGACCCAATGTCACACAGGAGCCAAAATTGCGGCCTTGGTGAATGCAGGCGGGAGGGCAAGCTGCTCTGAGGAGTGCCTGACCTTCCTGGGGCTTATTTGAGGGACTTATGTAGTGTCTGTAGTGTGTCAACCAGCTCCCGAGGTAGTGAGGGCAGCCATGGCTGGACATGGAGACTTGGTGGGCAAAGTCTCCCATGGGGGCTTTGAATCAGTATCCATATCTGTAGGGTTGGTTTCTAAAGGCCTCTGCTGTGCAGCCATCAAACATCTGTCCCATCATGCAGTGGAGCAGCCTCCCTTGGTTATGGATAATGTTCTGTAGTTCTCCACTGGTCATAGCCTGGACATTGGGCTGCAGCACCCACCAAACAACAGTGGCCACCTGCCTTCCCTGTGGACAGCTGCCAGCTGGCCAGAGGAGGGTGGTTGTGGCTGTGGCCCGCACCAGCTTGCCCCAGCAGCACTTGGCCAGGGTCTCTGTCTGGAGGGGTGCCTGAGGGCTGGCATGTATTTGAAGCATCTGGGATGTGGCTGGACAGAGAAGCTACAAAGCCTCAGGCTGTTCATTTCCATACAGAATCACACACAATCACAGAACAAGGCTAGAGTGGACCTCTGGAGGTCATCTGGTCCACACCCCCACTGCTCAAGGAGGGACACTGGGAGATGGTTACCCAGGACCACAACCAGTTGGGTTTTGACTGTCTCCAAGGATGGAGACCCCACAACCTCCCTGGGCAACCTGCACTATTGCTTGGTCACCCTCAGAGTAAAAAATGATTTCCTGATGTTTAGAGGCAACCTCCCGTGTTTCCATTTGTCCCCACTGCCTCTGGTCCTGTCACTGAGCACCACTGGAAAAAGCCTGCCCCCATCCTCCTTGCACCCTCCCCCCAGGTATTTATATATATTGATAAAATCCTCCTGATCCTTCACTTCTCCAGGCTGAGCAGTCCTAGCTCTCTCAGCCTTCCCTCATATATCAGGTGTTCCAGCCTTTCATCATTCCTGCAGCCCTTCTCTGGGTTCTCTCCAGTAGCTCTGTGTATATTTTACTTGGCCACCTAGAAATGCCCATGGGAGCTATTGCTATCTCAGTATTCAGTCTCCTGGGGTCATTTCCATTCTAATCGCTCCTACGTATCTTCATTTGAAGTGGTATTTGTGGCCCAAAGAAAGAAGTGCAGAGCGGCATGGCTCCTAAGGACATGATGCCCAGGGAATATGCTGTGAAATCTGGCCCCTGTGTGAGCACTGCCAGGTCCAGAAATCACACCTATAGACCTAGTGGTGTGTGCAGCCACAGCCAAAGGACCAGTTCTCTATCTCCTCTTTAACTTGCCAAAACTCAGAAACCAGCAGGTACTTGGAGCAGTTCCTCTCACTTGAGCTTTACGTACTTTCTTAGCAGCCTGAGAAAGAGAAAAAAAATAATGCTTGAAAAACAGATTAGTAGAGGGTGTCAACAGCACTGTCTGCTGAGTGGGTTTCAAAGCAATGATGAGGTCCAACCCAAGTCTAAGTACTCTCCCACAATGTTGTAGAAACTGCTAACAGTTGACTTATTTTTGGATTAGGAAACTTAGAGAGCAGATATCCAAGTTTATTTCAGCATTTTAAAAGCCTGCATTCCCAAAATGAAGGCCATCCTAATTGCTTTCTGAAGGCCTGTTTCATATTTCTGAAGTCTTCTTACTGGACTTAACTGAAAGGCAGATTAAACTCCTGAAAGCTGGATCAGACTCTGAAATCTTTAAAGTTAGTACCTCATCTGTACATTATTTATGAGCCAAATGCAATGTGTCATATTGGGCCTGTCATAGAAAGTACAGATTATTATTCAAGTGCAGGATGAGTGTTTTCATTGGCAAAGCAACTAACATTGAGCTTTTTTATAAAAAGTGGTTCCTAGTCCTTCAGGAGTTGTAATGTTTCTTCTTTGATTATGAAGATAACATCAATAACAAGTGCTGCTTCTTGCATTTTCTACCACATCTGTATATTCAGAAAACTGAATCATAAATGTTTTTGCTTCCAAATGATTAACTGTTCAAATAAAGCACTACCATGTTGCTCCATTTTTAACACACTGGTGCTGTGAATTAAACCTGGAGACATTGCAATGAGCATTTAATCCCATCTATCCCAGTGCGCAACACTCTCGCTCCAGTTCTCCACGTTTGGCTCACCCCTTGCTGCTTTGGTACTGTGAGGTAAACTGGAGCCTTCTTCCACCTCTTGCTGTTTAGATTGCTAGGCACAAGCCTGCAAAACCGCTTTCCACTTACTATTTTTAAGGCTCTTGCTTTGGCATTTTTCAGTCGTGCCCTGGAGAGAAACCTGAAAGGAAAGAAAGGAGTACCTGGATGTTAGCTTGTGCAATGCTTCTAATTAAACCTTCCATAATGATGAAAACCCTCCTGCCATTTGTTAAGATTTCCCCCACAGCATTATACATCCTCTTAATTAAGAGCAGAAGCTAAATAATACCTATTCTATTCCCCCTTGCTTCCAATTAGTCATCATTGATTGTTCCCCACTCAACATTTGACAATTAACAGAGCCCCCCACTCCCCGCAGGACTGGGATGTGTAGTCCTTCAGAAATGACACGTCTAGAATAACGTGAGGGGAGCTGCGTGGGCGAGAGGTAAGGGGAAGGGGAGGAGAAGGCCACCCAAGTGGAGCAAAAGACATGTAACATATGCAAATGTTCAGTATGCGGTGTGTTTTATATGCTGGATGTATATGAGGTCATATACAAAGCTCAGCTGGTAGCTGCACTGCTTTTGGGAGGCATGGGAATTTGAGGGAATACTTGAGCTCTTGCATGATCAAACGCACCTAGTCCTCTGTTTTTAAGATGTGAAGCTGTTCCTGATTTGGCTCTTTGCCACTGCTTCTTTAGGAGAGCAGGAGCTAGCATCTGCTTCTTCGTTGCCCACCAGGGCTGTGACTGTGACTGTGTCAACACAGACCTTGGCAAGTCACCCCAAGACTGAATTGCAGCTACACACAATCATGCCCAAGCTGCTGCCGACGGTGAGGAGCACAGCAGCTCCTCGAGCCAAAAAGGGCCTCCAGGGAGGCTACGGGCCCCTTCTGCACCATGGGTCCACTCCAGGAGCCTGGCCCAGCAGGAGGGACAGCCCCAGCCTCTGTGCAGTTCTGGGACCACTGCACTCCTCTCCCAATACCAGTACAAGCAGTGTACTGCTGCTGGGGGAACCCAGCAATGTAGTGGGGCTGGAAGGCAGCCCAGAGCCCGAGCTGCAGGGGTGGATAAAGCGTAGGGGATGCCAGGGCTTTTGGGCAGGCCTCCGGCATGAGGGTCAGAGAGTAAAGCTATAACATGATCAGAAAGTATCCTTTGTTTTTTTTCTTTTTTTTTTTTTTTTTTCCAGATGAAAATCATCCATTACAGGGCTCAGGGATTTTGTGTGAAGCTGTGACAATAAGTAGCTGAGCAAACTTCACAGACTCTGGGCGTGGGGGCTTGGCAACAAGTGCTGATGCACAAAAAAGCAAACCGGGAGCCCTTGGCAAGCTCTGCCCGGCCATAGCGGAAGGAGATAATCTCATTTCTTTGCTCTTGGCCCTTTCAGCTATTCACAGAGCCTAATGCCGCCTTATTCCCAACAATGAGCTGAACAATCAAACTCCCATCTGGCCTGGTCAGGCAGATGCAACACTTGCCTTTCAGTCACAGGCACACCAGCCTTGTGGGTTTTTTTATTTTATTTTGCCCATCTTGAATATCTTCTGTTTACCCCCACCCATAACAAGGAAGATAATTACACTTGGTAACAGAAACTGCAGTTGAGGCTCACCATCCTGCTCTAATCTGATCACCTACATCCCTGGACACAGTGAAACCCAGGCGTTGTGAGTGCAGCTGGTGCCGCGACCTTTGGGTCTCCCTCTGTACAACACGATACACAGCCCACCAGCTAATGACCTGTATTTCCTGGGAGAGCACTCTTCTCCCCTCTTGGCCCTCCTGCGTGCTCGCACTGCAGGCTCCAAACAGCTGGAGAAATATCTTCCCTCCCCGACTTTGAGATCAGCTGCAGGTTCCTCTTTGCAGTAGCCAGAAACCCACAGCATCACCGGGCTGCAGCAGCAGCTTTTGCTGCTACGTACCCCTCTCCTGGCCTGGGAAAAGGGATTATAGCCGATCATGTAGTGAGAGCCAGGGAAATAAAAAAGAGGAAAAAACAAAAAGGAAACTCTTTTGTTGTTAACACCATTCTGTCCTCTATTCTGCTCATGTTCCAGTCTTATGTTTTTGTTAAGCATTTAGCTGCAGGGGAGGAATATAAGGAGGTGGATTGATGTTTGTGTTAGTACAGATGTTTTTGTGTACAAATTGCATTTTGAGATACATACACTCACACACACACACAAGGACACTGGCTGTATTAAAAGACAACAGAAAATATCTCACAGACTTAAGTGAAGCTAGCATTTCCCCTCTAACATTCAAAATGAATTTCAGTAACCTGGTTTTAGCTGTCAGAAGTTCTCCTGACAAATTCAGAAGCCCTGGGAAGGAGAGACTGACACCCTATGCCAGTGGCATCCTGGCAAGGGGCCCCTTTTCCCTTTCTGTTGGGAGGACACGGGTTCTGGTTTGGTCTGTGCAGGAAAATCAGAAATTGAAGTGCCCCCTCCTTCAGTTAAGATGGCAGGGAATGCTGGCCCAATTGACAGGAGCCCCTTCAGTGATAAAATTTCCCTGTGTATGAGTCACAGGAAATTATAATCATTGCTTACAGGGACTGCAGAATACAATGAGATTTCTGAGCTACAAACAGACTTCAATTATTCTTAAAAGACAGACAGACCCTCAAACTGACACGACTGGAGAAAATAAATATCCTTTTGTCTGCACTGCTGGTGGTGATTTCCCATTAGACAGGAAAAGCCGTCTTTGATGAATGAATATTGTCTACACATTAGAAGAGGAGCTACTGTGTATCTCCTAATAGCTCTTGCATACTTGGGCTCAGCCTCATGTGAGGCCCTTAAACCCCTCGGGTACAATGTGGTAGCGTTCATTAGTGTACTGCATTCTTTATTGCAGTATTTGAGAAAAGGATTGTGCATATTAAAATAAAAATGAGGAAATTCGCACTCACCTTGAAGTTATGTGGCAAGGTCAAATATATTTAGCAATCTGCCTTCTCGGTCTGCAGGTAGTCCTTTCCAGGCTAGAGGCTTCAGCAGAAACACTCGCACTGGGGATAGATTTTCCATTTATGATGATTCTTGTAATTTAGCAGTTAATCACTCTTCTATTTTCATTTGCCTTTCTTTTCTACAATGGTATTTACATCAAAACCACAGTGTTACATAGAACTAAGTTGAACACTGTTTGCAGAAGCCACAGAAGGTATGCTGGTGCCTTTGACAAACCTGGGACCTTTTGTACCTTTATACCAAGTCTCATGTCATTTCCTTCCCACAGAAATATGTTAACAGGCATTAATCATAATAACTGAACCTTTTGTAGCAGTGTTGCACTTCCACCCGTCATGTTTTCTGGGACTGGTATTGGATTAAGCTTCACCTAGAGATGCCTGGGTCACCCCATGGAGTCCTTTCAGCTGCTGGTAGGTCACCTTACCTGGAACTTCACCAACACACCATGGACCAGTTGAGTCAGATACGCTGGTAGGGAGAGCATTTGGTCAATTGTTTTTAGCTGGATAGCATTTGTTTAGCCTTACAATAAAAAAATTCTTGGAGGGAATGGGAAATTTTTAATCCGATAATTCAGCAGTGTTTAAGAAAAGGCTTTTTATTAATTTATAGCAAAAATGCTAACAACCTTGGTTAAATTTTTGCTAATGTTTTTATTTGAGAGATTAAAAAACCCAAACAACAAAACTCCCAACATTAAGAAAAAGAAGCAGAAGAGCTACTGATGAGAAATGGTCTGGATTTGCCACCCAACAGTGGCACCAGTCTGCACACAAGCCAGCTGCAGGCAGAGATGCGGCAGAGACCAACATGGTACTCAAAGACCGAATGCTATACAAGAAACAACAAGCCTAAGAATCAGAAATAAAGGCCATAAAACCCCAACAACGCCCCATCCGAGTCTTACTTCCAACGAGAGACATAGGCAAAACTAATGTTTTAGGCTCATCCCGCATTACAGATGGAAACTGCACGTAAGTTTGTGGCACAGCAAAGGCTGCTGAGGAACTTGGCAGAATGGCCATGCTTTGCCACTGAGCACTGGGCTGAGTGTGTGACGTTTTGGCTTCAGCAGCCCGCTGAGTTACTATGGAGTCCTCAGTTCAGTGGATGACGTTTTAAGGCAGGGGGGTAGCTGTGGGAAAAAAGAGGACCACAACCTGCTTTGCAAGTGCTAAGAGGAATCTGAAAGTCCAACAAGAATTATGGCCTCTTCAGTACTCCACAGCTACAGGTACAGCAACATTGATTATATCATGTACATAACATTACTTATAGACTCTACATGTAAAACGTTAACCAATTTATCATGGAAATCTGGTAACAAGCAACATTGCCATATAAATTCACACTTCAAAAAAAGCTAAGTGTGGAACGTTCCTTTGCAGGAGGATTTTCAGTCAGTGTTTTGTATAGAAAATACTCAAACAACGATGATAATTTGTTCTCTGAATCTCAATTCATTATTGGGTTAGTTTTCAGGAACGGAAAAAGGTTTTCTTTAGAAAATGCATGAATATTCAGAGTATGAATTCACAATCTAAGTATTAAATAATTAAAAAAAAAGTTTCAACTGTCAGGAATTCTTACTTGGTCACAATATTTTAAAGCAGTAACAGCAATACAAGTCAGAAAATCTTTTCCTGCAACACCTGTAAATGTAAAAGTATTCACGTTAAACGCAAAAGAACTATTAAAGAATATACTGGTTGTAGAACAGAGAAATGAAAGCCTAGCTATGCATTCAGCCATCTTCCTTGCACCTGAACTCCAGCTGTTTAAAAACATATTGACTTGGTAATTTGGAAAATGATGTCCCATAGGTCACTGGTCTGCATACTCCTATGAAATATGATGCCCCAAATGGCATGACACCCCTTCTTGACAAGTTTTAAATCTCATCTCCACCTTTATCTCCACAGGTTAAACAAAAGAACAACTATCCAAATGTAAAATGCTCTTTTTTTTTTTTTTTTTTTAATTACTAAATTAAGAAAGTTAAACAGTTTTAAAATGTAAACTTGCAAATAAACCATAACAAAATGTAATTAAGACCTTAAAATTTGCAACTCAGTATTAAAAACTCAATAGAAATAGAAAGGAATTTTTTTTTTCTTTTTTTTTTTGGTTAAACGTAAGTAATTGAAGGCTGGTACAGACAACTGAAAAGGTAATACTTTGTTCTGTGCATTCCCCATGAAATGTAAAGAAGTGCATAGTAATTCCACTGGAGAACTTGCAGACACAGAGAAAGTAATTTCATTAGCAGTACAGGACATTTAACACACTTATTTTACAATGGAAAAATGTTACACATAAAACAGAAAAGTCCTAGTTGCATGACCAACAGTTTAGCAGGTGGACTTGGCTAAAATGCTATGATTTTAAGACCATCTGAATGTGGTTACACTGTTTAATAAATCTTTTCGAAACATTTCAGTATACATGTTTTAATACAAGAAGTCCTTGCAGTTTCAATTTTCCAGTTCAAACGGTGATTGGTGTAGTTTTCTTGCTTTAAATATGTTTGTTTTAATTTCAAGAACAAATCATCACACACTTGTCAAACATTGGAAACATTACTGTAAATACAGCACATGATTCCTGAAAGAGCAAAGTTACAACCATCTACAGGTACATAATCATAAACAAAAAGTGCAATCCAATTTTAAAAAATCATGCTTGGCAAAAGCCAAAAATTAGATCACTGGTTTTCAGAATCCCACCAGTGTTTTCATGTCTGCAGTAAAATTATCGCTTTCTGGGTACTGCTGCAGCAGGGTTCATTCAATTCCAAATGAGTTTCCTCTGCAATAGCACCCATATACTGTATGTACAGGTATGTATATATATTATATATATTTTATATATAAAAAAAGCAAAAAACCAAACACCTGTCCTGATTTTTTTTCTTTTATTTGTTAAAACATGAAAAAAAATGTTTTAGACAAAGAGGCCACTTCTGGAAAATAATACTTTTAGTTGAATCAGGAGAAGACTAGTTAAAATCACATAGGTTTTGCATTTTAAAAAAAGGAAAGCACTAGGATCAGTTATTGGCACTGAGTTACTATTTACAATGAACAGAGGTTTTGCAGTTTACGTAACATCAATACAATGCAGTTTTGGAGTCTTTGATTAAGAAAAAACAAGTGTTTTTCTCCTTTTCATCCAGGACATTCAGAGTATTAGGACAAGTGGTCATAGGCAAGGGCTGTGGAAGTTCCCAGCTCCAGCCCCTCCTGTGCACGGCGGTGCTGGAAGATGCTGCACTCTGGAGAAGCTGATCATGGAGTTGGAAGCTGAAGGGCAGGTGGGGCAGGGCTGAGAAACACCTGGTAATTCATGACAGTTTCTGGAGACCAGGGATTTACAGGTTGTCACCGGGCTGGTACTGGGGTTCTGTTGCAGTGAAGTAGTCTTCAAGGAAACCCTGCAAATATTCGAAAGTTGGACGCTCCTCTGGGTCTTTTTTCCAGCAGTGGATCATAAGCTCGTGCAAGGAGATGGGACAGTCCTGAGGACACGGCATTCGATAACCACGCTCTACTTGCTCCAAGACTTCACGGTTATTCATGCCTGCAAAGGGCAGACAAATCCACACTGTTAAATTACAGGAAAATTAATCTGACTATATCTACAGTATATATAGATTCCTCAGTCATAGTAATTTCTTTTGATCAAACAAAGGTAAAAAAATAATTTCAATGTCCTGTTCCAGCTCTGCCTCGACTGCAAGGTAACCTGGATTATTTTCTTTCTCAGTAGAGGGTTATAGGATCCAGTGATGAGTAAAATGCTGCTCCCATGGTTACCCTCTTGGCTCACTCACAATGGGCAGGATTTGGCATGTTCCTTCCCCAACAACAGTAGCTGTGAAATGTATTTTGTGAAGTGGTTAAAGAAAATAACAAGTACTATTCCGAAAATCTAGAAATTAAGATGAATTTTTGAAACTCTCACACTGAGTGTGGGCCTTTCTTCAAGTGCTGTGTAAGGTCAAGCTGCAGAGACATACTCTGCTACTCTGGGCTACCAGGGATGTTTAAAAACTCAGTCTGTGCTGGTTAGTATTGTTTCTACCGCATTCCACTGTTGCATCCCAACCCAGAAGAGAACAAAGTTGCTCAGAAGACAAGTCAATCACCACGCAAAACAGCTCCACAGCAGAATCATAGCTCTCTCTCACAAAAGGTAAAAAGTTATATTACCATTACACTTGCCTTTAAGATTCAAGCCAGGCCCTTCGCTACCTTGTCTTTTCTGTGTAACCTCTTAAACCTTTGATTCCTCTGCTCAGGTGTTTTTCACTCTATGTTAATTGCAGTCAACCTCAACTTTAGTTTAAATAGCTCTTCCAGTAACCCTTTTGCCTATTTAACAGTACCAGGATTAAGACTAGCACTGCAGGCGTGCAGAAATATTTCAGAGAAAGCATGCACGTTGACTGCAAGCTTTGTGGCTTGCCAGCTGGCAAGCCCTGACCCAATCTTCTGCTCAAAAATATCTGTAGGCTTCAGTCCCCTCTCCTAGTGGGTCCTGCCAAGCAGCTGTACAAGAAAACTAGGAGGGACACTTCAGTTTCTCCATGACAGAATCTAGAAACTAGCACTTTGATGTTGCTCTTTGCATTAGCTTATCCTCTACCTGGCTTCCATGGCACCATCCTTTGCTGGATCTACTCCATTCTGTTCTTTCAGGGTGTCCTCTTGAAGAAATTTCTAGTCTGACCTTCAGGACCCAGGGGGTTGCCTCTTTTCCCTCTACCCTTTATTTTTTGTAAACTTCTTTGTGAGAAATAAGTCAACTACCTTCCTCAATACAGATGCTACTCCACACTTTGACTAGAGGGAAAAAAATATCCTTACCCTGAATGGCATTCAGGCTGATAACTTCACAGTATTTTTGGCTTTGCTTTTTACTCTGCATTCTCACATCCTGGCTGTGTTTACTTCTTAAAGATGTCTTAAAAGAAGCATCTGCAAACTACAACTTTTCCTGACCATCCACATCTAGATTCTCATCCCAAGTTAGGATAACAAAACACCTTTTCCTCTTATCTTGACAGGGTAATTTCCTCCCACTGATATCCACTTGCAATGTCTCTGAAAAGATCATTTTCCTAGCCTGTTGTTGCAACCACCCCTTGCCTGGTCTTGCCACTTGCTCTTTGTTGACTGCTACGTGAAATACAAGTCGCTTGTCCTCGCTGTTGAAGCTTCTCACAGGCAACCTTACTAGCATTTAGGTTCTCATTTGGCCATGTCCTGCTAAGTCCTGATCAGCCTGCTGCAGCACCTTCCATTTTCAAACAAGTACTGATGTGCAGTTTCATGCCTGTTGCCCAGGGAGGAACCTGCCCAGAAAACTGCTGCATCCTCCTACTAACCATTCCCTTTAGCAGTGAAAACTGCCAAAGGTAAGATTAGATTTAGCATTTCCTAGCCTGCAGAGCAATGCTTTAGCACTGGTTTCATGTGTTTGATTTATCACCTGCATCCACCTACTGTTAAATGTTTATGAGTAGAAGCAAACACTTTGTATGGCACCTGAAGTGGTCTGTGGTTAGGACTCCACAGAATGATGAAAACAGAGTAGTAACGGTCCTCTGCAGACATCAGAATCTGCACAGAGGTAAGATTCTCCTGTGTTATTGACTCCAAACTGATGTTGTTAGGGCTCACAACAAACAAAAAAATTTTGCCACGCACTGAATAAACATCTGGGTGTTCCTCATTATCCAACAAGAACATTTTCAAACATATTCCACTTTTTTATTCTATTACAAAAAATGCTAGTGGTCTGTTAGTCATCACCAACCCAAAGGCAGCATCAGCCCAAAGCTTCTGGCCTTGTTCTCAAGATGCTACAAGAAAAAAATGGGCATGTTGCTCACATTGTCTTCCCAGTATTATTTTTTTAAATTTGTGTTTTGAACAAAAATCTGCACCATTTTTTTTCATATCCTTGTCTTTGAATCAGCTGAATTATCTCATGTTTTGGGGTAAGAACTACTGTGCTTTGCTTCCTCTGCATATTTAAGGCTGTTACCAGTAACTCGTTCATTGTGTATACCTAAAACACAAACTGCATTCTTTGTTTTTATTTTGGCAGTATACCTCTAAGTACAACATGGGTGGAAGCAATAGCAGCAGAAAAGCTCCTTCCCAACTGATTTGTTATTCTAAGATATCAAATGTTTGGTATTTTTATCCATTGCATTACTCAGTGCTGCAAAGCACACTCTGAAACTTGATAACGAATAACGAACTTATGCTGGAAGAAAAACCCTGAGGAGAAAGAGGGGGGAGGAAAAACATAAACAGCTCTTCACTTCCCTTTGTTAAAAAAAATGTAGAGAAAGAACACAAAGGAGACATTGCTGTCTGAAATCACAATTACTTGTTATTCCTGAAAAGTCAGCCAAACCAGGTATTTTCACCACAGTATAATCCAGGAAAATGTGCTTCTTTTCCTGTCTTCTTTCTCCTCCTCCTTCCCAGTAAAATCCCGATATGAAACTAAACCAAGTAATCCTCATGTTCTTTACTGGAATCCATACAGCCAGTAAGGGCTGCAGCACCTAGGATTTGCCAAAAAAATTATGCTGGTTTTGACATGTGCTGCTAATTTAAAAAAAAAGAGTTTCAAATACACTTTTTGTTCAAAATCAATTGGATTATTTGTCAGACTTATAAAACCAGCAGTGTTTGTGGTACTTTTTACCTCTTAAGATGTCTATTTATGTTTACAAATCTATTATCTAGATTCAGTTACCTTATCCTGCAAGTTCTAGTATTTCTCTTTTGATAGCAGGAGCCTGGTGTATCTGCACTTCTAACACCACAGAGAGAATATCTGAGCAGTCTGTACAGCTCCTCTCTCCTAATGAATACCCAAGAGTTTCAACTCTTTTAGTAAATAATAAATGAAATTCTGCTTATAGTATGCTTCTAGACCCGTTAAAAGTTTATCTTAAAATCCTTAAATCTGTGGAATAAACTACTTAGTAATATTCTTCTGTAAAATTCAGCTATTTCACCTGCTTGAAAATCAGTCTGTGCTCATGATGTTTCTAGAACTACCGTTTGGACCAAGAAGGAAATATCCAATTTCCACAAGATGGCTTTTCCATTAGCTTTTTATTCCCTGAGAAGAGTAAAAATGAAATAACCTCCCAGCTTTACTAGTTAAACCTCCAATAGTCTTAGGATGTCACAGGATATGGCCACTTTAATGCTCAATACAATAAAAACCTATTGCCCATATGGCCTGGGGACAGAAATGCAATGCTGCTTGACTTTTCCTAGAAAAGCTGCAGTAGTAAGAGTTACTGTGACATAAAAGAGGATGTAATGTTTCCAGTTGTGGCTAAAGAAAACACTGGAAAGTGCTTTGGAGTGCTCCAAGGACCTTGATTAGATGGAGCACAGCAGATGTGCAAACAGCAGAGATCTGGGCAATGCTGCTCTTTCAGAGGACAGGACACATTGCTGTAACTAGGCAGCATCCCCATGTCTAAAGCTAATAGGCTATATAGGTTACTCTGGGCAATGTGAAATCCAGTGAGGACAGTGATGGTTTTAAGCTGCTTTTTTCTTGCTTTCTTCTGTCGGACTGAGAACTGTGCTCCTTCAGGACCCACTGCATGATTTCAGACCAAAGATCAAACTAATACAGACACAAATGCTTAAAGTAGGACTCTTAAAGCAGCAGCTCAGCTGCCATCCATCCCCAGAAATGCTGTATATCCTCCGCTCCTGTTTCAAAGGTTCCTCAGATGTGGACATGTTTGCCCTTCTGTAGTACAGTTGACAGGGTAAAACCGTGTAGTCCTCCAGAGGGGGATTCAGAGCAAAAGTGAGAGCTACAATGGAGACGGATTGATTTTGGGGATTTGTACAGATTGATCTAGAAGCAGAATTTATAACTTCTATGGAGATGCCAAAAAAAAAAGCCAGAGGTGAGGGCATAGGGATGGGATATGGGACCTAGACAGGCAGATTATTCCATATAAAGGCACAATAGTGCACTGAAGGGAAGGAATAGGAAAGCTGCGCCTAAAGGAAGACAACCTGTGAAGCATAATACTCTTCTGACTGAGTACAATATGAACCTAATTATTCATGTGCAAAAGTAATAACAAGTTTTAAAAATCTGAAGTCATGCCACCTCATTTAGAAATTAAGGCCTGGAAACCCCCAACAACTCCTCATCCTCAAAACATCCACAAAGCTAGGTTACCAATATCTGTTTGGGGGTGGGTGTGTTTGTTATTTTTGGTTTGGTTTTGTTCTTTAAAATAAGTTATTATTATTTTACTTGGTATAAGAGATTTGAGCTACAGCATTTGTACGTGGAGCTTGCCTGCTTACAAATAAACCCACCTGAGATTATCTGTACTATGTGCTGAGCATGCATCTGTCTCAACTCCTCACCTACCATCCATGGTTACAATACAGATAGTCCAGCTCACTGATGTGTACTCATCCCCAGGCTCAGGCCATGTGCTCTCTGGCACTTGTGGCCCAGCTTCCCCCAGGGATGAGGAGACTGAACACAGCTCCCTAAGGGCTGCAGAGCTGTTGGGAGTCCAAACTCAAAGACTGGCCAGAGGCAGCAATGTGGATAGCATCATGGTGCCTGTCACACTAGACATGAAATGTAAATGCTCTTGATGTGAGAAGTGCAGCAGAATGCAGAAAGGGCAAGTTCAGATGTGCCTGCTTAGTGCAGCTGAGGTTTTTGCCTACCCAAAAGGCAACATTTAAAAAAATTCCCAAATTCTGTGACTACTACTAGAGAAATGCAGTCTCCTACTCTTAAATTGCATCAAAATCCCCAAAACTAAGATCCATGGGGAATTTGTGAAAGGGGAAAGAAACAGACACTGAAAAAGATTGACTAAGCAGACTGTTTTTTCAATTTGACTCCTCTTCTGCCCGTATCTAATCTTCATTTCCCCATTGTAATAGTGAAAATAGAACCCCAATGCCCAGAAGGACCATGTAAGTTGCTTACTTCAATCTGCTGCCTGGTGAAAAGACTGGGAAAACATTAGGGATGGCTAGCAAAAGCACTAATAAATTAGTTACCACAGCAGTCCACTATGTCCATTGACAGAGGAACAGGCTTGGTTGAAGGGTAAAGATAAAGATATCTGTCAAAAAGTCAGTCTTGCCTGTGGGAGCTGTAGGGTCTGGGGCAAGGCTTGATTATGAGCTCTAGTCTGATCTTCATCCCTGCCAGCAAAATCTTTATGGTTCACAAGTCCCATGGGTCATTAGGATAGGAACTGGTTGAAATCTGGTGGACAATGAATGCCAGGTCTTGTTCCACACAGTCTGTTCCCCTCCTTATATACTGCCTACCTTCTCCTTCCGTGCTCTTTATGCTTCTCCGTCCTTCTACACAAGCTTAAAACAATGTCTTGTTCTCCAAAGCATGAGGTACAGCACCCTGCAGGCAGGACTAGGGTGTGTGCTATGAATAACCTTTCCATGCTCTAAGATCTTCGCAAATAAGAGCAATCCCTTTGTCTGAGGGCCTCTCCCCCTGGCCAGCTACAAGCCCACAACTATTTCAGAAACTGGGTATTCCAGCAGAGTGACAGCTCCATGAGTCTCTTTGTTTCAAGGCTGACCTTTTCCAGAGCTTGCAAATCCAAACTCCTCAGGTGTGAAAGTGGTTGGTGGTGCCTACAGACTGCATTCTCTCACCTATAAGCTGTCTACTTGGGTGAGGAGTGCTGAGTTTTGCCTCTCAGAGCGGTCAAATTCCCATCTTTTCTTCCTTGCACAAGCCATGCTGTGATGGCAGGAAAAGCCCTGTGGGTGCACCTGAACCCTACTCCCTGCTCCAGACAGGGACCTGAACTCATGAAGCTTTATCTTTCCAAGAAGTCCTTCCTCTCCTCAGCATGAAGCAGGAGGTGGACGATCCTGTCTATGTCAGGAGAAAGCAGAGTATTTTTTGAGGAGCTCAGGAGGTCTTTGTCACCTAGGGAAGCCTGAGTCCTCTTTACAACCCACATGCAAACACAGACCCTTCTAAGAAGGCCTCAGTTCCCCATCACCATTGCCTCAGCCTATAAAAGCTTTCCTAGTTAGGCTCTGGGGAATGAGATTGAATTGAAATCTCTAAAAGATTTTGGAAATTCAAATTTAAAATAGACGTTGCCCTTAACTAAAACTGACAAGAGAGGGGAGTGATGGTAACCGTGAAGATGGTTAAGGCCTCCTGACTCAACAGGGTGGGAGCCTCAGAGGGGAGGAAGGGCCCTGATGCAGAGCTTGGACAGTGCGTAACCAAGGAAGTACATGACCATCCAGAAAATTGCTGTCTCTATGATATATAACACACAAAACTTTGCTTCCAGCTACTTGATGTTTTCCTAGCATGGGTGTGGGAGTGTGAGCCAGAAGGACTTTCAGTGTGTGAGGGCTTTATGCAGTGAGGGGTGAAAGGGAAGGACTGGGCTGAAAAAGGAGAGACGCCGCTTTTTGTCTTTGATGTGCTCAAACATAATAAAACTGTCCACATGTTCAGGACACAGACCATGCCTGAGATTTCTATCACAGGTCCTACAAGAAGTTACATATTGTAAGCATTTAAATGCACATCCAGTGGCCTCTTTCTCCTTCAGGGAGGGAAAAGAACACTTGGGAAATGCAGACATACTCTGACTCTACTGCCAATGGTCAACACTCTGTTCAGTTACAAATGTGTGAGTTAACATGGGGCTTAGATGGCCACTTTTGCCCAGAACAGTGTTCTTCTTGCATCTCTGCCTCCCATTGTGAAGCTCAGGAAATAAAATTCACCTTAACTCTGCCCTTGTTGGTGAGAGCTCCTGAGCACCCACTCTGCTGGTATGACTAGGAATTTCCCCTTCCTGCAGCCCAGCAAGGAGTGCTGCCCATCCTCTGTGAGAAACACCATATTAGCTGTCTTATACATTTTCTTTCTGTCTTCAACCTATGCACACCATGCCATGTCTGCATTTAACCCTCAATAAACCCACAGAAATCACGGCTCTCCCACGCCACTTCCAGTAATCTCCACGGCAAGAAGACCTTTGTACCCATGACAGACAGTCACTCTGTGTGGTGGCAACACCCAGTTTTCCGTAACCACATGGGGAAGTGCTGGGCAGAGGGTCTCATCAGTTCCTCAGATACACGTCATCTCACTTTCTGCTACCTCATTCTGTTGTCACTGTCACATCTTTATTAAGTTGCTCCCTGTTAATCATGCCAAAATTCACTGCTGCTGATGAGAAACTTTCCAGTCCCCATATTTTCTTCCCAAAAATCAGCCACTAGGCACTAGCAAAGTTGAAATTCCTGGCAGAACTCTGGGAGTTTAGTTTTGCTGACCTCAGTCTTCTGAAGTGGTGTGAGATACCACAGGATAAACCGAACTCCACCTTGATGCTTCTGCACAATTTGATCTATAGATCTGACTGCTTGATCGTGGCACAGACTGGAAAACTGAAACTGCTTTAGGGCACTTTCCATTAAACCAGCTACAGTGCACACAGTCATACTGGTGAGTATTTAGAGACATTAAAAAATATAGAAGAATACAGATGTGGTTAGATACCCTGTTATCAGTATCTGTGCTGATAAGAAAATGAAGGGATTAAATTCTTTTCCATGTAAGGCACTGCTTTCACCTCACCCGTTCCTCTTCACCTGAATGTCTACAATCTTCAAGGGGAGGAACAGAATGAAAAGCTCCTTCTGCATAGGCAGATTTAATCACCCCTCCTACAAATCTTAATCCATCGGATACTTGGCAGGGTTTCAACAAAGAGCCATGGGGCCTCTGGTTCCCCCATGCAGAGAATCTGGCCTCACCGTGACCCTGCCATGAACTCTGGCCTGCACATTACAGAATTATTTTCTTTCCTTCCCATCCAACTTGAAAGAAAGGCTTGAAATTTAAGAATTTAGAAAAAAAGAGATTTGGTAATACCAGGCATTCAGACAGTCATCAAACCTTGTAAAGAACCAGACTGACAGAATAAATGGCGTAATACCACTCTGGGCGATTCGTTGTTAGTATCTTCGTGTGAAGGTGGTACTGTGGAGTGCTATTTGCTCCACAGTATAGGAATTTTACATTGCTTTCATTATTTGGCTAGAAAACATATTAATTCAATTGAGAATAATTGAAAAGGAACATTAGAGATGAATATGTTGGATTTTCTGTCCTCTTGTCACTTTTATCATGACCATCACACAGTGGCTTTCAATCAGAATCACTTTCAATCAAACACAGAACTTATGCATGGTTACCATCCTCCTTTGAGCCCAGTGAAAATAAATACATGCGCCAATTTAGACATATGGTTTTTCCCCACTCCTTTCCCTAGATGACGCAGGGCTGTTTCCTTACCTGGGTATGGCACTCTCCCTTTCGTTACCAGCTCTGTCAGTAGGATGCCAAAAGACCACACATCTGACTTTATTGTGAACCTTCCATACAATGCTGCTTCTGGCGCTGTCCATTTAATGGGAAACTTTGCACCTAATGAAAAAATAAATGAGACTTAATCAGAGCAGAGATGGAATCAAAGTACCAGTTTGCAGGTGCCTGTTGTGTTCTCCACCATGTGCAGGAGGACAGAACTGCAGCCAAGTGTTAACAGCTCCATGGACCAAGGTTGGAGAGGACAGGTGGGTGGAACATGAAGGGCAGAAGGAAAGACTTAGCAGGGAAGGAGTGGGTTTGTCCCATGTCCCAAGAGAATATGAAGACATTTTAATTCAGGATTGAAGTTTTATAAAAGAAAAAAAAAAAAAAGGAGTTTTAACAACCAATAAGCCAAATATAATGGAAATTCTTTCTCAGAAAATGTTTTAAATTAATGTTTCCCTGAGATATTTGTAAGTCAAACACAGTTAGCGCATAGGAATAGAAGTGAGATTTATTAGCAATGTACCTCCCAGTTTTCCTGCTCAAGCTGAGCAAAATGCAAAGCAAACAAACATGGTAAAAACGTAAATTGAAAACAAACCTAATATTTCATTAGAAACATGCGAGGACTTAAAAATAATACTGCCATTCGAGCTGCTTGGAGTGCAGTGATGTCAAGGCACGACTTTGGCTTGTGATTTATAACTTGACAGTGTACTTTAAGCTCCTGGCACTGAAAAGCCTGTAGTGCCTTAAATACGTGCAGTTCTAATGTGCTCATCCATCACCAGAGCTTGCAGGAGCCAGTTGTGGTAAGGATGGTAAGATAACAAGCCTTTAAACACTGATTTATTTGCTTTTCCAATCATTTACTGTTTTCTTAGGGAAAATATTTTCAGTATGACTTTAAAGAAAAGTCTTGTGGTAATAATTAACTCATAGCATGTACAAAAAATATGCAGACATTTCCCTGGTGTCTTGTATTAACATACAGGCAAAAGAGTTGCATTGATTATTGCTGATCCCTAGTGCAGAACACTCTTGAGTTTGGAAACAGACTGACTCTGACTTCTCACCACCCTCTCATAAAAGTTCCCTTAGCTTTCAGGAGGAGTGTGGAAAGTGTAACAATGTGGACAAATCACTCTCAGGGAGTGAAGTTACGGCACTGTTCATAGTTCCCAGCTGGTGCTGTTCTGCCATCACATCCAGCGCTTGCTTACCCTCATCTCCTTACTTAGTAAAACATCGGGTGTGCTGAAAATTTTCCTTCTCTCCATGTAAGTGATCCTAAGAGAGAATATTACTCAGAAACAAGTATGTTTTTCTAGGGAAAACTGCAGTTACTCAGGTACATCATGCTAGATTGAAAGACAGAAGAAAAAGTTTCAGATCCATAGTGCCTGAAGTCAGGAACTTCGGTCTAGTTATCAACTTGTGAGTGGTTAGATTCGCAAAGGTGCCAGAGGATTTTTGGTTGTCTCTTCACTTTCAAAAAAGTCTGCCTTGTCGGTATTTTCATTAGTTGATATGCAAGGCAGGAGCTAAAATTTTGGTGCTTGGCTTTTGTCTCAGTCTCCCTTGTTTACACTTTTTCACAGGGCCAGTTTACAAGACTCAATATCTACTTCATCTTCTCTTAAAATTCCCTTTGGCCGTGCTGTCCAAGATCTTTGCAGCAGCAGCAGCAGCAGCCTGCAACCACTTGATCCCTTGTCCTGGAAGCTGGCCCTGCTCCAGCAGCGCCAGCAGCCACGTGGGGTTGGCAATCAGCTCCCCCTGTCACCAGCATCTCCTGAGGATATACACCCCTTGCTAGTCCCCAGAAAAACTGCAGGCTGTGTCTATCAGGTGTGCCATGAATATGAGGGCTAATGTCCCTCTGCTCTCTCATACGTGCAGCTGAGATAGTACACAAACTCCATGCCAGCTGAACGAATAGCTCCAGGCTGGCCAGTAGCCTGAAGGTCTGGATGCTGGCTGGTGGTATGAGATAGCCAAGCATGAAGGTTTGCTCATTCGCTTGTTGCACACGTTTTATTCAACAATTTTATTTTTTATTTTTTTTTCCTTTTAAATCAGCTGTGTTTTACAGAGAAGCCGAGCCAAACCTGGTCTAATTCCCTTATGTTTCATTCTCAGATCCAAAGGGAGCAACCACCCACAACTCATCTTTGGAGGAAAGAAATCTCTTCAGCCTCCCTTGTGGCCAACTCCCCTGGTATTTTTGCCTTTCTCATTTACTGCCGGTGTGGCAATGGCAGCTGAGTTTCTGAAGTGTCCAGAGACCATGGGATGACGAGAAGCAAGCTAAGTAGGTGAGAAGCATGGCTCCTGACTGACACACAGTCTCTGTACTCACTCTCAACCCAACTTACCCACCCCCTCCTTCTGTCCAGGTCTCATTAAACAAGCTGGGTTTGTGCTGCATACAAATTACAGCATCACAACATCAGATAAAATGCATATTACTGACAAGCATGTTAATAAATCTGATAAGCCAAATTACCCTGGCTGACAAGGCAGCCTATCTCCTACTTTGAAGGCAGATTTTACAGCAGTTCGGGCAGGGGAATTTGCCTCTCTTTTTTTGCTGAAACTCCTTTCATTACAAACTAGCAGGTCAGTAACTCCACATGTACAAACTGACCGTGCACTGCATTCATTAGGTCAGGATAGCCTGTCTTTGCCCCAAAGTGAGGTATTAATTTGCAGATTTTATCTCTGTCCTTTTTTTTGGAAACACTGGGGAAAGCCTTTTTTGGATTTCTGTACCGCTTGCAACCACACCGAGCCAAAACTGCTCCTACAATTTACTGTCAGGGCAGCTGGCCCTGCCTCCTACCTCTGAGGGTTTCTGTGAGGCTCAACCCTGTTCTTGGGACCTCTGCCCAGACATTCACACAGGTTATCTCCCAGAAGGATTTCTTGGGAAAAATCAATCCGTAGCCCTGCTTTAATTCTTCATTGGCTATAAGCAGGTCGTGTGATGAGAATGAGCGGAGGGGGCTGGGATAATTGAGTGACCTTGACGTACAACTCTCAGCATGGTTTCTTCTGAGGCGAGTGAAAATCCCTCAGAGCTTTTTTTTTTTCAAATGAAGCAGAAACGTCTGAAATTCATGCCCCAGAGCCACTGCCAGCTTGATAATGATCCTGTTTCCAGAATTGCTACAAAGCTGCTACCTCTTGTACCTTAAAACCAAACCCAACACAGTGCCCCAAGCTCTAAGACCCCAAACCCATGGGAACTCTCGGGTTAGTGACCACAGAACATAGTACAGCAGTGAATTGCTTCTGGGGCTGGAAAGGGAAAGCCACAAAAGGTAAAAGCGAAGTGCTGAAGCAAGCATGTAACAGGAAACGAGTCAGCCCTGGTAGGCGATGATGAGTGCAGTGTGGGAGGGACTGTGCAATTACATTCTTTTTGTGCTGTGAGAACGAATGTGAAATTACAAGCCTGGCAAAACATTAGCGATCAGAAGCAAGCTCCGCAGGCTGACCCTTCCCCAGGAAGTGGGGGACGAGGGGTGGAACCGTGGGTCTAAACACCCCTCTCACCGTCTGCCTGCACGCCCCCCTTCCCCTTGCCCTTCCTCTTGACCTGGCCACACTCCTTCCAGCAGAGCAGATGGCACCTCTGTAGGAGTGTTATGAGCGATCCCCCCTCCGGGACCCCAGGGGCTGGCTGTTGAGAAGTGAAGAGTCCTTCCTCCTACCCGCTTCACGGCTTGCCTGGGGAACAGCAGGCAAAGAGCAAGAACAAAGCCCTGGACGTTACAGCCCACAGTACAGTTAGTCATCAACAAGAGATCTGATTAGCTGGGAGCCAAGTCTGCAAAAGGACTGGAGAGAGAGAGCAAGCCTGGAAGGGGAAAAAAATTCCCATTCATTTCTAGGAAATCAAAATAAGAAGCATTGCTTGTTTTTAAGCAGGGCAGGAAGGAGATATTTCTAAGTGCTAAGGAGGCAAAAATGATCTGAGAGTTTACAAACATGTACTAGAGCTCCCAAAATAGCTCTGACTTGTCTGGAAGGCATCAGAAAGATCCTTATTGTTTCATGTGTGCTTGGAGCAGCACTGCTGCAAGTGCTGCCAGTGTATGCAGTAGAAACAAGGCCTGGAAAATAACTCCGCGCTTTTTTTTATTACGGCAATTTTAAATTTGTATCAGCTGCTACTGCTTAGAATAGTAACAACTCTTCCCCAGCAACTCTGTGGAGCACTCAGCACTCTCCACAGAAATGCCATGTGCTTGGGCCAAAACTCCACATAGCTGTGAACCAGATTACTGTAAGGATAGCAGAACTGCAGGGGAAATCCTGTCTTGGAGGTGATGGGAAGTTTCGCTCTGCCCTGTAGGATACCAGAGGTTTTAAGGCTTGCCTTACAGGATGGACGCAAGCATCGTCACGGATGGAAGGAAACAAGACTGAATGAATGTCTCACACTGGTGTGTGTGGGGAAAGATATTGCAACAGCAACAGCCAAAAGAAGCAAGCCGTGACGGCGCAGGCTGCAATACAGTCCGCCACTGTAGCCTTTAAAATGGGCGTCACTTTAACAGGCCTGTTTTTCCCCTTTGATTACTCACTTCCTCTAAAAGCAAGAGGAGCCAAATGCTCATTACAAGCCAAGATTTTTTTTTTTTTTTTGTATTATTTAATGGCAGTGTATAGCTGCTAGTCACACACTTTAAATCATTAGTGGTGTGATCATCTCTTTCCTTCCTGACAATTGCTGAGAAATGGCAGTGCAGACAACAAACCGCTTTCTATTTACCTCTCATAAATCAGGAGTAGTCAGGCCTCCTTTGTTCAAATCAAAAAGAAAATAAACCAGTCAGTAAAACGTTACCACCAGGCTAAGCAATACCCATACAGGTTCAGGAATCCTGCACTCTAGCCTGCTCCGGCTCAAAGCATCCCCATCTGTTTCCTTTCAAAATATTTAACCGGAGACAAAAGTGACAGTGGGGGAAGGGAGCAGGAGATCAAGGAAGGCTGGAGAAAACAATCCCTGCCCAACAGTGAGCTATGTACTAACACACTTAAGCCAAGAGAAGGATGGCTGCTGAGGACAGAGTGACCAAAGGCTTTAATTTTCAGATTTTGTAAGGCAAGACATTTCCTTTCTCCCATAGGAGCTGCCAGTCTGGAACACTCCCCGTCCCCCTCCCCTCTGCTGGCCAGGCTCTCCTCCCGTGTCAAAATTCCCACTGAAGCAGTAGTCAGCTAGATAAACACAGCAGTCCCCAGATGCATCCCCTTGGAGGCTGAAGTAATAGGTCATGGGAAACAAGCAGAGGCAACCATTTCCTTCTGATACTGTGGTCTCCACCAAGCAATACTCAAATCTGAAGTTTAACTAAACAAACCAGTACTGAATCCCACTTGAAGAAACATTCCAGTGGCAGATTAGAAACCATGTTTCTTCCTTAATAAATTAAAGGTCCTAGGCTCACCCTGGCTGCCCAGTTGGCTTGTAAGCCAGGTTAATTGTAATGAAATGTAAATTGAGAGTGTGCTCCTTGATCAAAAATGCACCCTTCCCTAGAACAAGCTACCATTTAAGAAAGGGTCAGAAAAATGCTAGTAAAAGTAGGAAAATTTTTTCTACAAATGCTTGTGATCACAGCTCTTTGGGTATCTCTTTTTAGGAATTCTGTAGCTCTGAAGGACTTAAGTCTGACACCCTGAGGTCAGGGGAAGGAAATATTTTCTGTTGCCCTGAAGTACAGGAAAGATGGTTGACTCCTCCAACTTGCACCATGAGATGAAGCCGTGCAAATGCAGCTCAGATCTCCTGATCATCAGTGATGCAGGTTAAAAGCCAAAATACTTCTCTCTTCCTAGCCACTTTTTCCTCAATACAAATTATTTCTGTCATGGAAGAAGGCAGGAGATATGCGCAACTACACTCCCCCCCCCTGCCAGTCCCGGCATCACACTTTTCTCAGCTCAGTTTTCCCACCTCAAATCCAATAATTTTTATTGTCTGAAAAAAATCTAAGCTTCTCAACATCAGTCACTCAGGTTTTCACAGCTTTCTAGAATGTGAAGAGGACAAAACTATTTTGAGAAATTTAAATCAGGAAGCAAACAGGTCATCAGAGGATTTCCTAGGGATCAGGAGCCTGAAGACATCTGGCCAGAAGTAGGTCACATATTTGTCTATCAAACCAAATAATTAGTCATGTCAAAATATATGTTGGGTGGTTTCCAAAGGGAACAAAAGACATAGCAACAAACCAGACAGAAGCAGAGATAATATACAGCACTCTTTCAAAGCCATATTGCAGACTTGATCTGGCTGCCTTGTTCAAGGAAAACACATCTCATTTTACACAGGGGTAGGGCAAGCAGGCAGTTTTCTGTCTCCCAGAGCCTGTAGACACTCTTGTTACTCTGGAGAGAATGTCACAAGCCTATTTTTCACAGAATCACAGAATCTTCATGGTTGGAAGGGACCTCTGAGATCATAGAGTCCAACCATACACACACCAAAAAACCCCACCAAAACCAAAACAACAACAACAACAACAAAACCCAGAAAATGAACCCCACAAAACAAATCACCCAACACAACAATCTTGGCTGCTAGAACATGCCCTGAAGTGCCACATCTACATGTTTCTTACATACCTCCAGGGATGGTGACTCCACCACCTCCCTGGACAGGCTGTTCCAGTGCCTGACCCCCTTCTCAGGGAAGTAATTCTTCCTAATATCTAATCTAAACCTCCCTTGCCACAATTTCAGACCATTTTCTCTGGTCCTGTCATTAGTCACTCGGGAGAAGAGGGCAGCACTCACCTCTACTCCTCCTTTCAGGTAGTTATAGAGGGCAGTGAGTTCTCCCCTCAGCCTCCTCTTCTCCAAACTAAACATGCCCTCTTCCCTCAACCTCTCCTTATATGACTTGCTCTCTAGACCCCTCACCAGCTTGGTGGCTTTCCTCTGGACACGTTCCAGTGCTTTAGTGTCCTTCTTGTAGTGAAGGGCCTAGAACTGAACACAGTACTTGAGGTGAGACCTCACCGGTGCCAAGTACAGAGGCACCATCACTACCCTACTCCTGCTGGCCATGCTATTCTTGATACAGGCCAGGATGCTGTCGGCCTTCTTGGCCACCTGGACACACTGCTGGCTCATGTTAAGCTGGCTGTCCACCGATACCCCCAGGTCCTTTTCTTCTAGGCAGCTCTCCAGCCACTCTTCCCCGAGCCTGTAACGTTCCTTGGGGTTGTTGTTCCCACCCTCAGACTAAAATCAGTAATGGTTAACTCTCTGCATCAGTACCTAGCACAGGTTCTTCAAGGCGCCTCTCTTTCCCCCCAAAAAATCAGGCCTCACCACCCAAATGTGAAATGGGCCACTTTTAGGGTGGCCCATGTCCCTGCGACAGTGCTGCCGACAGCAGCTCAGAGGGGTGTGAAGGGCTTGAGAGCTGCTGCTCCCCAGCCAAGTTGAGGCGTGCTGGAAACCCTCTGACTTCTTCTGTCAACGCTTGAAAGTTACAGAAAAGAGGTTAGCTCTTTCTGAGGAATTAATGGCAAAATCCACGCTGAAACAGGGACTTCTGGTCAAGAGAAAAAAAACAAACCTCACAAGTGGGAGGGGGAAATGCAGGTTACGAAGTACTTAGTGGACCCATGCTTTCTGATGACACACAACAGGGTTTAATGGGACACTCCTTGGCTCTGGCAGTGGAATGGGCAGAGTGGTATTTACCGACACATATTGAGCAAGCACTACCAATGTACTGCCAACAGAAAGAGAACAAAACTGTAGCTCTGCAAACTTGGCCCAACATCTGACAACTAAGCATGACTTGTAAAGAATGACTAACTACAAAGAGCCTGTGTCATGGCTCAGTCTGAACACACACATGCTTTTTTAAAGAAGCTACAATACTCTTTGACACAGTTTTCATGGTGTATCAGTGGTTGTCTGTGCCCAGCACTCTGTGTGGCACTGGAAAATGGTTTTCCCATTAAAGCAAAATTTCAAGTTCCCAGAGAAAACATAGTGCTCAGAGAGAAAGCTCCATTGCACAGAGACACAATTCTTTAACCTGTTTGAAATAAAGAAAATAAGAATAGCACAATGTTGATAGCAGTTAGTAAATACTAGAAGGCACACTATGAAAGAAATAGCTTACACAGGCTTCTCTGGATTGCCCCATTCAGGCTTTCAAAGCTGGTAAGTAAAGTATCCTCTTTGTTATGGCACCATGGGGATCTTGTCTTTACTGTCACTTCACTCACCTGCGCTCCCACTCATCGTGTTTGCTTCATTGTGGTCAGTTTCTAAATGGAAGACAACTAAATAAGGTGTTCGCTTTAGGACATCCATTCAGCAGTGAAGTTCTGGGCTAGGAGTTAACATGAGTTCAGGATTTACTGCAAGCAACCCCAAAGCACAGGAAAGCAAGCTTTCTAAAGCCGTGTTCCATTCTTCCCTTCTCACAAGAATGGCAGTGCTATGCCTGCCGCTGTATCTACCTTGTCTGGCTGTATATTCGTTGTCTTCAATCAGTCTTGCCAATCCAAAGTCGGCAATCTTGCATATTAGGCCATTCCCCACCAGAATGTTTGCAGACCGCAGGTCTCTGTGTATGTAATTCATTCGCTCAATGTATGCCATTCCTGCAGCCACCTGTGAGAAGCAGGAAACACAATTGGGCCACTTGAGCTCAGACATACACGAGCTATAAAACATACGCATCTAAGTGTTCAGTACTCTGAAGACAGACCTGGGCTGCCATGTCCACCAAATTCGGTAGTTTCAAAGCTCTTCCTTCTCCATCTTTCAGGAAATCTAGCAAACTCCCTGCAAATGCAAAGTTGACACAACAGAGAGAGTTAGGGAAACAATGGCTAATCATCAGGATGGAGGCGCAGCAATATACGCGATATTAAAGACAGCACTGTTCCAAGTTCAAGTGGACAGCTTCAAAAAACCCCCACAATATCTTGGAATTCTCCTATTATACTTGTTTCACTTCGCTTTGAGGATGGCTTGCATAAGAATATGTCACTAGTCAAAAGAGAGTTGCAGGGAAAAGAAACAACATTGTTTTTAATTTTCCTGACCACTACTGAGAAAGCTGATCTTTCTTAACTTTTCCAGTGCTCTTTGAAACTACATACCTGCTGATCTCTAAAGGCCCCAGTTAGCTACAAAGCATCAGCTCAGTTCCAAGCCACACAAGCTATGGAAAAAATCAGATCCCAGCTCAACCTGCTCCAAAAGAAAGGTCAGACTGAAGCCTGGTAAGCCCAAAAGGCCTAGCATTAACAGAGGCTAATTTTCCTTAGCTTAGTAATGCTCCTTCTCTAGGTAACCCATAACTAGATGTAGCATAAACCATTAATTTTAGGAGACCACTACGCAAACTTAAAGAAGACAAATGAAAGCAATTTTTGCAAAAGCAGTAAGGAGATAGCTCCCCTGTGTAAGAGAAAGCTAGGACATTCCCTGTAGCTTTTAAAAAAGTCTAGGATGCCATAGCTCCTTTCCCAATCTTGTATTGAAACAAAGAAGTGTGGCAGTCTCCTTTAAATAAGGTCAGCGAATTGGCTTAATAAATAAGGGGAAAAGACAGATGATTAGGCGTTTCTCTCTTGCTAAATTGTCAGCCTCAAGCTCAGATCCAAAGATGTAAAATGTTACAGTAAAAACTAGTAAAGTAAGCCAAAATAAACCATGTACTTCAGAAGGATTTTGAGAAGTCTTTTTTTTAAAGGGGAAAAAGCACATGCTTGTCACTGAGACATATGATTAAAGTGTGAGTTAGTCAGGGTTTGGATGCCTCTAAGGAGGGAGGTGGGCAGGCACCTGCCAGGAAAATAAAAATCAACTCCAAACAGACTGAAAAAATGCACTTAAAATTTCAGAGTGTATCCTCCAATGTACAATGAAATTTCCCTGTGAGAACTTATGTTTCCTATTTGGTTCATTTGCTTTTCCAAAACAAGCAGATTTTTTGCTCTGCTCTCAGCACCCCTGCTGGAGATCTGACAGAGCGAAAAGTTTTCCTTTTCTCATTTTACTGTATCATTACCAGTTNAAAAAAAGAGAGAGAGAGAGGAGAAGGGAAAAGGGAAGGGAAAACAGGAGGAAAGAATCATATGTGCCAACCATGTGTTAAAATGATAAATAGGGTAAACTGAAAATTAAGCTGTGATCTGGGAGTGAAGTGCATGCGACAGACTCAGGATTGCTAACAGAAGAAACAGAAGTCTCAGGCCAACAAGTAAACACTGAAAGGATGCCATATAAACTCTGACACCAGGAAAGTTAGGATCTTGGGAAGCAGCATATACTATCATTCAAAACTAGAAGATGCAAATCTCCACTTCCTAAGGAAGTTTAGATGCTGATGCAGTTGGAAGCACCTTAGTCTGCACCAACATCTCCGTCCCCCACCTACTTCAAATTTTCTTTGTATGTTTAGAGGATGATAGTTTTGGGGCCTGTTTCAGAGCTGAATTCATAATTCTTCTGAAGTCAGAGGTGAATTTAGCTTCCTGTTCCCTCTGCCCTTCCTTACACATTCATACATCACACTGTACCTCCCTCTGTATCCCTAGGGAGCATCAACAAAGAAAACATATGTTATCGAGGGCAACAACTCGTTTCACCTTTGCTCATGTACTCCGTGACAATGTAGATAGGTTCTTCAGATACCACAGCATAAAGTTGGACCAGTTTGTCATGTTTTAGCTTCTTCATGATTTGGGCTTCCTCTAAGAAGGATTCTGGAGACATAGTGCCAGGCTTCAGGGTCTTGATAGCCACTTTAGTATTTCCATTCCACGTACCTAAAAGCACAGATACTTAGATTAAACATCTCCTGCTCCTTTTTCTGCCTGATGCCTAATGTAACCAAGGAATAAACTAGCAAGGACACTTAATATAATTATTCTTTTTTAAATGTCAGTTCCCATGTTGCCTTATCATTCTATTCCTCCCACGCCTCCCTCATATTTTAGTCTTTTTCTATTATACTGAAAAATAATACTCCCATTGGCACTGGGGCACAGTTGCCTTGTCCTATGCAGACAATGCTTCCACTGATGTCCACAGAAACCTTCTCTCAGTAAGAAACTTGGGACTGCTGAAACCCATCTTATGTATTCCCTTGCTAGCAAGTAATTGCTACAGAAAACAACACAGCTCCAGTCATAGATTTGGATAACAAAACTGGTTAAACCCAGAACTTTCCATTTGCAAGACATTTTAATATTTCGTTTTTGTTCTGTGTCAGAGGGGAAAAAAAAGTCTAAAAAACAAACCCCAAGAAACAAATTATGGATCAATTTTATATTAGACACACGGGTGGGTTTCCAGACCAAAATGCATCTTTTTTGTTCCCTTCCTCATCCCCAGAAGCCCAGCAGCTGCTGATTGAAATCAAGGTGGCTCCTGTCCACTTCTCTTTGTTCTATACTTGTGGTCAGGACTGAAATGGACAAGTTGCATCACTTTTCAGCCGCCATCTACTAAGCCTTCTGTAACACCTAAAAGGCTGCACAAGGACCTGGAGAGAGGTGGGGAAGGCTGACTTGGGGTGTCCTACATGAGGTGGGGCTTCACTTGGGTATTTGCAAGGGGGAGAGGGAGGACTTAAAATTAAAAAACAACCCAACTGAACCATCTACCTATGTTAACAGATTTTTGAGGGGGATGAGGCACTGGAGAAAGGAAAGGAAGGAAAATTAAAATGGGCAGAAATATCACTTTCCCAGTGCCTTCTGGTTGTCTCTTGTCCAGACTTGTCAGAACCCTGCTCCAGAGCCAGGGCTGAAACAGCTTCAAATGGGACCTGTGAGCTGTTGATAGGGAGCTGCTGTGTGATAAGGCAGAACAATACTAAATGACTTCAGGAATTAATCGCATTGGGTAAAAAATTACTCCTCTGCACTTAAGTATGAGGATTGCGGAAGCTCTATGAAGTACATGAAGACTCAGACTCAGACTCAGACTCAGCTCTAGATACTATAAATTAAGAAGCCATCAAAAAAGGCAATGTGTAAAATAAGCCTGGTTTGTCTTTGTTAGCACACTAACAGTTACCAGGGCTCAGCTGCTGCATGGGAGCTGGTTAAGCCGAAATAACTGTGCCTTATCTTATCCTCTTGGCTCAGATTTCAGTTTAAATTGTTAAATTTCCTTGTTGTGCTTTGGTATTTTCCTCCCTAATAGAAAATTAGCACAGACCTCCCTCTGAATTTGTCCCATATGTAGTTATTTCCTACTTTATGTATTTTTTATTAATTTTTACTGTGTTAATTGATTCTGATTTGGTAATACTTCAGGGCTGTTAACATTTTTACTATACATAACTTTAAGAAACATAAGCATTTCTGACAGATACTTGGACTGAAACTCAGCACTGTATTTCTCAGCTGATTTTTTTTTTTTTTAAATTGTATTTGCTACTTAAGCTTATTGAAACAGGTTAAGAACTGTGGCAGACAAAGCTGACCACTAAATATTAACATCCACTTGGAACTCTCACATGCATTCAAGGTGGAGAACAAGAAAGTGAAACTCTAGTTATCTGGGGATGGTAATATAAAACACAGTTAGTTTTCTTCGCATCAGACCAAAGTAATTCTGTGAAATTACAGAAATACCTACATTTCTATTCTGTAGATTCTGTGAATTTCACAGACGTGCTCCTTGCTGTAGTCTTGCAACAGAAAACAGCTGCAAGAACCCAGGAGAGCCTGCTGGTTTTTTTGGTTGTACATACTTTTGTGTCACTGAGACAAAAAGAGTGGCCAAACTGCTCCACCAAATGATTCTGACATAAAGAAACAGCATATATTTTTAAAATTCTTTATTTGAAGCAGTCATTTTAAAGTGGCTACACAGAGCGCAATTTGGCACAAAAATTGAGCCCACCTCTCATTAAATGGCCACCACATTGTGTTTCGATTCTATGGCTATACAAAGATTTATGTACATTTTAAATTGCTATTGTTTTATAGTCATTAGAAGAATGAGGCCCATAAAGAGGGGAGCAGTAAGTAAAGCTGGCAAGTGTGCAGAAAACAATGTCAGTGGATTTGGAAAATGTTGGTATTTCTGGACTTCAAAGTGGGGGTTCAGCTGGGGTGGGCAAGTCTTGCCTCTATTGTCCCTGCTCTCTTTGAATTCTGGAGTTCTGATGCAGATACAAATTTCAAAACAGACTTAAAGAAGTGGATGCATGACTTGACAATATCAGCTTGCTGATACTTGACATTATTTTTAATCTAGGAGGGTGACTGGAAGCATTTTCAGCATCTGACCCATCCATGCTAAAACAAACACGAGTGAAAAAAAAGAGTCTACTTACCAGATTAATTTCTGGCTAGCCATTCTGCCTTACAAGTTTCCTTACATCATTCCTATTTTAATACCTAGCAATTGTGTAGTCACCCAAATAAACCCAATGCAATTAATGAAGTTTAATGCCCTAACATCTCGTACCAGTGTGTGCAAATAAAGGAAGTTTTCCCCTGGATTACTGTATTTAGGTTTGACTGTTTTAAGTGATATAGACTAGCACTTCATCCTGATCTTTAAGCTTTCAGACCTCTACTTGAAATATTTATTTCTGCCAAGAGGGCCTTAAAAGATCCATCCAAAGCAAAATATATTCTCTGCCTTACCACGCCACACTTCAGCGAAACACCCCTGACCAAGCTTCTGTTCCAGAAATAATGAATCACGTGCAACTTCCCATGCATCTTTAGCCAATCCAACAGTTTGTGGGGTATTATTCGTAGCAATCACAGTTAAGTTAAAACATAAACCATCAGCTTTCTCTATAGGAGAGGAAATTAATAAAAAAAACACACTTATAATCCAAAATTATGCATGCATTGAGAAAGATGGAAGGTGACTTGTCTCTCAGTGCTTCATTAAAGTTCATTTGCATACACTGATTTTTGGATACTGAAGGTAAGGACGTTTTTGTTGGCTTGCAGAAAAAGGCTCCTTGGTTTAATTAATAGATTACTATGTGAGCTTTGATTTATTATTAAGACAGTGGTAATTTATCAAAATTGAAACCTTCTGAGGAAACATGGAATTTCAGTTTTACTTCGCCATCAATTACAGTGAAAGTTGAAGATTAAAGAATTTCAAAGTCAAAGACATGTTTCCAAAGGTATTTTTCTGAACAGTTTGAGCTTTGCTCATTTTTTTCTTAGGGATCAGTGTCCTACATTTTCACCTTCCATCTTTTAATCCCCACACAGAGAGCTATTTTAGAATAATTATTTTGCTCCATACCCATCCATACTTCCCCAAACTGCCCATTTCCCAGTCTCTTGATCAACTGTAGGGATTCTCGTGGAATTTCCCAGACATCTTTGGTTTTGACAGACAGATCAGTAAGCCTTGGCATTCCTTTATGACAGGGGACTACTAAGCGGCAGCAAAGACCTGCAGCTCTCTCTGATGGAGCCAGAAGTGAAGCCAACAGCAAAGAAGAGGAAAGAAAAAACAGTGTGACATGAAACAAAAACAGTAAGCATAAAACCAATGCTACTCACAACAGCTGTTAGTTGCATACCACAAAGCATCCTGGAAGATTAGAAATTGAACACTGAAACATATTCATTTGAGAAAGAACAGGAAATATTTTAGTCTCTGCTTCCACAGCCTGAAATGAGAGGTGACCACCAATGGTTTCTCTTGTGGACTCAGGATTTCCCTTCTCCCACAATGTTGCTTTAAGATAACTTCACGAGTAACTGGTATATTATAGTACAATATAGCTTTGTAAAAATAGTCTGTAAGTCACAAACTGAATTGTTTCTGAACTGAGTAGGAGAAACACAGAGAAGACCAGCTTTTTCTGAAAATCACAGAAATGAAAATTCGGTGGACTTTTCTGTGAATTTTTTTTTTCTAGTCATCCTGGGAAAAGGAATATTCTATATTCTACTCTGTGAAAATGTGCTTTTGTAGGTGCCATTCTTTCTAGGGCAAAATTTTATTAGTGTATGCAGCCAGTCCTACATCATTTAGGGCAGATTCGTTATACTTGTCTCTTGCAAAGCTTCACAGAAGACTGAACAGTGACAAAAGTCACAAGGTATTTTACAGTGATATATATATAACACATACATATAAAAATGATATATATATACACACATATCGTTGTATAGTGTGCTATGCTGCACACTACAACATAAAGCTTGCACAGTGGCTTGGATCTTAAAACAGCTGCAGCAGAGCAGAACTAGGTGGGGAACTGCAGTTATAATTCAGACTCAAAGGTAATCTTTCTTCTTGTGTGCAAGATTGCTTTCTGGGCAGGTGAACAGTTTGTTTCAGCATCACAAGGTGGGCAAGCACTGATGCTCCATGCAACACCAAGCTCTGTGTCCTCAGAACAAATGTTGTGGGATGGTGGGGAAGTCTCTACAGACACCCTGACACGGACCTTGTTGCGTCTCCTGTAGGAAGACAACAAAGACTACAAAACAGAGAAGATGAGCTGACCAGTTGGCATGTCTTACTCCAAGATAATTCTGAAGGGAACATTAGGAGAGGGACAATTCGAAATATGGATGGTATCTGGAAATCTTCCTTATGAGTTTGGATGGCTGCAGAAAGAAAATGGAGGTTTTTAAGACCTCCTCGTTTTCTTTAGTTGAAACAAACAAACAAACAAACAAACAAAAAAGCTTGTCATGCTGGTGCTCCAGTTAAGCCTAGACTGCATGCCCAAGAGCTTATGCTTAACAGGCCAGCAGTTAGGGATTGGGTGACTAGTGCTTTGACTTCAGACATGCTGTTACCAGACTTTAGGTCTGATGACAACCTGGGGATCTCAATATTTTTAATTTTCAAATCGCATCTGTGAAAGTCCAGGCACCACAGCTAATTTTATGACCTAGGTAAGAAGGGTCTGGGATGAGAGGGAAGTCTGGGCTGTAAAGGTACTCAGCCGTGCAACAGGAGCACAGTGCAGGGATACCTGTGCTGTGTCTGCACAAAGGTGCATTTTGTATGTCCAACTCCTGATCCAGGACTAAACTGCATGCTGTCTACCTGGGTATCTTGGTTTCCAGCTGCCTAGACAGGGTGGGTCTCCCAGCCTGGACAGCTATGGGATGAAGGCTAAAGAAATTTGGGCTGCAAAGCATACCAGTCCTGCTCTGAAGGCATGACCTGTGGTTCGTCAGGAACCATGGTGATCTTTATGGAGTCATTTGGGCAATTTTGAGCTCTCCCTAGGCACTCCCAAGGGGTTGTCCTAATCTACCTCCCACAATCCAGAGTGCAGAGTAGGTGGTTGGAGGCAGCCTTTATGTTTCGAGTCAGCTGGGGCTGGTGTGGAATGAGAGTTCGTGTGTTCACCTGGGTCTGGGAGATTCCAGGTGAAACCTCTGGAGTCTGTACCGTGTCCTCCTGAGCTACCCTACCTGGATCCTACTGATTATGCCTCTGTGTTGCACAGAAATAGAGGTTTCCACATCTATTTGTTTCTGCATCTGTGCATGGAAAATACACCCCTCAAATAACTGAATAACAGAAACCTAATAGTTGGGGGCTGAAAATTATCTTCCTTAGACGTGAAGTTTTGTACATTATTTAGCTTAGTTTAATGTAGTGTCACCAGGAACAACTAGAAATTCTCCCAGGCAGCATACACCCATCAGAAGTTGGGCAGAGAAGACAGCCAGATGTCCAGTATGAATAGCATAAGAATACAGCAGACAGAATACAAAGAATACAGAAAAAACACCCCACAGAGAAGTTGATTTCCCAAGTAAAAACTATGTAAAGTTTTTGAGCCACGAGCATTTGGGGTCATGTGTTAATATTATGAAAAGCTAAAGTAAGGAAAACATAAAAAGCAAAATAATTCAAAATACAAATTTCTGCTTAAAAAATGACCACAGTGAGAAGCATGGCAGTCTTCTACATAAGAACCAGTTGTTCTATACAGAGCTTTGGGTGGCTTTAAAGTTGTATCTGTTGTACACCAACTGCCAGTGACAGCAGGATGCACTTTTGAGTTGAATAGTGCATGCCACATTTTAACCACAGGAATTTAAAAAAACACAAAAGAAGAGCTTGGTGGGTAGGCACAAACAATGTGCATAAAGAAACACCCACCTTGCCATATTTATATTTAACATTAGACCGATTATAATTGAAATGTTAATGTTTTGCATATAGAACACAAATCCCATGGGAAAACTGGAGTCAGGTAAAATATACAAACCTTTTGGTCACTGCTTTAGGTGACTGAGTTCCACAATGCAGCTCCCGGTTTGCTTTATTAGCAATACTGTGCTGCAAGCTGGTACATATTAGCACTCGCTTATGCACAGGGAGGTGCCAATCAAATTCAGTAATTCTGAGGGAGAGTAAGGCAAACCCTTTACCTCAGTAGAACGCTAGCTTTTAAAAGCTCTGAATGGCACTCAGAGCCATTTATAACTGTAATGGGAAAGGGATAATGGAAGATGCATTACAACAAGCAAGAGACATAGCTCAAATGACTCTTTAGGGTGTCTTACACATGCATCAGCTCAGCTTTTGTTTTAAAATACTTCAGAGTGCCATGTGTTATCTGAAAAATTACCTGAATAATGCTGAACCAGCTGCTGAAGAGTTTCAAATTGTGCCCGAGTTGTAATATAATATCCACCATTGTCAAGTTTACGAATCTTATAATGTTTGACATGATCTCCTTTCATATCATCCCAGTCTCGAATAGACAGGGAATAGGCACCTGTTCCAAACAAAGGAGAAATAAAAAAATATACGTAGCCTTTAGACACAAAGATTTTGGCTTGCTGGTCAGTTGTTATGAAGTGAAAGAAATTGCTTCCAAAAAAATGTTTACCGTCCCTTCAAAAAGAACAAATGAATTTAACGCAATGAATTAAGTATCACAGAAAATTTATGATGTTCATACCATGTTCCTTTCACACTTTTCTAGAAAGAAATCAGGACTTCTATGGAAATGAAAGCTCCCATTTTAACATTTACTGCTTCAGGTTGTTAAATTGACTTTTCCTGTTCTAAGTGTCAGGTTATACTGCAAATACTATAGGCAAATGCCAGTGGGTGGTAAATATCAAGATTTTTATAGGAAGCACTGGAAATAATGACTTTATACGTGTGCAGTGTTGTTACCTGGATGGATCTCAAACTTCTTTACAAACATCAATCAATAAAATTAGCATACATTGCACATCACAGTCTTTGGAAAGGTCTTTGGAAGGTGGTACTACACCAACACTGTGCACCAGTAGATCTGCAAGAACTGCATGTTTCACTTTCCAAATCCATGCTGGAGCTTTAGAGCTTACTGGTGGGATTCAGATGCCCAAACACAGGAGCTGAGTGACATGTGAGATGCCCCAGGACATCCTGATAGGCAGTCTTCCTGTACGCTGTCACACTTGTCTGATGCATGTGCATGCTCCTTAGACATTTCAAATGACTCTGGATGCTCACAGCCAGGTCAAGGAAGCCAGTTGAGAGGCTGGATTTAGTTTCAGGTGTAGTGGTGGCTGTCTGCAGGTGGGCTATGGGCTTGATTTAGATGCCCACACATAAACTTGCCCAGCCTAGTTTCCATGAGCATTGTGGCACTGTAGATATTGATGACATAATGTAGGTTTGAGTACTTGGTGTCTGCAGTCATGGGCAGTCGAACTGAACCCCAGCTAAAGCAAGGTTGGCCACCTACTTGGGCATCTGTACATTCAGGTATCTTAATCTGAAGCACAGTGCTATTCTGCACACAGTGACACCCACCTGTTTGTTCTCTACGGTGTCAAAATCAAAGCCATATTTTTACAGGATAATACAGTTTCTGAGCAAAAGCGTGACCATTCCAAAGGCAGCGGAGAAGATAAGTCTTTACTCATGGCTCAGACAAATATTGTGTTTACTCAAAGGCAATTCAGACATTAAAAGGGAAAAAAAAAACCTGAAGGCAACTGACAGCTGCAGAGATCTCAGGAAGGTCCTCCTTCTGGAGCCTGGACTGCTTTCACTGGTAACCATGTCAGCTAAGAGCAGGAAAGCAAGACCACCAGCAGACAATTTTGGCCAACGTGAAAGGTGGAGTGACTTCTTACAGGTCTACTAGCAAACAGCACCAACTGCTGCTTATCCCAAGTCAGAGTACTTTTCAACACACCTAGCAGGTTCACATACTCTAGAACAACCTCCAGATAAGTGAAATGGTTTAAAGAACCCCTCACAGTCAGGTGGAGATCCCTGGTACAAGATGTCTTTCCTGGATGTCTTCCCAGGAAGACGTTTTCCTGATCATGTTAACCTGCAACAGGTCACACTGGTGGGTGGGTGGCTCACAGCTGAGGGAGCTGCAGTGAACAAAACATCTCTGTCCTGACTCCAAGGACTTCTCAAATTCCCTGTTCTTTGTCCTCTAACTAGGAGGAAGAGAGCCAGCACTTACACAGATGATTCTGGTTTATGTGAATGGGAGACACCCTGAGAGAATTACAAGGTTTTTATTTCTAAGGGTAGAAAAATACCATTTTTAAAGGATATTTTTCTGAGGAAGTTCTCCCACTGAGTAAGTACATCTCTCAGTAAGATGTTCAAAGCTCTTTGGGGATTTTCAAGCACATCTTGTGCATGCTTTGTACCACTACTCTGGGTTGTACACTGTTAACCGGCCTACTTGCAAAATTTTCCAGGCAGTGTTCTGCACCTCTGAATTTGTGAGTTTTGATCCTCTGGCAGCAGCTGTATTTTCTTTAGTCACACTCCCTGTCTATCTGGTCACTATTTTAGATTCTTTAGGAAAATGTAAACAATCTGTGGCTCCAGGTCTGCAATCAGAGCTGCGTGGGTGGCCCTCTGTGGACCCCCGCTGACCTCAGATCAAGTTGCAGGACTGGAGCTTTAGTTCAAATTTGGATGAAAACAAGATCCAAGATGGATTTCATTATTCATTTATTTAGGCTGTTGGTTATTTATACTATTCATTATTATCTGATGATAAATTCAAATATAAGAGATATACATAATAAAAATTTGGGTAGAAATATGACATTACAATATATCACACTAATGATTTTTTTTAAAAAAACAAACCTAAAACCAGACAGCCTTGGAGGGTGGAGATTGAAACCAGGTGAAGGATTATACAGACAAGAGCTGATGAAGTACCTGGGTAGTCAGCCATTGAAAAAATGAAAAGCCGGCTCCATATGATTTATTTTGGAAGTAAGAAGAGAAGGCAACCATCATCAGGGGAGGTTAAACTCCTGCTGAAGTCATCCATGATGATACTTTTAACATGATCTCGATTAATTTTACTATTGTTATTATTTAAAGCAGAAGGGATAATTCCAGGTCACAAAATAATTCCTGCCTCAAGCCCAAGATGACTAGCTGGCACAAGGTGTTTTGAGAAGACTTACGGGAGAATATGCCATTTGAGCCCTCCCAGTTGACTTTTTTTCTCTCTCATGAACAACAAGTTCCCTCTGTTTTCTTCTAACAACATACTGAAACACCACAAGGATGAGGAGGGAAACAGGCGTTTTTTGACAAAAACCATGCATGTTTGGTTTGTTCCAATGGCTTTGATGCAAACTTAGCCTGAAGATGTAGAAACCCCTAAGTTCAAATGGAGAGAAATTAGGCTTGCTGCTATAAGTCCATCCATGATGGATTACACCGATTCCCCAGTGCTTTTGTGTTTCACAAGAAGCTCCAGAAAAAAAACCCCGACTTAGCTAAGTAAACAGCCCTGCAAAACATATCCCCTGTCACTGTATAAAACATGGTCAAAACACACCAAACCGATAATGTGGCTTAAAGGACAGTGCTGTGTTTGTTTTTAGGACCCATGGATGCCTGTATGAGTGAGTTTTTAAACTCGGCACAGAATGGAATGAAGTCCAGCTCTTCATACTCCTCACAACAACTGGTGGTGAAAACAAACAGGTGGAGGCTATTTGCAGAAAAAGAGCAAGTTCGAGCCTGTCTTGCTCCTGGTGAGAATGCCTCACTGCTACATAAGGTACAGTGTAGTTGTGGGGTGACAAGATGGGAAATTAGCTGTCTGAAACACCAGCATGTCTATTCAGGTCTTGCTTCAGAGTCTTCAGTTATGGGCAGTGAAGGAAGAATCCAGTGACCGTAGCAGTCAAAAATGTAAAAGTTACAATTTTAGATGACAGAATGCAGCATCCAAAGATAGGTCAGAGGAGTGGGAAGCAGTGCTTCTCTTCTTTAAGCCTCTTTACCAGCCATGACTCCAACCACTTTGTATGCTAAGTCTAGCTGACAGAGTGTGCTCTGATCAAAGCACTGACAAGTCAGTGCTTTAATAACATGAGCCATCATTAGACTTTAGAACTTACATGGAGTTAATTTGAGTGACTTATGCTTCCCACAGTTATTGTTTTGGTTTGCTGATTAATTGAGAAATTGCCAGGTTTGTTTTCACTTAGTTGCATGTTTTCTCCTCAATAGTTGTATGAGTTAGAGAGATCTTTTCAAACTCATGAAGCTTTGAAGAAGATGTTGACAGGTCTCACGAACAAAATGTAAAAGCAAAGACAGCATCCACCAAGAAAACTGGAACTCTTCCAGTATTTTCAAAGGGAAAGAGGAGAATACCACCTTCCACTTGACTTCAACAGAATGGATACAGTTGAATACTTCATGAATATATTGTTTAGAAATATTTTCAAGTATTTTCACTGTTAATCTATGAAGAAAATCTTTCTTTATACTTCCCTTTTTTTTTTTTCCTCTTTCCTCAGGGATCCAGCATTTCAAAGGGGAAAGGCTAAAAAAATCCCCTAATCTTCCCAAAATACCTTCCCTCCCACTGCCATCTTCCAGAAGGTTCAAATATTCTGCTTGTTCAGATGTAAGTAATAATTTTCACTAAACTAGACTGGAGATTCCTAGCACCTGTTGACAATAAGCTAGCTAGCTATGCCAAGAACTCAATATAGACACCAGGAAGCTTGACTTTTGTAGCCCTGTAGCTGCTGTTTGGAGGAGCCACCCAACGCCACTCCAACGGCAGTATCCTCAACAGGCATGGAGAGAGACACTGTGATGTTCAGAGTGTGACAGCACAGAACCCTGAATGTGGATGACTTGCATTGCAGATACCAAGAGCTGAGCATGGCATGCCTTGCATTTGAATTGTTCTCCACTTTGAACATTCACTTTAAGATCTGGGATGTCCAGACATCTCATTCCCTAGCACACATATATGCAAGATGACACTTATCTCTACCTTCATACCAGTGAAAACAGTATTTTACAAACTTAGCATAATTTTTCTCATATATTTCTCATCCATAGTCAGGATAGCTTTGGCCAGCCTACCTTTGGTAGTTTCACTTTCCCGGATCAGGAAGGTACCTCTGGGGTTTCCAAACGACAACAGCTGCCTCTCAGCGTCTTTTCGGCCAAGTTTGCCAAAGTACCACCTTAGGAAAACATCAGAAATAGTAAGAGAAATGCTGCCTAGGATTACTAGGTAGTGTCATGGAGCTCAGACATGGAGTAGATTTGCAGAAGCTATAGTTACTGAAGTATATTTGACCATTTTTGTCATCTCGTATCTTCTATTGTGGTGGGAAGCTAATGCGACAAACTGTGTAGTAGATGTATACATTGTGCAGTAGCACTTTGCATTAAACCTATAATCAGTAGATGCTGAGAATGCTTGTCTGGTGTTCTACGACAAAGGCCAGACTGACAAAAAGAGTGAGACTCGATGGGGAGAAGGAATAGATAAGGAAAAGGGCAGAAAATTGCATAGCTGCTGAAAAGCAGTATTTTTACAGATGTTGCTGTAAATTACATATTTGACTTACATAGTGATATATTAGTATTCAATATTTTTGTTGCAGCACATCTATAAAACCACAGTAGAAGGACCAGATGCACCCACTTTACTGTGATTGTATAAAGCTTTCAGAGCTTCAGTACCTTTTTCCTTCCTGCAGCAATTTATTTTCTTTTTTTTGTTTCACAATCAATGAAGTACAACCCGAAGTACAACCCAAAGCACAGACTACAGTAGTATCTGCTCAGCTGTGTAAGCTCCTCCAGTGTATCTTTTTTATCTGGAAATAATATGGATATACACAGCACTCCATTTTTTGCATAGATATGTCCTCATTGTGCTGCCTGCTGTATGCGTTGTAGGCATCCTACATCCACCGTATTTGTTGATACAACATGCCCTTTTTAATAGACAGTTTGCGCACTAATTGACCTCAAATATTTTTATGAGTTGGTTCAGGAAAAGTAAGGGCACTTTTCACTTAAAGCTTGAAATTAGTTGACACTGGAATAAAGGAAGCAGACCTATGTTCCTTTTAGGTTTTCTTCCTTTGTTTTGACATTGAAAAAGCACTGAGCTTGTGCTTCTTTTGTTACTAATTACCTAATTATTTATCAGTGCAGTTAAGAACTGAAATAAAATAATATAAGTCATTTGAAAAATTGCTGCAATCAATCAAAACCAACTCCTCGAACCTCCTTCAAATACAGGACTAATGGGTCATTACAACAAAAAGAAAACATACTCCTCTGCTTGGATGGAATCAACTGGAGCCACATAATTACTGGGAATGTAACCAGTTTCGCCTGTTGTCAAGGAGCGGGCCTCCCACCAGTCTCCTTCCCTGCAGAAAGAGAGGTGAGGGGGAGAAGTGAGAGTGAGACACAGCTGTAAAGACAATGATCTGACTTTGCCAACAGCCCTCACAGCAGCTCATCTCTTTATCACTGGCATGCTTCCGAGAGTGCTGTTTGCATCTAAATCCAAATAATATACATATTTCTTTACACCTATTATTATTTCAGTGGTGATTAGTAAAGTAGCCTTCCAAACATATCATAATGGCATAAACAGGTATAATAGGTATATTAGCCCAGTGAAATCAGGTTTGGTGAGTGCTGGATTTGGACTACAATATTGAAAAGTGTCTCTATAACAATTATTCTAATATAGACTCTTGAGAGACCCTACAGAAAAAATGCCAAATTGAACACTGTCACATCTACTGCTAATTTTAAACTTCTATGAGGATATTTAATCTGAAACCCAAAGGCATCAAAAAGGCACCTATCAACATGGAGTTTTACATAGCCCTTAAGAATCACACTTCATTGTCTAGATTCCCTCTCTTGGTCATCCAGAGGAGGTATCTGAAGTAGCAAAGGACATAGCCCCATTTTCAAACACAGAAAACCATTCTTCTACATTTAAACATGAAGAGGTCCATGCAGGACCATTTGATGGAAGTGTTCCACAGGCTTAGCATCAATTTTTGTCATACAAGTGTGCATATGTGGTACTGCCCTTTGGACATTGTGCATTGCTGTAGAATGTGCAGCTTTAAGATAAGTTTATTTCATAGAATCATAGAATCATAGAATGGTTAGAGTTGGAAGGGACCTTCAAGATCATCAAGTTCCAATCCCCATGCCTTGCCAGGGACACCTCTCCCTAGAGCAAGTTGCTCAAAGCCCCATCCAACCTGGCCTTGAACACTTCCAGGGATGGGACATCAACAACTTCTTGGGGCAACCTGTTTCAGTGCCTCANTTCTCATCCATGAGCACTCCCAAGTCCTTCTCCTCAGGGCTGCTCTCCAGCCATTCTCTGCCCAACCTGTATTTGTGTCTGGGGTTGCCACATCCCAGGTGCAGGACTCTGCACTTGGCTTGGTTGAACTTCATGCCATTTGCATTAGCCCACCTCTCAAGCCTGTCCAGGTCCCTCTGGATGGCATTCCTTCTCTCCAGCAACTTTTCTCAAGTTTTTACAGGATATAATGATTTGTGATTTAGCAATTTGTATTTGATTCTCAGCACTAAATTCACTGATGTTTAACTCCTACCACTACTGATAAGTGTTCTCTTTCTTATTTCTGAACTGCTTAGAAACTCTTTCTCAGTTATGCTCTCTGTAAAACAGAGATTTGTTCACTAAATAAAACACTGCTATCAAATGTGGCCAGAGAATTCAGCCTCTTCTGTAAGCACATAGTTACAGAAAACACATTGTCTAAGCTATCCCTGGCAGGAAAGGTTGTGTCAAGGTGATCTCTTTAAATTCTCAACTCTAACAGCTTGAAAGAGTATGACCTCTACGAAAAAAACTAGAAAACAGCTGTGGTTAGTCAAAAAAGAGATGTTTCCAATTCTACAGCTCAAAACAGTGAAGAACAAGTAGTTTTTCTAGAGGCTGGCAGCTGACATTATTTTAATACACGTCGTGTGCATTACTATGTCAGGCAGGTGGCCCTATCCGTTTACGTCCCTAATTTTATCAGCTGAAGTACTAACGCTTCTCCATATGTTGCTGTAGAATATTTCTGAGAGATTATGCCATACTGTGGCTGATAAATTGTACCGTTACATTTCTTCTTCTTACTGTACAGAGAGTCCACTAGATGGAGGTATTTTATCATATCTAGGGAGGAAAAAAAGAAGTCCCAGGTGGTCACAGCATCAGGAACAACCCCCTCTGCTTTGACAGAGGAGCTTAAATCTCTCAAAGCACTGCCAGAAAGGAGGAGGAATGCAGACTTTTGTCACAGCTCTTAATGTTAGACACCCAAGGGAGGTAGGAGGAGGCCAGTCAATAAGGCTAGCCACCATGTATCACTGGGCATGGCTTCTAAACCCTGAAGTCAGGCTCTGCTCTGAACCACCCCTGCAGTTACCTCTTTTTCCCAGACTTCCCTTGGTATCGTTTCTGACTTCAAAAACCACAGGGATACCCCTCTGTATGCCACTTCAGGTATTGCTGTCCTGAACTTTTAATCCAAAGTGCAAGTGAAATTTCCTTTGTTGAGGGCTAAAAAACCTCAGACCCCCCCAAATTCCATACAAACTAGTATTGTGGACACATATGCTTTCTGGCTGCAATCAGCATCAGCAGATTTTTAAGAAAACAGGCTTCTTTCATATAATTTCTGATATAAGTGAAGAGAGGAAGCATTCTCACAAAAAAGCTGCTTTCTGGAGATCTCCAGTCTGGCTGTCAGTACTCCAGAAGTGTGTTAGGTCCATGTTTATAAGCAGACTGAGCTGACTGATGGGAACGGAGCTTCTATAATCCTACAGGAAAATCAGTGGATGCTTAATTTTTTTTTTTTTTTTCTCTTGTAAAAACCTTCCTCCAGGCAGTAATTATCTGCATCAAAATGCATGTACTGCAACCGCCTACATGGAAGGGAATCCCTCTGTCCCACTGACTCCAAGAGTCCTGGTGAGCCCCTGATTTCATCACCTGGAACATGTAAGGAATTTATAATGTGTGGAATTTCTTTTTGCTTCAAGTTACAGTGCAGTTTGTCCAAGGTTAGGAAAGCAGCAGGCAAAATGAACAAAAATGGTTGATAGGTTAAAGCAGGGTTTTCTCCCAAGCCCTAATTTAGAAGTAGAGAGGATTTTAAGCTGCTGCTCCCTCTACAAGCCGTAACTGAAGTTTTTTGCGCTTTCATCTACATCAAAGCTCTTCAGCTTCATGGCTTCATAAAATATTCCACAGAATTACTGATTTTTAATTTTTTTTTTTTTTTAAATTTTACTTTATTGCAAATTGAGCCAACTCCAACCCTGGAGTTGTTCTATTAAAATGAACAGGAGTTGCACCAGGGATGAATTTGCCTCACTGTCACACAGTGTAAGAAAAGGCGATCAGAACAACATCACAGAGTCTCTAGAAAGGGACATACTTGGTTGGTAACCCATTTTTACCTCTAAATGATAGCAATACTGAACATAACACAGAGACTTCAACTTCATGTTTTTAGCCAAGAATTACAAGATGTTCAGATATAGGTCAGTAGCACAGTAAGTTTTAGATGCTATTTTTAAATTGCTAAGGGATTTTTTTCTACGGCTAGTTAATAAAATAAATTTTAAGTTGATGATTTCCAGGATGGAAGTGTGGTCTTCATGCCAAATACAGCCATACAATGGTGCATTTTCATTTAACAGGACTTCCTAGCATGTTCTGACTGTATCACTTACCTTTAAAAGGAAAAAAAAAAAAAGCTTTTAAAATTATGTTGACACACAAGTTTGGGTAATGACTCTTTTGTGAATTGGTTTTTAGCTTTTTCCTGTGCAGAGATACTTGCAACAGATTGCAAAAAGTGTTATTATGTGCCTTGTAGAACTTCTGTGACTACTGGTAAGGTCAGAGCTGGTACTCTCAGTTCTGAATGTGTTTACTGTAAAATGTAAACAGTGAATCACACAATCTAACTCTTACTTTTGAAGTAAAGCTGCAGGTGGTTGAAGGGGTTTTTTTCAATAATAAAGCACTTTGTGAAGTGCAAAGACAAGTAAGTAAGCACAAAGTAAAACCCCCACGTATCTTGAATATGCAACATTAGATTTTACTAAGAAGATAAGCAGACAAATAGAATTGTCAGCATTATAAATTTAAAAATACTAAAAAGCATATTCCCAAGTCTAAAACTTACGAGCTGTTAAGTATTTGAAATTTCTCTCCTTTGTGAAAACTCAAGTCATCTTCTGTTCTTGCTTCATAGTCGTAAAGCGCCACAAAAAGAGTTACACCTAAAAAAGAAGATAGGTGAGTTACACTCCATCACAAAATACAGGAGGGAAAGGAGCCTCAAGAGATGAGGTGGCTAAAGTTACTTAGTTGTTTATGGCTGCTGAGGAGCAAAATGAACTGAAGCCTCCTACTTTTTGATCAACTGCTCTAATCCCTCTGCTTTTATGCAGCCAGCAGACATGCCACTGTCTTCAGTTTGTACAGTTATCCTCCTGGTTTGGTACCCACACACAACGCAGGATCCCAAGCAGGCAAAGCAAGCATTTCCTGTTAACTACTTGAGGAGGCTCAAACCACACCTTCTGTTCCCTGGTAGAGGGATGAGGCAGTCAATCAGCCAAATTGGGCATGTAAACAAATTTCTCAACCCCTAAGTGAACTACCACTTGCAAGTTAGCAAAGGTAGGGTTGAAGACCCAGCTCCACCCATACTTTAATTCTTTCCACTATTTCATAATGTAACTCTTCTCCAAACCAGCATGCCGAGACAGCTGTGCCCCTGCTGTAGTTATGTTTCTGATACTGAAAGAAAATGACTTCACTGAAAGAAGACTTTGAGACTTACCTGTCCCTCCTCTTGTACGCAGTGTCCCTGTATGAGAGGACGAATTGACTCCACCAAACACAGTCAGTCCTTGGCCTCCTGTGGCATGGAAGTTGTTGTAGTTTGGGATTGAAGTCACACCAAAGCTGGGGTAGTGCTGCGGAGTGGGATCTGTCCCATAGCGGTAGCCTGAGCTTTGAGTTAAACTGCCATCCCTCTCATCAGTCAGTTTTGTTGCTTCTTTATCCTTACATTGCACACAGCCCATTATCTAAAATCCTAAGAGAGGAAGGAAAGGACAAGTATTCATTCATTGGTGGTCACCAGATCTTTCCCAAACCCACAGATGACGAGGATCAAATTAAGTTCACTACTCGAAAGTTAAGTACTTTGAAAAACAAACAACCCACAGCAGTTTGAATATAAACAGCAACACATTGGGAAAAGCTCATACAAAATCTTCCTTGCAGTGGTTTCCCATCAGGGCCTCGGGAAGGAGGTCCTGCCTGCTCTGACAGTGGTGGCAGCTCCCTGCCTAGCCCTGCTGGGCAACGGGACAATGGCTTGCACGGAGGCAGTAAGAGCTTCCACTCTTGCTCACCTTTTGCTGGCAGAGCATGGCTGGCAGGCAAAAGCCACAGCCAAAACATGAGGCTGGATGTGTCCAAGTCTTCCCCCAAAACACAGAGCAAGGCACTTAGCTCACGGTTCATGTTTGACTTTGCCAACTACACAAGAGCTGACTTCACCTAAAGGCAATATAACCTTTTGTCCGTTGCTGAAGCTCTTTGTGACAGGCAGAAAACCAGACAAAATAAACCTATAGTTCTGACAGCGAAGGGAAGTCGGAGGGAGCTATCAGATGGCACAACTGAAACAAAAGGAAGCTGTTCTATTAATCAGCATGCAGTACTGAACAGAAGGGTAAAGCCTGCTGGTAGCAGATGGTGGGGCTGCCAAAAGTATACGTGAGTTAAGAAACTAGAGAAAATCCTAGAAGTATTAACACATCAAAGGCAGAGCATCTCAGAGTCTAGATCCCAGACAGGAGGAAACCCAAAGGGTATGGCTTGGAAAATGTTGTTTTAAGTTTTTTAATTCTTGTAATCTCTTGTTCACGGGGCACTACCACGGCCTGGGCTAATCTGTCTTAATTTTAGGTTCCTACCTCTCTCTGCGTGGAGGGAGACAGTGGGTAATTTGACACATCTTAGAAGCAGCCCTGCAAGGTTAATCCCATTACCTGGTACTGTTTTTCATCTGCGAGCTCTAACATTCTATAATCCGTGTGCTGGTGTTAACAAACTCTTTCTTATTGACTCAAGCTGAATCTTGACACAAGACTTGAGTTTCCGAAGCTGGGTGTGATGACTCTAAGGAACCACTTACTTATCTGGGTGCACCCTTTGTCTGAACTGGTATGGTGACACTTGTAACCTGGCATACAAACAACATACTCTAGGCACTGTGGCTGCAAGATGAGCAATGACAATAGAAAAATCTTTCCAAAATTAGACAAGCTAGACATACTTTTTCCAGAATATATAAGTAGACATGGAGAAAACACAGAGAACTCTGCATGTATAGTATAGTGAAGCACATTTTTCCCCCTCCATATTTCTTTTCACATTTCAGCCAATATCCATCACTTAAGTATTAAAAAAAAAAAAAAAAAAAAAAGCCTATCCTTTTTCAAACACCCTCATTTTTCTGTAGCTGCCAGGCTGGCTGTTCTGTATGCCTTACCCCAATGTCAACACAGGAAATTGATTTTGACAAACTCATGGAATTCAGAAAAAGCATATCCCTCTGCTGCTAATGCTTGAAAAATTGTGCAGCAGCTCCCTGCTTGTCTGTGACAGTCCACAGTCTGGATACCTTCTTCCTAAATCTAACCTGCTGAATTGAAACAAAACCTTCTGTTGAAGGATATTTTCTACAATTTGAAGATATTTCCAATTATTCTATAAGCCTGTTAAGAAAAACAAGCACCGTTTTAGTGTATATCCTTGAGCTGTATTGCCTGCAGTTAGCACAGGTCTACCATTTCTTGCTCTTAGCTTAACTTAAAGGTGTCCTTTTTGCATTTCTTTGTTTCCTTCAAGACACCGCATCCACTCAGCGGAGCTCCTCCACCAAAATATTCAAGTCCCTTCACGAGAACAGAAACAACTCCTGACTCTGCACTTGCTGCAATGGGTGGCATGAACTGGGATCCCTCAAGAAACTAAAGTGCCAATAGGGTGAGGGGAAGGGGTTTGCAGCCTGGAGCCTGCAAAACACATCGCTACTGCTGCTTCTGCTGTGGCAGTCATGCCAGCTGTCAGCCTCTGCTCACCCTGGTAGCTGGGTCAGTGCTGGAGGTGTGGGATACCATGCTGGGGCTCAAGGTTGTCCATATCTGGGACCAGCAGTGATTTCAGGTGAGCCCACAGGTGTGGTGATGGGGGCAGAGATGACTGGCCACCTTCATATCATCTGTGAAAAACTGCTTGCAGAGGTATCTATCTCTGCTGCTTTCACATGTTTCAACAGCAGGATGCCCTGGTTCTGAAGACCGTCTGTTTGGAGATGTTGCTCAGATGTGAGGTTTTCTTGGCTCCTCTCAGAGTCAAGGAGCTCCACGAGCAATGCCAGAGAGTGAAGAAAGACCATGGGGAGGACGAGGGTTCTGCAGAGTTCATCTCACCACTATCAGAACTGGGGGAGCCCAGGGAGGCTTTGGGTGTGAGGGATGGGTCAGGGACTCACTGCTTGGACCCTCTTATGCCTCTGTGAAAGAGTGCTTCTGGTGCACAGAGAGTAAAACATGGGCAGCAAGCAAACGTGGCATGGGAGATGCCATGAGGGAAATCCCAGCTTGAGAAAAAGGACAGAGAGAGATGCCAACCATCCAAACAGGGAAGAGTGAGCTGAGCCATTGAAGCAGGCTGGTTAAAAGGTGCAAGTGCTGGAACACACATTTATTCACCCAAAAACATTTAAGTGATGCATATGTATCTTTATTCTTTACTATCTAAAGAAGAATCTCAGCAGCCTTTTTGTTGGCTTGCAAACTTACCTCCCTGTGAAACTCTATCAGGTCCTCCCTCTCCCCTCCCAGCTCTGTTTTTCCACTTATTTTTTCCCATGTGTTTTCATGGGAAAAAATAGAAAAGAAAATGAAATAATGAAAGAAAAAAAGAGATGGCAAACATGAAATCTGGGAGAGCGGTGGGGGGAAACATTCAGCAGAGCAGGGGAAAGAATCTTCACTGATATCTGGAAAGATTTCACATAACAATTTACAAGTGCTGACGACAGCTCTACATGCTTCATTTACACATTGATGAGAAAAAAATTAAAATGACAAATCAGGTGCAAAAATAAAACTGTTCAAAGTATTACTTCTGAAAAAAATTGAATAAACCAGGAGATGGTAAACACATGTAATGGTAGTTTCAGAAAAATAATGCTTTGGAGTTTTCTTTTTACTAGAAATGATATAAATGGAAAGCCAGTGAATTACTAGTTTCTTACTTTCTGCTTGGTTGTGTTCCCTTTATTTTTTTTTTGCTGGCAACAGCAGCACACAGGGAAGGAGAATTTGATGAGAAGTGAATGACTGACAAAAAGGGCTTGTTCTTTAACTTGCCCTCTCCCACTCTGTCACAGCGTCTAGACAATCCGAGTATAAAGACTGCTTGATTGTAGCCTCTTGTAAAATGTGACAGAGGGTGTTACATGCGTGCATCTTTTCAAGCCAAGCCCCGGAAAGTTGTCTCTTCCTGGCTCAAAGAAACCAGCATCATGGGGAGTTGGCTAAATGTGAGAGAATACATGTATGCATGTACATGCTTAAAGTGATTTCAGCTAACTCAGGGGTTTCATAGACAATAAATATATCTTCCATTCAGCATTGGCCTTTGTGTCAATGAATGGATTCCAAAAACTAATCTCCTTCAGTATCACAGAGTAGGCTTTTAATATCCAAAAGTCTCATCTCCCTGCCTGTCAGCATTTGGAGCTCAGGAGGGCTGGAGTTATTCAGCCGGCTCTGAGATCACCAAACAAAATCTGGAGCTGTTTTACACTAAACTCTCTAGAGACGAGCACACAACACTGTTTATCCAAAATGCTGTGCAATTTACAGTAAAGGAACACGATTTTAGTTCAATTCCATTAGGAATTAGGCAGCATTTCTCAGATGTGTGAGTTACGGGTCACACAGCTGAGTTATGGGTCACAAATTATGAGTCACCCATAATTTGACAGTGGTATTGTTAAAAGGTATGTTACTAACCTAATTAAAACGAACTTTTCTGATGCAAGCAAGTTGTATTTGTTTATTTTAAAGTTGTGCTTTTACAGGCAATATAAAACATATGTTTTCAAGAAAACATGAAACATTTACATGGTTTTTGAGACTTCCTTGGAGACAAATGAAAATATTCATGATGCTATTGTCTCCTTTCTTGTCCTTGCTGTATTTCTTGGACTCCAACATTTTTATTGCAATCCAACATCAGCCTAACCAGAATAGTAGTTTCCTCCCCTATGGTGGAAAGATTATTCGACAAAGATATAAAATTGTATTGTTATATCATTATTAATTATTTATATAGTCATAGCACCTTACTTACTTTCAGTTAGGAAACAGATGAAGGGCAAGGAGATGTTGTTAACACTATTATTATTGTTGTAAATCACTCTCCTTCAGTTTCTCTGTTGTTTCTCAATACAAAATGGAACCCAAGACTGAAACACTCACCAAAGCTAGACATCCACTCCATTAACAGAAAGAAAAGCAGTCCTCTGTTAGCTAATCAAAGCCTAGGAAAGGTCCAGGAGTACTGGGAAAAGTCAGGTTTTTATACTTTGTAATTTAAAAATAGAAGCTCCAACACGTGATATTTGAAAAGCAAGAATTTTCAAATTTTTGCTTAGCCTTTGCTTAGTCTACCTTCTGCAGTTGCAAACCAACAGGAAAAGAGGGATGGGAGGAACACTGGTGTAAATTGGCTCTGGTGTGAATTATGGTACCTCTTCAGAACCCACATTTTGGAGTGTTGTAGGAGAAACTGTAATAGGGGTCCTTAAAATGTTTGAGAGAGGAGTACAGGGGCATTCAGGAAAACACCTGTCTATTCTGCACCCTCCTCCCCATGCCATAGCATCTGTCCTCCAACCCCTTGGGTAGGAAAGAAGACCACCATGGGAGAGGGCTCCAACCTGTTGAAGAGATATGGAACAGGTTCAGACCCAGCAGGGTGCCCTCTCCTTCTTCTTGGTTTTCTCTGGAATGAAATTTGATGGTATATTTCAGGAGGACTTCTTTGAGTGAAAGACATGAAAGGGAGATGCTGGATGACTGGTAACTGTCAATTGTCTTTTTCTGCCTGAATCTACAAATCTTGTCTGGAAAACATCAGCAGAAAAGCTGAGTTAAGAAACAGCTATGTTAAAAGGGAATCAGAACAAAATCCTTGGCTTTTATTCAGTCTCTGTGGTGAACACACTTGTTAATCAAACCAAGGGTTGTATCCAGCATGGCTGTGAAAAATATATTCTCTAAGGGATATCTTCTTGTTTTTTTTATGTTTTGCTGAAAGCACCACAGAAGTATCAGTCTGTGACATCAAATAAGCCAAATTTCATGAGCTACAATAGGATTTAATATTCAAATGCCATATTCTGAGTTACCATGAAGATGCAAGAAGGATAGAAAGGGCTTTCCAAGAATAAGAACTACAAGAATTTTTAAAAGAGACTTTAGTTTTCTGTGGAATGCCTCCTGCAGGCTGGACAGGGGGAATAATCACTGAAATTTACCCTGAAGTTGAAATGTTTTATTTCCCTTGCCACCATTAGTAGTTCCCTAGCGAGAAACTGATGGAAGACATATTTTGAAACATGAGCCTAAGACACACTAAACCTCCCAATTTTCGGAAAAAGTCTTGCTCACCCACTTTGGCTATAGCAAGTCATTAGGGAGGCATTCCAAGTCAGACAACAAATAGGTGCTCAAAATTAGTCCTGTGTAGGTCAGTAATCCTCATGCTGTCTGCTTGTTGACCTCTCTTTGACTTAGATCTATGCTGATGGGAGCATTTTGGATTTCCAGAATTAATTCTGTGTCAGTTTCAAGCCAAATCAAATTAAACAGATGGAATAAAATAGCAACACTTGTTGAATTTTTATTTTATTTTATTTTTTTTATTTAATCTGTTAACTTTGGGACCTTTTAGAGGAACTGCCTTCATTCCAGCTTGACCAGTGATTCCACAATTGTTAGTATTCATAAAGCAGGTCAGAAAGATACATTAAATACTTTAAAATAATTGAACTCTTGGGTATTCATTATTTCTCAGGCTTGTGGGTTGCGGATTACTACGTATATACGTATATTTTTTATACTAATGGCCCAGTCTAGAAAGAATAGAAATCTACTGCAGTGTGATAGATCTGGTTCAACCTTGAAAGAGGCTACAGACTTTGTGTAGAATGTTTTCAAATCTACATGTGCACCACACCTGTCATACTGCATTAAAAAATGTAAATCAGAGAAGACACAGCACCACCACTGGATGTCCTGTGACTATTAAAGATACGCAGAAAATTTCACAGACATAATGTGGTCCTCCTGAACAAAAGGTCAGAAACATCAGAAAAACTGTAAGCATCAGGATAAATGACTGCATTGAAGCAACTTTTTCATAAGAAAAAAAGTGCTGCAAAACGCCCAGCCTGCATTAATTTGAATTTTGAAGAAAGTCCTTTAATGCTTCAATCCTGGATTCTGCTTTAGTGGGCTGAGTGGAAAAATCTCATCAATTTAATTGCTTGTTTGTCTGCAGCAGTCAAAAGCCAGGCCACTGCCAGTTGTCGATGGACACCCATGGCCAGAGGAGTAGGAAGAGCAGTCTTAGACATGCTCCTGCTGCCATACTGCTCTGGCTCAAAGCAAATGTCTTTTACAGCACTAAAGTGCTCTTACTATTGTTTCTTGTCAGCATAAAATTGCTTTGGAAGTCTTCTACAATGGGGGCAGAAGGGATTCAGGAAAAGGAGTAGCTCCTGCTGCCATGGGAAGAGCCGACCCTGCAAGAGCTTTGAAGTGCCATTTTGTCCTGCTGTTCCTCCCCATTTACTGAGAGACTGGGGACATAGTCCTGGAAACAACAGCTTCCTGGCACTACAGACACTGTTTAAGTTGTAACATGTCTGCAAAACATAGCACTGTGCTTACCTTTCCTCTTTTTCCCCTTTGTGACCTAACCTATGAATGATGAAGATTTGGGCTTCTTCTTGCCCCTTTAATTTCAGCCAGCCTTGGTGGCCAGGACCAGCAAAGGGAAGGTGTGTGTTAAAGGATTTCATTGAACTACAATCAGACCCTTGGCTTCTGCCAGAGATTGTGAGAACAGCTGCCCATGGGACAGGGTGAGTGACCACTGAGTGCCAGGAAGGAAGAGCAATGAGTGTCTCGACAAACAGATCCACCATCCTGCGAGTGGAGTATGGTCCCTCTCTGGCAAGAGACAATCTATTTATTAACCATATATCTATAAAATCTATTTATTACAAGCCAGAGAGGAGAAAAGAAGCCAATATTCTAGCTGAGCAGGAGGCATAATAAACATGTCCACTTGTGGTGCTTGTTTGAGGGACAGTTTTGATGGTGGGGCTGATTAGTAACTGGCTGGTGGGGACGTTACCTGGCAAGGCCACAAAAAGATGCACAATGTGGCTGTTCGGGCAGCAGTAATCAAAAGATCCCCAATGCAACTGATGCAAGAGGAGGAGACAAACCCTCCAAACTGCCCACAAAAGGACACGTAGCCACCCTTTCAGTTTTCTGCAGCTTCTTTGCCAGCTGAGCCTGTGAATGTCATGGCCTCATCTTTTTCAGAAACCAGTGGTTTCTTTTCCACTGTCTGTGATACATCCCTTTCAGCAAAATCAAAAGAGAACAAAATACAAGAAGCAATTAAAGCAGAGTCTCATCCTGCAGTCTCTTAATGTAACCGTAACCGAGTTACGCCTTATACTGTCTCAGGACTTGTATTGCTTTAAAAAAAGATGCCCTAAAAAATCACAACACAGGAAGATCAGTTCTGAGGAAAGTTCTTCTGTGTTTTTTTCTTTTCCTATCAAAATCCAAATTTCACTTACAATCTAAACGAAAGAAGATTACGCTTAGCTAACTTGAGAAGGAAGACCTGCAGGTTTTATGTTCATAAACCAAAGAGCAAGTCAGAATCAAAACTGCAATTAAGATTCTGGGTTTTTTTTCTCTTAAAAGGAGTTAAAGGCAGCTTTGAAATTAACAGCTAAAGGCAGCATCTACACACAGTAAGCACACTGCTTACTCTACAGTTAAACCCCAAAGTATGGATCTATCCTTGGTTCTATAAGTAACACAAAAGAATACCACGTAAATTCAATAGCGTGATTTCAAGCTACATTTCTCCTTCATCAGGATGGTTGTGGTACCTCTGTTCACAAGCAGAGAGAAGCAGGTGGATGGTCTGCATAAGCACTTTGAGCTAATACGCCTAAATTTTAAAGTGCCTTTTAAGTATATAAATTAGAAAACCTGTATCAAGAGAACAACTGCTGCAAATGCTAGAATCATTTAATCTTGGAAAAAGAAGTGAAACACTGTCTCCACTGATTTCCTCTTTCTTTTCCCCTGTTAAGAGAACAGAAAGATGATTGCAGGTTGATTCACGCTGCTCTGATTCTTTTTTTTCTTTCAGTTCTTAGTTTTAGAATCTATCTGAGATTAATAAGTGTTCATCTGATCCACAGTAAGGGAGTGGCATGGAGCAGAAAGCAAAATGTGAATCGGGATGGGTCAGGAAAGAAAAGGGGAAAGGGAGCAGTATAGAAGTTCTGCCTGTTTGCTGTTTTAGAATATGTAAGAGTCATAGAGAAAGATTTTCTCTCAAAAAACCCCATTGTGCCCTCCCCACTCCCTTTTGCCTATGCACAGATGAAAGTAACCTCTTCTCCACCTTGTCTTATTTCTGATTTGCGACTGAAGAACTTGGAAGATGTGACAGCAAGGAAATGGGAGTAAGCTGAGTCTGAAATCAGGAGATTATGTACTTTGAGACCAGTCCAGACACTGTTCCCTCCTGAAGGGACTCTTATTTCACCTAGGGTGCTACTGCTAATATTTTATAAGCGTTATTTAAATTTCTTCTTTGTCCTGTTACTTTGGGAAAAAAAATACTCTCTTTCCTAAACAGGAGCAGAAATTTGCCTGTAGCCAGCTCACAAAGAAATGCCTAGTCTTCTCACCATCACTGCAGCTGTCTTCAGCTACAACAGCAAAGATGCTTACAGGTAAAGACGCCAGACAAGGTACGAACCACATGGTGACAAAGTCAGTGAGCAACCTGAAGGTTGAGCAAGCTGAAGGTACTGACCACGTCTGTAATGGGAAGACACAAAAATTCTGCCTGCTGTTGCATGCAACAAAAAAAGTGCAACTAGTGAGACTTGTTTTCCCAAACCCAGCTGTTGCCACTGCAGTTTCAGTGTATGATAGCTTAAGTAAGTGTCCTGAGTCTGGATGGGGCTAGGTTTCTTCACAGCAGCCCAAACCCTGCTGTGCTTTAGATTTGTGACCAAACCAGTGTTGATAGCACATCCACAGAACCAGAGATGTTTTAGCTATTGCTGAGCAGGGCTTGCACAGTGCCAAGACCTTCTTTGTTTCTCACTTTGCCACCACAGCAAGTAGACTGGGGGTGGGTAAGAGACTGGGAGTGGATACAGCTGGGACAGATGACCCCAATTGACCAAAGGTATATTCGAAATCATACGATATTGTGCTTGGGGGTAGTTTTTTGAAAGTAGCCATTGCTTGGAGACTGGTGAGCACCGGGATGTGGCGAGTGATTGCCTTTGCATCACTTGTTTTCTTTTTATTTCCTTCATTTACTAAACAGATTTTATCTCAACCCACAAATTCTCTTGCTTTTGTCCTTTCGATTCTCTACCCCAAGCTGCTTGAGGGCAGTGAGTGAGTGACTGAGTAGGGGCTTAGCTGCTGGCCAGGGTCAACCCACTGCAGTGAGGAATATATAAGTGATGTTCTTGGTTCAGAAAATAACTTCAGATAGGTTAAGCCATGCTAACCGGACAGGCAAGAATTGAGGTGTTGACTAGAGACTAATTTGTCAGGATTACAAAGATGACACATTACCATCTAGCCCATTTTTAGCAGAGATTTTGAAACCTAAAAAACAAGAGAGTGTTTTTCACTATCTTTAGTGAAAAACACCCTGGACAAGAAGATGTGGAAGGAGAGATGTCTGAACTTGCATTCCTTCTTACAGAAGAGTGACAATGTTGATACATACAGTCCAACCATGAGGCCGCTAAGACCAGCAATTCTCAGCTCTGTTTTACCAACTACCCTGAAACCTGCACATCCCCGTATTCTACAGTTCTGTGCTGCTGCAGGCTGCATCTGTGCCACCATGGATGTCTTCTCAGAAGTCTATGGTCAGTCTTTTCTTCCTTTTAACAATACACAGTCCCTAGTGCTAAAGAGCTGGGAAATGCCCCTAGAAACCATTCTTTCTCAAGGTTCATACGCTTAGGAGAAGAAACTGTCCTTTAAATCTGGCCTTGAATGAAACTGCAAAGCTCTAAAATCCTCACCTGAAGATACTGTTAGTGACATGGAGCAGAATGTGGATGTTTGCCCAAATGGACATCTGCTCAACCCAGCACACGGGATTAACTACAACTGGTGTTCCTTGACCTGTGATCCAGGGAGCAACTGGGGTCCATAACATCAGACAGTCCACAAGCCCATAGCACATACATGGACAACCAAGCAAATACACATGCACCGGACACTGTTCCAGAATTTTGCTGGTGGTGCTTGAGCTCCCCCTCAGACTGCCCTCCCAGTTTAACTGGTTCTCTGAACATGAGCAGTTGAAAAGCACTGACCCAAAGTGCCCCTGAGGACAGCTCCAACCATCCTCATCAGGAGAATGAAAAGGGCATTGCATGAGAAGGAGACAGACAACAGAAATTTCATTGTTTCTTTGTATTTAAGATAGAAAAGAGAAGTGCAGGACTGGATGCTAATCTGGAGCAGACAGGCAGGGTTTCACTGGAGGTGACCGTTTTGTGATACACCTTGAGGACTACACAACTATTGACAATTCAGGAGATCTGGAGATCTTGTCTGGACTTCCTTGCTGTTTCCTAGCACACAGGAAAAAAAAAAAGACCAAAAGCGGAAGGCTGCAGAAGTCAACAACTAGGTGAACAGCATGGGGGACAGATGTCAGATTTGTGGATCATGGGGTAAAGAGAAAGTGACCTGTCAGGAGGGAACAAATGTGCAGTCTGTAATCCAGGCTGGCCAGCTGAGTCAGATTAAATAAGCAATCAAAAGCACATTGAGCACAAAACCATGATATCAAGCACAACATGAACCAAAGCGACTGTAAGAAGATGCTCAATAGCTCAATGTCCAGATGGAGATTAGCGAGACATTACTGCAGCCTTTCAGTCCTTGAAGGGGACCTGCAGGAAAGATGGGCCAAACTTTTTAGCAGAGACTGTTGCGATTGAAGAAGGGGTAGTATTTTTAAACTAAAAGAGGAAGAAGGCACAATTAGACCAGATATAAAGAATAAATTTTTTGCAATAAGGGTGGTGAGATACTGGAATGGGCTGCCCAGAGAGGTGGTAGGTGTCCCATCCCTGGAAACATTCAAGGTCAGGTTGGATAGAGCTCTGAGCGACCTGGTCTAGTTGAAGGCATCCCTGCTCATTGCAGGGGATTTGGACTAGATGACCTTTAAAGGTAGCTTCCGACTCAAACTATTCTACGATTCTATGAAGATGATCCTTTTCAGTTGCCTATACGCTAATTAGAAGCATCTGAAAAAATGGATAAACGCTCTGCCTGCAGTGTAGCAATGTACAATAATACTCCAGAAAACTAATAGCTAGATTTAGACTATTATAATATTAAAAGTAATAGTTGTAACCAATTTAAGAAGCCCAAATGGAAGAGGGGAATTGACAGGCCCTATATGTCACAAATAATTTCTAAGTGACTGGCAACTTGGAAGTAAGTAACCTTGACCATCTATGAATCAAGACACACACAAGACAGGGTATTAGTACCTGTTACAGACCATTGGAATTGCTGCAGAGCACAGGATGATGGGCTTCTTCAACACCCATATACAAGTATAAAACACTCTTGTGCAATCTCAAGGCTGTGCAATCTGAACAATTTATACCAGAGACCTTATGCCACTGCACTAAAACAGGATGGACTTCCCAAAAGGCTACAAATGACAAGTTACTAACAACTAATTTAATGGAAAGATTAGCCTTCCTAACCCTGTGAACTAAAGCTCTTGCCAATTATCTAAATGAGTCACAAAGCAGGAACGTACTGGTTGTTTATACTGAAATGGACTGACGATTTCTGCACAAACAGCTAACACTGAGATCAAATCCAGACCAGTAAAATTTTATGCAATATATGAACATATCCCCTTTGTATATACATACGTTTAAATCCCGGTGCATGCTTTCTGACAGGCAGTTTCACAAAACTATAGCCAATGGGAGTCAAATCAGGCTCAAGACAGAACATAAAAAAAGTTGCTGACATCTGCAAACAGTTTAAGACATTTCCTAAATGCCTACAACGTTACAACTATGAAAATAAGACCAGGACGGACAAAAATAACACATGACCAAAAAAACCCCAACAGCTGGGTTTACCAGGGAAGTAAAAAAAACATATAAAGCATTATATACAAAAACAACACAAGAAGGGTGAAAAGGGAAAACATAATAACAAGTAAAAAGGCTAAAATAAAGATTATCTAGAGGAAGCAAGAAGATACTAGGAAAGTTAAGGTAGATAGATAGACTCAGGCATGTAATTTTTCATTTTTCTAAGTGGATTAGGAAAGGTGAATCCTGAGCAATAAAGTGGTAGAATTGTTCATAACAATATGACAGTGGCAGATATTATTCAATAAATATTTCTAATTAACACACAGGTAAAAGGCTGGGCGATCTGTTTATAATGATGATGAAATAACTTCCCACCACAGCAGCTCCAGGAAAGGGGATGTTAAGCAGCAGATACATGATTCTAGGTGTTTCAGATTAGTTGCTAGAGATTAACTTCTGTCAGAATGTTTTAGAGAGTGAGCCTTGGAGCTGCATCTAAAGAAGTTCTGGGTCCCTGAAGAGGGACCAGGTGAAGGCTTATGTTGGGCCACTGTTTAATAAGGGCAAAAAGCAATTACAGGCCAGTTAGCAGAGTTTCCAGTATTTTGCATAGGATAGAACAACCAACATAGGACTCAATTAACAAAATATTTTTTAAAAAAACTCTCTATAATTGAAGTCAACTTGGCTTTAAGGAAAATGGATCCTGTCAAACTAATCTGATGTAATTTCATGCAAAAATAACATGTTCACTTGATGGAGGCAGTGTTGCTGACAGTATTACAAGTCTAGGTCATTTGACTTGTTCTGTAGAATATCTTTATGAATAAAATGAATGCTTTGAAGCCTGTATGGGATGTGTTCCATCTGTACATGGAGAGCAGGACTCCATAGGTGGAAAGCACTGTATGAGTTCAGGCAAAAATCTCAAACATATTTTTTACTGAAGTCACTTCTGAGTCCACAATCATATTAAGTGTATTAAAAAGCTGAGAAATTAAGGATATCAAAGTGTAACTGTGAATGGGAAAGTATTTATTAACAAACAGAAGGGTTTCTATTGGGTTCCAACAGGTATCAGTATCATCTCTTTACTATTTAATAGCCTTATCAGTGACCTGGAAAGGTAAGTTATTACAGTTTGATGTGAGACTGGGGACAACAGAAAACAATGGAAGGACAAACCTGACATAGAGCAACTGGGGTCTGTCGAAAGATGGGAAAAAACAGTGTGGGTATTAATATGGCCAAGCAAAGAATTATCTTATTAGAATAAGGAATATAGGCCATACTTACAGGATGAGAGGGAGAGAGAGGACTCTATCCTCCAAAGCAGAGACTGAATATGAGACCAGGGTCCTGGGAGGCAATCAGCTCAACATGAACTCCCCAGGCAAGGCTGTGGCCAAAAGGGCTAATGCGAGCCTCAGCTGTACAAACAAATGAAAATCAAAAGATGAGTAGGTAGATTACGGTGATGCTGCATTTGGCTCTTGTTCCTCTGCTCTGTGAATAATGTATCAGGTTCTGCTGCTCCATTTTTCAAATAAAGTGTTGGAAAAATGGAAGGGTGTTCAGGGGAGAGAGATTAAAGAACTGAAAACACTGGGTAGCAGAAGACTACTTTGTAAACAAAAAGCTTAAAGGGAATTTGGTGGTTTTGTTCACAGTGTAGGAGTATTCATACGGGCAATAAATTTGCTACCAGCGGATTCTAATCTAGTAAAGGTGGAAAATGTATTTGAAGTGGAAATTAATCCAATCCAGATTGTGAACAGGCAATTTTGTTTTGTTTTTTCAGCGATGATCTGTTATGGGCAATTAACCAATAACTAACCCTTTACCACAGGTTGTGATGTACTGTCCATCTCTGCAAAGTTGTGAAAGTAGTAAGTGCTTGATTTAAAAAAGATGCACATCCAGGCAGCTTGGGTTATTAGGCATGAAGCAGGAACTGCTGCAGGTGAGATCTACTGCCTGTATAAAGCTGGGGGTCAGGTGTGTGGTCACTGCATCAGACCATGCTTTGTGTTTCTATTAAGAAGCACTTGCTCCCCTCTCAGGATAGTAATCATGGAAGCCTTCCAGCTCATGGACTACAAAATACCTCCAGGCGAAACCCTAACCTTTTGGGGCTGAGATACCATCTAAGTATGGGTGACACTCGATTGCCCATGTTCTGCAGGATCTGCAAGCATCCATCTCTGAATTCCCAGCACCTGGCTCCACACAAAACCTCATGGCTTTGCACCATGGTTCTCACGGTGCAAGGCTCTTCACACTGAGATGCCAACAAAACACCTTTTAGGGAACTGATGGGAGTTATTACAGGTCTGCCACTGAGGGAGTACCAACAACTCCTTACTTCAGCACTTCACCTGCTGCCGGCTACAGGGATCCCATCCCAGGATCCCCCAGTCACAGAAGGTGACCACAGACAATTAGGCTGAGGGAAGGAGTCTTCCATACCTCACAGATATTCCTCTCCCAGCTTCAGCCTTTCAGGGTGACCTGATGGAGTGGCTGCCTTCCTCAGGAATATAAGGTAGTGCCTTTAAGTGGGGTGGGTGGACGTAATCACCACTCCAGCAGGCACTTCCCAGCTCACTCAGGATATCCACATCTCTCCTCCTTCTCTTTCACCCTGCTGAGGGAATTGGGTGATGCCAAGAACGCTTTTTGACTCTGCATCCCAAGGATGGGGTCTGGCAGGTAGGCTCCTGAGGAACACGTGCTCAGCAGGGGGCCCTGGCTACTGAATTTGCTTCATCCCACAGCCTGCCAACACTTCATTTTGGTGGTTTTTAGGGACGCAGTGCAAGCTTTTGTCCGTGCTGTCTGTCTTAACCTGGGCCTTTGGCCAGAAAGTATTAATCTTGTCAATGTGCAGGAGTGGGGAAGGCTGGTGAGTGTTTGATTTGTGCCAGTTGCTGGCATCAGCTCACTTTAAGCTTCTGGAATGAACCCACTTATGACTGAATGCTGCAGTGTAAATTCTGCAAATAAAACAGATAAAATAATCTCAGTTACTTGCTCTCTGCATTTGTTCACATATGCCACTCCAGAGATTTTGAAGGCATTATTTCATACAAACATTTAATTATATTTCATTATGATTCTACAGATATTTTTCTGTTCAACAGGTAGGAAAAAAGAATGTGTTTTTCAAAAGCAACTTTCAGAAAGTGATGCCTGACAAAACACAGCATACATAGCACAGTAAAATCTCAGTGCTATGTTACAAAGAAAAGAAACATTCAGTCTTAAGTAAACTACTGTAGTACAAAACTTCTGCAGAGTGAACTAAAGCAAGAAAGATTGTGAAAACTTCAGGGAGGAAAAAGCCCTGTCCAGGTGTGGTGCAAATATAAATATGTACACACGCATTCACATACACCACCACCTGGTCCCTGCTATACCTGATATTCCTACCAACAGATCTCAAGACTCAAAACTGTGATTGGCAACTCTTTACTAAATATAAGAGCAAAGGTTTGGGGAAAGCTGATCAGGAGTGAGGTTTCAGAGCTACCAATAAAAGGTGCATCAGTCTGTTAAAGTACAGTTGGAATTGTGCATTTTTGCATCTTAATTCTTTCTGGATGCTTTGTCTCCCTCTTCCTCTGGCACAATAACAGCTACATCCTGCAGCATTAGGATGTTCTGTTAAGCACATGTGCAACTGTGTTTTTAAGCCTTGTAAAGGCTGGCTTATGTCAAAAGATGTACCATTACAAAGATCACATAGGCTAGACTACACAAATGTATTTTTTACAGATGAAGTAACTGTGGTAATCTTCCTAAACATAAATGATAAAAACCACATAGAAGCAAACAATGTTAATAGACGGATTTGAAAAATCTTTTTGAAATATTAAGAAATAAGTCCGATGCAAGGCTTGTCTTTTTACTCCAGACACACAGAAAAAGAATTAAATGGGAGAATGTGAGACTAACCACCCCATCTGCCTTTGTAAGTCACCCAGACCAGACACAGAAATGCTATGGAAGTTAATGAAATGAACCCCAGAAGTGTCACTTTCACAAATCTCAAGAGGCATCATTGACCCGAGGCTGGCTGCAGTTTCTGCCCCAATTCCAGTTTAATGTATTCCAGTTTGACCCTCAAGCAACAGAGCTGCCTGAGAACACGCTAAGAAGCAAATGCAGGCAATTGCTTTGACATAATTCTTTTGGACGCAGACATATCGAATGTGCTGATGTCAACAGAGACCAGAAAAGAGTTTTACCCAACCTCCTTTCCTCACTGAAGAAAACAATAAGACAAAGCAAAGCACAACCCAAAATGTAGCCAAACACAAGCTCATCTCTAAGCAGCAAAACTAATACATGCCGTCTAAGAAAGGGAGAACCAAGACAAACATATCATTTGGATTTATACGAAGCATTTCATTTATAGTTTAATTTTACCTGACTTGTATATACAATTGGCTCTTCGCACATAACACACATAAAACATCTCTTCCACAGAGGATATATATCTAAAAGCCAGGGAACAGCATAGTTCAGTCCTTTATGGCCACACTACATTCAAATGAGTTCCTAACATAGTACCCTCACCTGAAGCAAACTGCTCTTCTTCCTCCTCTCCTATTCTTCTAAAATTTAAGGGATTGCATGGACTTGCTTTCAATATGTTTATCAGGATGAAACTTTCCTGCCTTGTCCTTCATTTAAGTGCCCAAGCTTTAGCAACTTCAAGGCTGAGTAGTTCCATATCAGAGAACATTAAGGCAACACTGACAGAGACTGCAAGATTAGAAACTGAGGATGTTTTTTTCCAAGGGAAAGATGAATCATGGTAGGAAACCAAATCAAAGAAGTCATGATGACTACCTTGAAAATAAAGGATTCAACAAAAGATTTTCTTCTCCACCTGATTGCTGTTGCTCCTGAAATAACTACAAAGAGAAAAAAAACATACATTAATGGTACAGTTTTCCAGAACTTGTAAAGGAAAATACCAGGTTTGAATGTGGCTCATCCCACAACTTTATACAAGGAAAACAGAACAAAAAAACAGACCCTAAGCTCATTCTCTCCTTCCTCTTTCATTTCATCTCCTAAGAAAGTCTTCCATGTCTGCTACTCACAATTTTCCATTTCTTCTCTTCCTCCAGCTCCCTGTCAGTCCATGCAGACAGATTGTCCCTAATGGTATCACGCAAAAACCAGATGAGATCCTCAAGACTTCCCCCTTCTGTGTACGTAGAATGCTTCCAAGAAGAGAAGGTTTTGTGAAGAAATGGATTATTATTTCCCTTTTTGGCAGCTACTTGTCACTCTGCCACAGTATAAGTCCACATTGCTGTCTGACCACAATGAAGAGAGAGAAAAAATACCATTTTGAATCACCATAAGAAGCATGGCCTCTGAGTGATCAGCCACTGAAACTACTTGACCTAAAAGACCAAACCACCCTACACATGGGAAAAACAAAATTTTGTCCTTCTTCATCTCCGATCCTTTATCTGATCTGTTCCCAAAATGTGGTCACGAAGTGCGGTGCACAGTTTGGCTGACCATCAGAGGCTGCAGGAACTTTTCAGATTTGTTGTGACCCATGTAAATGTTGTGATGTTCAGGGAATTAGAGTTTTAGACCACCAATCATCAGGAATTATCAAACACTTTAGCCCCTGGAGTGTGTGGTATGCTGCTCCTCGGGCTACCTTCTAGAAAGAAAACTTTGGAATCACTGCTCTAGAGGGTCAGAGAACAAAGGCTGAACAAAACCATGACTGAATATCTTAAGGAATTCCTTTAATTTCTCATGCTATTGTGTTACATTTTTTGAAGTATTTGTCAAGATGCAAAAGTATGGTTGAAACATTTTCCTAATACTGAGAAGAAAGCTTTAACCAAAACCGAAGTTTACTATCTACCTTGACTTCTGTGAAGTCTTTGACACAGGCCCATACAACACAGCCCAGAAAGCCAACCATGACCTGGGTTGCATAAAAAGAAGTGTGGCCAGCAGGTCAACAGAGGTAATTCTCCTCCTCTGCTCCACCTTGGTGAGACCCTAGCTGGAAAACTGCGTTTAGCTCTGGAGTCTCTAGCACAAGACCTTGGACTTGTTGGAGCAAGCCCAAAGGAGGGCCACAAAAATGACCAGAGGGCTGAAGCACCTCTCCTATGAATAAAGGCTGAGCGAAGTGGGGTTGTGCATCTTGGAGAAGAGAAGACTCCAGGGAGACCTTACTCTAGCCTTTCAATACTTGAAAGAGGCTTACTAGAAATACAGGATAGAGACTTTTTACCAAGACACGTACTGATAGGACAAGGNTGTGGCCAGCAGGTCAACAGAGGTAATTCTCCTCCTCTGCTCCACCTTGGTGAGACCCTAGCTGGAAAACTGCGTTTAGCTCTGGAGTCTCTAGCACAAGACCTTGGACTTGTTGGAGCAAGCCCAAAGGAGGGCCACAAAAATGACCAGAGGGCTGAAGCACCTCTCCTATGAATAAAGGCTGAGCGAAGTGGGGTTGTGCATCTTGGAGAAGAGAAGACTCCAGGGAGACCTTACTCTAGCCTTTCAATACTTGAAAGAGGCTTACTAGAAATACAGGATAGAGACTTTTTACCAAGACACGTACTGATAGGACAAGGAGCAAGAGTTTTAAACTGAAAGAGAGTAGATTTACACTGGGCATAGAAAAAAAGCACACAATGAGGGTGGTGAGATACAAGTTGTAGGTGCTCCAGCATTGTAAATGTTTGAAGCTGGACAGGCTTTGTGTAACCTGGTCTAGTTGAAAATACTCCTGCCCAGAGCAGGGGTGCAGGACTAGAGGATCTTTAAAAGATTGATTGATGATTCTGTTATTAAACTGGATTCCCACCTCCATGACTGTTATCACAGTACAGATACAGTGCAGCTAGCACAGCTGGGACTTAATGGTGCTGTAAGACAACTTGTGGAATAGGGTTACAAACCAGTACTACAGTAGACAAATACATAAAGCATCTGCACTCTAGCATTGAGGCACATAAAAAAGAGAGTATGACACCCACATGATTTCCTCTAAATGCATAGATAATAAAAAACAAAAAGCAAGAAGCAAATGTACCCCTATTTTTACATTGCTATTTGTATGAAGAGTCAAAGTTTATTATTTCTTACAGACTGTAAAGCTACAGCTGTTATGACAATCACAGCAGTTATTATGTAGTTCACACTCACTATCTTTTCAGAGCATGAGAGATCTAATCATCTGCAGGCTTTGAATACTTCTCTTTAAACATGCTCATCTAATATGACTCCAGTTTTCAGTGACAGTAGGTTATGAGTTGTTTGGCTACTGCAGGCTGTTACAATATTTTTACAGCAGGAAATGTGTATTCCATACCTAAGAGGACTACACTTACAAGAAATAATGCCGGAAAGGAAAGTGATCTAATTTCTATTCTGCTTCCTTCCTTCTGCAGTGTGCTGCATTGAGATGTTTGTTCCAAAACACAGATATTAGTTCAAGGCCAAGATTTTATTTACTCTGATCCTACAAAACAAGCCTGCAGCTAAACTGCAATTCAGGCACCTCAAGCTGTTGCACTGCATTCACATTCCTGTAAGTGACTTAGGTAAGTGGGCTAAAAATTTATCTTTTCAAGGTTATTGAGCCTGCCTTATCCATGGCTGGTAACTTTTGTGTCAATGCCACAGCTTCAAACCTCCTGTGAGTTAAGGACACTTCCCAAAGATGCAAACAGTACATCAAGCAGGAAGCGTCAACTTTGAAAGGTCTTTGTTGTGGTTTTGACCCTCAGTATTGCAAACTGTAAGAAAATGGCCATCGCGCTACCTTTAGGGAAATGGCGCAACGCCTTCACGAAGTGCTGCACCCATCCACGGATGTTACCCAGCCACTACTTCTGGACAAAGAAACCTGATTGACTGTTACGCTTCACTTCTCTGCTTTCACAAAACCACTTTTTAATTTAGGAAGTCTGAGGTAGCTTTTTAAGAGGAAACTTTAAAGCATTCTCTTCTATTTATTCCATTTATTACTATGACCGATAATAGAAGTACATAATAAAGATAAATTATCACATTCGACTGCCTCCTGTCTGCAAGCTAAAGGATGGCAATACACTCTATACTGCTTTGGTGCCAAATCTGCACCAGGCAGATTGGTGAATTTGTGAAGTTTTGAGCACCAGCAGATTTGCAAGTGCCGACTGCTCATTGCTGGAGTTCTTGGGAAGGGATTAACGGATGGGTCAGGAAAGGACAATACTCTGAACTGGATTGCATAGCTGTAAAAATAACATCCAGGGCTCATTTGGTCTCTATCTTCCACTAAAAGCCATTAAACCTTTAAAACCCTCCTCGCTGTATCCTGTATTTTTTGTGAGCTGACAGTACTAACTTTTTTGTATTTACGTGTTAGAGAGGTAGGGGAGTTAAAAACATAAATCAAATCAAGGGATATTTCAAAAAGTTACGTTTGTTTTGTTTACGATGCGAGTAGTGTACTCTTCTGGCAAGGCAATATTGACTCTGAAATGCAGAAGATTTCCCTAAGGCTGGGCTGGAGCGTCTGCCTTGTGTTTGCATTTGGGTACTTAACCATCTTCAGTGAAGATTTTCTTGAGTGTGAAGAATGAGGCTACATGTTTTCCTTTGTACATATTTTTTCAGAGTGGTTTTTCAGATGCTGGGAGCATAAATGTAAGTGAAAGAAAACAGTCCCAACTTTGTGAGCTTCCCAGCACTATATTTTGTATGCTAGAGCTTTTATTTTCTTGCAAGTTCAGCATTGCTTTAATGGCAGCACCCTGGATTCCCCCTGCCCCCAACAAGTGATACATATTAGTACATCTGTTTTCTCTGTGAAGTCTTTTTTGCATTCTTTGCAGGGCACAGGAAGGATGTGGGCTCCTTTTCACATTCAAATGAGGCAAATTAGCCTTTGCCTGGTTCCTACAGTATAATGCTTGTTTTACATTTAAGTGTGAGAAAAGGGGAGGAAATAAAACCCAACGCGTTAGGTGGGTTATATGTTTCATTTTGGTACAAGTCTCACTTAGCCTTCTTTCGCAAACTGTTTTCCACAGGACATAATTACAGGATGGGGTTCAGAAGTTTAATCGTGTAAAGTGATTGAATTGTTTGCACAGAGACATAGCAGTCACAGATATGTTGAACATGAGAAAAAACGGAAAACGCCAACTTGAATCAGCAGGGCTCAAGCAATCCAGGAGATTCCTGAAGAGCATCAATGGTAACTTCAAACAGGTGACCAAAGAGTTGACAGTGGGAAATGCTGTGCTGGACCTTACACAAACAAACAAGGGTCGGGGGATGCGCAGGTCAGGGGCAGCACAGGCTGCACTGACCATGAGATGGGTCTTTTTCCTTTTGGTAGATCACAATCCTGGACTTCAGGAGAGCAGAATTGGGCCTCTCCTGGGATCTTCTACAGTCCTGGAGAAAAAAAGATTCCAGGAGGGCTAATTCATTTTCAAGGATCACCTCCTGTGAGCTACAGAAGTCTATCTCAATATGCAGGGACTCTTGCACAGGCAACAGGAGGCCCACATGGATGAACAAGATGCTCCTGTCTAAACTCAAACACGAAATGGAAGTGTACAAAAGATGGATACGGGGTTGAATAGGGTTAGAAAAGCCAAAGTCCACATAGATCTGACCCAGTGAGGGTTGTCAAAAGCACCAAGGTATACCTTGCTGGTTTTCACAGGTACACCAGCAGCAAAAAGACCCGAGAAAATGTGGCCCTGCTGCTGAATGGGGCATTAGTGGTGTACCCCTGAAGTGGATACTGGGGCCAACAGAGTTCAACCTCTTATTAATGATTCATGTGACAGCAGACAGCATCCTTAGAAATTTTGGGAGGAGTAGTCGATACCCAAGATGGTTTTGCTGTCATTCACAGGTACCTTGACAAGCTGGAGAAATGAGTCAACAGGAACCTTCTGAAGTTCAACAAAGGGAAACTTGAAGTCCAGCAAAGGGCTGCAAAGGGAGTTAAGAGTTTGAAGCATCTTTCCTATGAGTAAAGGCTGAGAGAGCTGGGACTGTTCAGTCCAGAGATGAGAACCCTCAGAGAGATCTTATTAATGTGTATAAACACCTGACGGGATACAGCAAAGAAGGCAAGGCAAGACCTCTCAGTGGTGCTCAGTGACAAAACAAGAAGCAGTGGGCACAAATTAAAATACAGGAAATGCCACTTAAACATAAGAGAAGCCACCCTTTACTAATATAAAGGTGTTGAACACTGGGAAGACTGCCTGGAGAGGCTGTGGAGTCTCCATTGCTGGAGATGACACTCAAAATCCAACTGGACATGGCTCTAAGGAACCAACTTTAAAGGGACCCTGCTTTCAGCAGGGGATTTGGATTAGATGATCTTTAGAGGCCCTTTCTAAACAGAGTGATTTGTGATTCTGTCAGGTCATACCCAGACCTGCTCCAGTTATTCATGTCCTCCTCTTCCTCTCTTTAGAAACTAGAGACAAATGCAACAATTCAGTAATGTAGCAAAAGCTCAGTACAGATTTTGCAGGGAAATAGTGTGGTTCAAATTGCTGCTTTTTTAGAACCTGTGCTCTCCTCCAAATGGTAAAGCTAAGAGATGGAATGCAAGAAAATACCAAACAACTGCTTGGTAGTCTGTGATTTACTCCAGGCAGTTAGTAGTAGGTGGAAATTCAGGGCACACTCTTTATGCTACAGCAATGTCTTGCATGGTTAATCATGCTACACTCCATATACAGGGAAGGAGTAGGACGTTGTAGATTTACACTTGGCTTCACTGATGGCAACCTCCCAGAGCAAACAAGCCCCAAGTTCTGGTCAGAGTCACGTGCCAGGTTTGACAGGTTTTACTGAGAGTGCTGGAAGAAGTTTTGACACGGCTGCTAATGCATGGGAGTGTTGTCTCCAGCACTGCTGCCATCCTTGTGCACAGTTCTGAGACGAATGAACCATGGTCCTGGACAGCCAGAGTTCAGCAACTGATGGGCTGTGGCCTTGGTCTGGGGACCTGCAAGATCCATGTCCCAAGTCCCTGTCTGCTAACAAACTACCCCTCAAAATCAGTTACTTGTTGTTTCTTCTGGAGTTTCCCTCTGTTCTGACCCGAGTCACAGCGCAATGACCTCTTTTCTGGGCCTGCATGAGCACAGCCCTGCCACAGCCTCCCACTCACCCCTGTGGGATTTGTGAAGTCTGCTCTGGTTGCAACAGGGAAGCCATGGAGGAGCAGCAAGAATTCTTACTGCTTCAGAGCTGACACCGGTTTTCCAGACACCTGGCTGTCCAAAGCTCACAAGTGCTTACTGTTCTCACCCACCTCTCTCCTCTTTAAAGCCAAAGGCATCCAAATTGATTAGTCTTGCAGCATACAACAGAACAGCAACACCATTATGTGTGTCGGCCTGAACTCCACTTCTCCTTCAAGGTCTGTCTTCTTAAAACAGCAGTGCAAAGCTCCAGTTCAAAGACCTAGAGTAAAAATAATCGGGTCTGGATTCAGATCCAGACTTCCCTCAAAGCCTGAACTTGCTCAGTGTCAGCCTCCCACTGTCCTCAAGCTGTAGGAGCAATGAAGCTGCTTGATGAGAGCCTGATGTCTCTAACACTAGTTTACTTAAAAGTGTTCTGCCAAAGGGGTACATGGAAGGGTCCTGAATAATTCAGGAAGTTCTCAAAATCAATGCAAGTGAAAATTTATTTTAGGCATGCTAGAAGCAGCCAGTTTCTCTCTGCTGAGGCATCCATAGCTCTTTTAATCCATAATTTCCATTGTAGCCTGCTAAAATAATGAGATATGCCATTCCTCTCACATGCCCTTTCTGAAGACGCTGGGAGTGTGTAGGGGAGGGAAGAGAGAAAATTAGTTATCAGTCACCACTTGCCAAGAGTAGATTAAGCACTCAAGAGTTATACATGCATGTATAAATGACTCAAGGGAGTTTCATTTATTCTTTCTCTCCTACCCTATATTTTTCTCCCTCCTGTCCTACAGCACTTGTTCCTCTACTGCACTTGGTCACAACCTGCCTGCAGTGGACAAGTTGGAGAGTGGTAAACAATTTTGACTTTTTCCCCTTTCACCATGAGGTTTCACTTGGGTTCCCTTTCCCAGACCTCAGAGCATGGCTGATTTCTGGGAGCAGAACAGAGAACAAAAAGAGAGTTAATCTTTAGTGATGTGATAAAAATCACTCTTGCACAGACAACTGGAGGAAGATTTCAAAAGGGTTGTTGTGCCAAGCAAAACGTGAAATTGAAGCCAACCTACACCTTCCTGCTCATAGATGCAGTTTGCTCATTTTCTCCCCAGCACCCCTCCCTCTTCTCTACTAATTCCACCTGGAACTGAAATGTAAGCCACCTAAGCATACCATCATACCAAAATGTGCTGTGCATTGAAAGTGGCCATTATTTCCATAACAAAACCAGATTTTTTTTTATTAATATTTTTTAAATTATAGTTTGTAAAAGCACATTAAGCAACCAGATTAGAGAGACGGGATAGGAGAAGAGGACACATGGAGATTTGATGGCCCTGGTGCAATCTGAGCTGCGAAGGAGGGGACAGGTGAGCCGAGCAGCTGGGAAGGGAGAAGAGGAGAGGGCAGCAGGAGATGTGGAAAGGGCTAGCAGCTTGCACTCTCAACGCCAGAGTGCCAGCTGGCAGCTACATGCTGCTGGTTGCGTGTGGGCTGGGAATATAATAGAAGAGATGAGCCTTTAGGGGAGGAGCTGCCTGATAAATCATTAATGAATGAAAATATGAAGTAATCTGTCTGCCTAGGAGGCAGAATCCTCTAATAACAAGGACGGTGGACGAGGAAGCCGGAGATGAGGTTCCTATCTCATCCACAAGACCGCTGGCACACCAGCTCTTCTTGCTGTGCATACAAAGATACACCCACCTCCCTACATTGAAGGGCTGCTTTCTTAAAATCAACTGAGAAACCCCATGATCTAGATGGAAACCCAATCATAAAATTTACAGCGCCCTTTGTGAAAACTGCAGCCCCTGCTTCTCTTTTGTTGCAGGCAGCGCACAAAGAAACAATATCTCTTCTCAGAGACAGCTTTCACTAAAACAGGGGGTTTCTCAAAGCCATAACAAAACCTAGTGCGACCTTTTGCCAGTACCAGTGGCTTTTAATTTTAAACTGATTAGCTACATACACAGTACTAATTACCCGTGAATATTTTTTAACAGTCAGATTATTGGTTGGAAATGTAAGGGTATGTCTGTGTGTGGACGGGGACACTCTGTTTTCTCCGTGCTCTCTGAAATGAAGAGGAAAAAGCTCAAGAAAGGATGTTGAAAGATGCATTTGTGTTTATGGGGATAGCTGCAGGGGCACCAGACACAGGCAGTCGGAAAGCGATGAGGTTGTCAGAGGAAGGGGCAGGAGGTTAGCGCGGTTTGCTCTGCACAAAGACCTAGCAGGATGTGTCATGCAGCATGAAATCGATACGGACCCCACATGAAAAAATAATTGTTGGGTTTGTACCATTCTCAGGCTTCTTTGGAAAGACCCTCACAAAGGTGATTCCCAATTTGTGTAAAATCTTTAAGTCTTCTCTTTCCTGTCTTAGAAACCCCTGAATGTCTGGGGATTAAAACAGTTTTAAAATGGACACCGAAGAAAGACATAGCATAAAGTGTGAATCCACCTAATGATGGTGCATTTGTGGGATATGAGATACAAGTGCTTTATCAATCAGTGTACTTAAAATCATGATTTTCCAGAGTAGATTGCTGCAGAAACCATAAATGGAAAACACATATGGCCAGGACAGAGCCTATGCACAAAGAAACTTACCCAAGCACCTGACAGAACTGTAGAGTTTAACTGCGTACATACTTGTGCTACTGAAGTCCAGTTTAATTATCCTGCCAAATGCCCCCTGAGCCACAACAACGTTATTACCATTTGCCAAAGGACTTGCTCAGGCAATTTTACAAGGAAATTGCCTGTGCCTAATCTAATTGCTAAGAAGTAGCTAAAATTACCTGGAAAGACCAACAAAGAAGCAGGAAGCTCCAAAAGGTTCAAGACGCTTCACAAGGCTGTTCCTGTAAATCACAGCTGTGGTGATTCGAGCTCCCTAGAGAGGCTACCAGTCAGAGTCAGACTGTATTTTCCACCCAGAACAAACATAATCTAGGTGAGATGAGTTACAGCAGAAAAAAGTATGATTTCTGACACACATAAGCCTTCTACTGGTTACTGAATACATTTACATAATAAGTGGGTGTGTAAATTATCCACTGATGATGTCACATAGATTTAAATAATCTGCATTGTCAGCCCCTGCTATTTTCAAGTGGTATCTGACACTTTAACAGCCTTTGCAAAAGATTTAACTGGGCTCCACTGAAGAATCCTGTTTTTCAAGCTTTGTTTAATCGTAAGACGAGCAACATCCATAAAATTTAACAAATGGATTGAGATGGCTTATATTGTTCCAGATACTTCCAGGAAAACAGCACACAACATTAGAAGGAATTTTCTCTGTAAATTACAGAAAGTTTAATTGGAGGCTGCTGGACACATTAAGCTGCAGTCAAGTTTGTTAACACAGTAACTGTACAACATTACCTGCTGAAAAACCACAGAAGTACCTTTGGAGAATCGCTTTTAGTTTATGTCCAAGCTGACCAAGTGCAGATTTCTGCCCATGCTGTCACCAACAGCTACTTTGACACATTTGTGTGGACAGTCATGATTTCAACTTGCCTACTGCCTGCTATTTTGCTCATGTCTTCTTGGTTTAAAAAAAAAGAAAGGGGAAAAAATAAATCTCCCTTCACACTTCACCACTCCACTGACACAGATGAGCCCAGGACAGATGACCTGGATTCAAACTGGTTGAATACAAGAAATGGCAAGTCGTGAGCAGACAAAGCAAGATCCAAAGGGGATTTCTGTCAGACTTTCACAGTTTTCTGGTGCTTCAACCAACCCTGACTTCCAGAGCATATTAAATTTGCTTCTCTCCCTGTCCAATACCATTAGAGAATTGTCTGACAAAGAACAGATTTCTACCAAAGGAGGACTTCAAACCCAGAGGAGCCCAGAGCTACACCTTAAAGATCCTGGAAAAAAAATCCGAGACAGAAGAGATCCAAAAGAAGAAGAAGATAGCAAGACATTGACTATACTCTTGGGTAGCTTCTAAAAGACTTATATTCTGAGAAACAAATACCATGAGAATTGAAGCAACAGTGACAATCTGACATAAATATTCTCTACACAGCAGCACTCTTACAGCTCCTGCTGAAGCAGGACAGTGGCCTGAAATGATACTGGTTTCTCATTGTACTGAGGAAGGGTTTTCTTAGAGAAGAAAAGGTGGGTAAAAGTCATAGCACAGGAATTAATTTTTTTTTTCCTTTAATCAGAAGTACAACTAGGGAAATATTTAATATAGCAAGAGAAACTTTCCACGATAAGCGCTAGAAATATTTAACACAGCAATTAGAAGTCCCCTGCAATACATGTGATTTTCAATGATGTCTCAAATATGTGCCTTAAAGGAAAAACATAATTTGTTTACTGGAGACTTATAGGTGCTCTAAAAGGGGTTTTGCAACACAGGAGTAACAGGTCTGTGTTTCCCACAAAATTTAAAACTCAGGTCTCGCATACATTCACCCACATTATACATGCATAAAAGCAAGGGAAAAAGCAGATACAGATTTGGGGACCTAGACTGCATGGGAAAAGCAAAATAGCAACAATGATGTGAGCGTGAGCTCTTCCCAAAGACCCCACCTTTCCTGTGCATAGTGAGCAGCTCAAGTGCTTTGGTCTCTCTGATTGGAAATGGGGCTCCTTTCTCAGAGCTCTGCCAAACACCCTCCTTCTGAAATGTCTTTCTGTTCAGTGTGCAACACACAGCCCTTTTGCATGCTGCAGCAAGAGATAATAGATGTAGGGTGCTACAGTTACTACTGAGCATGAGCCACGTGAAACTGCTCAGAGCAAGACAGGAGCCACAGTTATGTGCAAGGTTCACTGCTGTTGAGAAGAGTCAGTGGCATATTCCACATGCACGACCTGATAAGTTTCTCCAACTGTTTCTGAATAACATCTATACCACATGAAGAGGATGACACACATGTGGAAGGCACATGCCACACTAACACAGAAATAATGAATACTTTACTATCAGCACCCAAGAATCCTGCTTTACTCTAATGATGAAGCTTGTGTCAACAGCATGCTCTTACTTTGGGGTTAGCAAGCAGCCCCTTGATTCAACACAAGCTTTTCTTCTGCTTTGTCAGCTTTGAACAGCGCTCGCTCTCATCTGAAATGCTTGGCTTATAAACAGTCTAATCCAAAAAAGAAAATGAAGATATATACTGTCATTTACAGCTGTGAATGCCAATCCCCCAACAGCATCTAATGACATACAGAAAAGCTGGTGATTAGACTCAAACTAAGCCTCCCCTCATAATTACAGTCAGTTAGAGGGCAAAACTCAAGAGTAAAACATTTAAAAAAGCAAATGGAATGATCTTGGACTCCTGCAAAGGCATTTAGAATACATGAAAATGGTCATGGAGGATATTTATAAATTAAGACTGGATGTTGCACAGTCTTCCTAGCCAAAAAATATGCCATTTCACTCATACACATTTTTTTTTTCTCTGTGCTTTGACACATTTGGTATAATTACCACGGTAGAAAACAATAAGAAGTCTACAGCATCTGTCAGCTGTCAATTGCCATGTTTTCACTATGTCTAAAGATGTATTCAAAGTTATCCTGCTCTAGAGTTAGAGAAGAATTTCATGCAATGGATCTTCCAACAGATTCTGTCTTACAGGAATAAAAACAGGTAGTTGCCTAAATATTTCTCATCAAAGGATGTAAATGGAAAGAAACGGGGGGAAAAGGGGATTACATTTGACAGTAAACTGCATGCAGAGAGAGACTAATACCCTAATATTGAAAAATTAGGAGAGGGGGAGAAACAGAAAACTCCTAAGCATCACACACAACCAACAAATACCACAGCCAAATGAGGACTTTCTTAAACTGACGATTCAGTCCAACTGCAGCTAACTAGACTCAGAATCCACCACAGCAATGGATGCTGGTGCACCCATGCAAACGTTAGCTTTAAGCATATTGTACTATAACTTGGTGTGAGTTCCCACTGAAAGAAAGGACAAACGTTTAACTTTTAATAAGCAGCAAAAGAGGACCAAAGTATGTGCAAAGTGTGCAGTGGAAGTTTCTTTCCACAGAGCCTTCTTTCTAACTACCATTTTAACTGCATGAATGGGAAGGTTTGTTAACCAAGGACCAAAGTAGTTAACAATTCAGATCACATCTAAGATCTATGTATATTTTTTTTAATTAATAATTTTACAAAGAATCTAAAAAGCCTCATGCTAATTAATCTTTATCCTTCTGCCTGTAAAGCCACTTGCTTCAGTTATCATGATTTTTGCACAAAATAAAATAAAAGGTATGAGATGCAGTTTGAGGAAAAAAAGGACAAAACCTATACCAGTAAATCAATACAGTCTGAAAGGTTGTTACAGGATTAGATAGCACCTTGTAAGACTAGAAAGGCAGGATCCTCAACACAGCATTCAAAACACTACCAGACTGAGATAGTAGATTTTGTATTTCCCACTACTGCTGCTACATGACATGTTCAAGGATGCACACAATCTTCAAGGCTTTTCAAGCTTTTGCCAGAGGGAAAATTTCAAAGCAGACTTTTCCCTACCTCTTAATACTAAATGGGCTGGGCAGGAATGACATTTACACAGTTGAATCTCTTATTATATCCCCTTAAAAAAAAAAAAAAAAGGAAAAAGAAAAAAAAGAAACAATATGACTTGCTGTAGTAGATATATTCTATAGGTGGGCAGAGAACATGTATAAGTGTCACAAGGACAAAACACTATTTATTAGAAGGCTGTATAAATCTCTGTTAGCTCTCAGGTTTTCAGCGTGATACCTTCAGCATGAACACAAACTTCTCGGGATTTAAGCTCACTGGGTATTTTTTAAAAATTGTTGTCAGTGATTGCCCTGATAACATGTCTTGGGAAGAGCTGACTCTCCAAGACCAGTGAAGGTTGTGTGGGACCCGTTGGAGCTCACAAACGCTGCTTACCACTGCTGGCAGGGCTGCTGCAGGACGATGCAGAGCACTCCCTGACAGAGCTTTCTACCTCGAGCAGGAATCTCCCCCTCAACTGAGCACTGACCTTCAAGACCCGCCCATCTCCATTTTTATTTAGAAATGGGTATTGTGACACAGCACTGCAGGCATTCTCGAAACATGCACTAATGAACGATCTTCACACTACCTCCTTTAGTTTCTCTTCTTGATTTTTCTGGATTGCTTCCCAGGGTTTCTTTTATCTTTGAGCAAACTGATTAATATAAATAACCTAATGTCCAAAAATATTCAGCTTTGGTAATCTGCAATGAGATCTCTCCTCTTCTTCGTGCTCCTTTATAGGCAGTTTTATTATGCTTGTGCCAGATGAGCATTTAAGCGAGAGGGAGATGTAATGAGAGATGAAGAAATAGAGCAGTGTGCTTCTGCTGTGAGGTGGAAACACGCTTGTGCCTAGAGACCCATACCAAACTTTTAGTGAAGAGATAACTTGCCTATAGTATTTAGTGCCCAACATAAAGATGTGCAAAAGGCAGAGAAATCTCCTAAACAAATCCCATAATAATTAAATCTTCTTGATACCGCAGCAACATGTATCACACACACACACACATACACATTCTGTTCTCCATTTAGTTTCAGCAGCTTCCACTGTGTTTGGCTGATAAAATAATCTCCCAAATGATTGTAGCTCTAAAATCTATTAAATCCATGAAGTATTGATGAGGCAGAATTAATGCCAAGAGAATTACATTAACCACCCCCCTCCCCTTGTATTTCATAAAAGAAACTCTCTCTTGAAGTCAAGCGGCACCATGGCTGTCCTACAAAATACAGCATGCTCAGATCAGGAAAACCTACACCCATCCACACACCTTAAACTCTACCTATAGACATATTTATCACTACAACATGTACTCATTTAGTAAGAATCTCATCCACAGAAACAATCTTATCTGATGCCCAAAAACCATGCTCCCTTTTCCCTTTAATCTCTGGCATGATGCGTATCTTACACACAGCTCATCATGCAAACCAGGCACTGGTTAAGTGTCTGGTCTCTCTCCGCAGCGTTCCTTGCCCCCTGCGCTGTGGGGCTCATTAGCTGCAGGTTGAGAGCATTACCTACTAAAACCCTGTTGCTGCCTGATAATATACTTGGCACAAACAAGCCCAAGTTTGGCAATATTCTCTGTGCTGGATGTTTGCTGGGAGATTTCCCCTCCCCCCCCCTCCTTGCTTTGTTGCTGTTTTGGATTTTTGGCATGACTTCAGCCAAAATTTTGCAAGCTAATTCAGGAACAAAGCACGGGAAACCGGAGTTATCTGTTCATGTTAAAAGCTTCTGGTTATCACTTAACAGCTCAAGAGGTTTTGTGATTTGGACCATAAACTTGCAAGGTGTCAAGGCAAAATCTTTGTGTTTCAATCTCTGCAGAAAACTCCCAAACATGACTCAATTACTAACTTCTGAAAAAATAAATCTCTATTTGCATGAGCTCACTAAGGAGGTGATGCTTCCTAGCAACTAAATTCCCTAAAGTTGCCTCTTAAAATGCCCCAGGATCCTGCTGCCAGCTGGGTGGGACCTGCCTGCTCTAAGCTGCACTTACACTTTAGTTAATACTAAATATTATATATATAAAATAATATAATTAATATATTATTTAATAATAATCAGAGCTGGATGTGAAACCAGGTGCAAGGGTGTTCCATATCTAAATCTGAATTCATAATGGGTTGGATCATAGTGGCCCCTGCCATCTACCACATACAAGTTTTCATTCAGTCCCTTAGTGGGGAGGAACAGAAGGCATGAGGACATGCCAGTGCAATGAAACAGGAGTTTCTGTATCAACTGCACAGTGACAAAAATACCCCGATGCACATACAGAAAAGAGCAAAGTTGATGTAGCGCTCCCTAAAGAAACATCTGAAATTTTAAATTTAAAACTTTTATTTCAACAGAGCTCATTATCTAGGTTTAAGAAAACCCAACCAAGTTACCACTTGCAAAATCCTACCATGGATCTTCACACTGCTGTAACATCATGATCCACTGCAAACCTCTCTGCCACTGAGCCAACTAAGAAAGCGGGGAGGTACAACTGCATGTAGTGCTCTGCTCCATCTGCTTTCTTAACTGTCCTTCCCTATTTTTTCTCCAGGGGCTACAGTAAGAGGAACATCCAGATGGATGGCTCACAGACCAGTTTGGGATTATCAGTGAGATACAGGAAAACACTTGAGAAAATGACAGATGCAAAGATACCTTCTGCAGGAGACTGGAACCTGGTGTAGGGTTACCTGATTTAATAAATTGAACACGAGTACAGCAATGCTTCACATCTCTTAGAATACCAGACTAAAACCAACCTGATCAGGACTGGAGTCGCAGCTCTGGGCAGGGGACAAGCCCTATTCCTTAGAAATCTTATGGGCCATATTTAACATTTACCACACCCAGCAACACCAACATGCACATCTTTTGCACAGACTAGACTGGAAGAAAAGAAACAGACTAAAATTGAAGGATATACAAGCATAGCATAGGAAATCTTGGTAAACCCTGACATATTTTAAAATGCTCAAGCATTTCCACACACTTTAGTTCCTAAGGATGCATAATAATGCTCAGCCCATAGGAGCAAATAATGAAGATACACAAGAAAAGCACATTATGAGGCACATCACTGCCCAAATTAATGACTCTGGAAAATGAAAAGCTCTAGAAATAGGACCAAAATGCACCAGGTCAGCCCTAATTACAGAGAGCAGCTAATGATTCTGGCAAAGCCTCTTGTGGGCATAGAAGAGTACAGGTAATGAAGCAAAAGTTACAGCAGGTTATTTGTGTGGCGAGAGTCCATATTCCAAGCTCTTTGCAGATAATGCATAGTTACTCTTTAACACTTTATGTCAGAAACCTGACATAAGAAGAAAAATCATGGAGAGAAATCCAACAGCATTTTTGCTAGACATGAAGGATGTAAATAATTGTATCATACAAATTGGACACCCAGGAATGCAAGGGGCATCACAATCTTTCTAAAGGCAAACAAATTTAATACGCACAAAGATACTGATAACCTGGTTTTATGTAATTTCTAAAACTTAAAGCTGGAACTGTGGGCCAAATTGTTGTTTAAAAGAGAGAAGAAAAATGTGACTGTCCTTACTGGGAAAAAAAGCACCAAACCAAAACACCAGACGAGTGTCTTAGCAGCCGAAATCCAAATTTTCCACAATACAGCTGAGCAACTAGGAATAACTGAAACCATTGTTTAAGACAGTTTAAGATGATCTACAGCGAAGTGTACAGATAGGAGCACAGTATCTCAGATTTCAGCTGAAAAAACAAAAAGCCCCAAAACTTGGGGAGGTACCCCTGCCTAAATCCAAAGTGAAAAGAGCAGTGGACTTGCAGGCCCCAAGTTATCCATTCAGCTTCAAGGTCTGTGTTTGAAGCATTCACAGCTTTTCTGGGAAAAGGAAATCCACAGGAAAAGGACAAGCACACAGCAGCACACCTGGAGCAGGAAGATGCAGGTCAGGTTTATGATACATCACCCCCTCTCTATTCACTTCACAGCTTGATCCTCCTCTGATCTTGGTGGCTGTAACCACCTAAAAGATGTAGACGGACAGGGACAGAACACCACACAGTACAGCAGAAGTCATGCTTAGGAATATAGAAAACTGTTATGAAAGTCAAGAGTTTTGAGGGTAGTCTGTACTGGCAAAGAGTACTGGGGGGAAAAAATAAAAACCAGTTAATACCAAGGTCTTCTGTTCTACATCAGCCGTGCATCCCAATCTTGGGATTCCTTGCAGTTGTGCAAGTATTTGATGCAGAGGGATTGCTGTTCTGTGGTCACCTAGCAAATGGTGTGCTCAACACAAGACAGGTCAAACCTGCAGTGCTGCCATGCAAATATCTGCTCTGACATCCACAAGGCTGCTTTGTAGAAATTTCTTCAAAAGAGGTCTCTTCTCACACTGCTTAGAAAGATATCACCAGGTTAGCTGAGGGAGTTCTAAATTCAGCCAAGATTTCCCTCCCAGCACTCAAGTATACTTCTCTAATAAGCTCCTAAAACCACTATGAATTTTTGATCTGGAAGCTGCATGACCTTTTCTAGGACTTTGATACAAGATGAATAAGTAACTGCTGAGCCTCTGAGCTCAGCTGCTACGTCAAGATAAATTCAAAATGTTCTCTTGATGTCCAGTCCTTGGATTAGTGGGTTAGGGGCAGAGACTAGGCAAAACTGTTTCCTTCTCTTCTGTTTTTTGTAATTATTTTTAAATTCTCTGGGAATTTGGAATACCACAGGCAAACCTACACTGAGATCAGAGATATTTCGGAGATCTGTAGAGATGAGAAAATCGAGGTTCCTGATTATTCTACCTCAAAATAAGATTTTGCCAACAGTTTGAAGTGGTAGAACGGTGAGGAACTACTGTGAAAATAAGCAAAGTTTGAAGAGTCTGTTTGTAATGGCTCCAGAAAAACAATATTAGGTTCTAGGGCAAAATCCTGGCATATGGAGGTGTAAAAACACAGCTCCAAAGTGGCTTGAAGAAACTCTAGGATGTTTACAATTCTACAGTGAAAAGTGCCTCTCTTCATTGGCTTCTATCTCCACACAGGTCAGGAAAACAGTTAGTTTCCAGGAGCATCAGTTTGTCAGCTCCCAAGTTTTGAGATTCAACCAAATCAAGCAGCTACGCCCTCCAAGTCTGAACATGAGCTATGGGTTGATAAACATAGCCCAGGTAGAACCTCTGTGAACAAGGTTGTGGGATTTCCTCCCCCACTAACATGTTCACTGCATCTATGTGACATCACATTTCCTTGAAGATGTAAGAAGCAGCTTCCCTGATTTTGGGATCTTCTCCAAAACTCTTCTCTCACAGTCAGAGAAGATGCAAAGTCAGCACTGACTGACAGTGAGCAACAACAGTGAGAAGCAACAAGGAAGCACTTTTACCACTCTGAGGATGGTCACATATGGGAACAAGAGCCCAGAAAGGCCACTGGGGTTTGGTTGAATTTTGAAAATCAGGGTCCTGAGCAACCTGACTTGATAGAACTAGCTTCCAGTTGGGGTTTGGACAAGATGAGACCTGGCAGTTTCTTACAACTAAAATTATGATATGATTCTAAGAAACATGCTGTTTCTTCATGCTGTGTCTCTTTCCTCTTGCTGCTCTTGAACTATGCTCTTTTATGCAGCCATGGAGACTAGGCTGGTCTCAGCTGATGCATCTTTGAAGGGAAATTAAAACAAAACCTTAAATCTTACTAACAGCTCTGCCAATAAACTTTTTTTCCTTAATGTTACTCAGCACCACTATTTCTGAATTTTCGCTCTACTCCCTTGACTTGTGAGCACCATGACTTCATCACACCCCACACAAAGATCAGCCAATCTGTAAGGACACCAGACAGCTTTTAGGATCAAACTATTGTTGCTGCCACCAAAAAGAAAACTAAATGTAGCTTCTATCCTCTTTTGCAGTAACAGAAGTCAGCACAAAATCTCAAGGACTAATGAGCTCACGTTGCCAATCTGTAGCTCATCTTTGGCCCTGTAACTAAATTCTAGTTAAGTAATCTTTGTTTTTATTTCCCAGTATACGGATATAGGTGCAAGCTCACAACATTATATGGTCAGAAAAACCAAACTGTTGAGAGAAAATTGTTTAAAAGAATGAGCTACAGGAGTTTATCCAGGTACTTTTGTAAAGGACTTTTCATGTACTTGGCCAAATTCTTTGTAAAATCCTGTTCTTGGTTATTTTATATTTTTTTGTCTTTTAGACTATATATTCTGCAGAAGGCTAAATGATCTACATTTAAACATCTGTTAGCTAATCCAGATCTTTCTGTATGACGTAAGAACACCTGGGGTTTTTTTGTGGTTTTTTTTTTTTTTTTTTAATGGCAGAAAAGAACAAGTGTTCTGGCAGAGCCAGCCTTTGATTTTTAGTTTTCTGCCCTGCAGGCTATGTGACTCTGAAGTCTTCTGCCAGTGGAGAATAAGACAGTTTTCACCTACAATCTGCACATGCTGGCTGAAGAAAAAATACCAGTCCAATACCCTGCTCGGCCAAGGGAAAGAAGGAACACAATCTTCTGCTGGCTTTTTTATTTCCCAACAGTGATGGTGACAGATTGGCACCAGACAGAACTGGTGTCAGTCTCTTAGAGGGAAAAACCTCGTTTTTGCAGGTTAGAAGAGTTTTCTCAGGATTACTTCCCTCCAGGTGGGGCATGTTAGTAATTACCACTCATTCTTCTCTGCCTCCTTCTCCTCACAACTGGGCAACTCAGCAGCACAGACACCTCACTCATGACATGCCATATTTCCGTGGTGCCTGCAGCACTGGGAGTTTGTAGGAAGCTGGTGCCTCTAGAAGTGTTGTACACAGAACAGCCAGAGAAGCATCAAAGCTTGCCATGTGGGACAGAAAGGAAGAATAGGAAAACTGGTGTAGCACACAGGACCATTAACTGCCTCTTTATCTTTCAGGCATAAGCAAATCATCCCAGTTCCATGTGGCAAGTCTGCCAGTCAGACATTCTGGGAAAGGATGGAAAGGTTTCAGATCGACTAGACACCCCCACCACTTCGGGAGATACCTGCTCCCTCTACATTATTTTTGCTCTTGATTTTTTTACACCACTAGCATGCTTTTTTTGTTCCCCTCATTTTTAATTTAGGCCTTTGTGTCTCTTCTGCTCTAGGTTTTAGCTCTACCACTCTTCAGCAGAATATAACAGCTACAAACACAATAAATGGCTGCAACTGGAGCAAATGAAACTACATTCCTTGCCCTAAGGTCTAGCATGCTGTTTTCTGTCAGTGCTTCTCATACTGTAAGTCTCCATGCCAGAGAAAGAAAACCACATATAATCAACTACGTCTCTGTATTTTTTGTCAGCTACAAAAATTAAACCTGAAAAAAACTAAAACAATCTTTCTGAAATTATCATTGAAAACTAAAATTGATCATAAGCACCACTTACCAGAGTTTCCCCCCAAAATAGAGCAAGTTTACATTCACCACATTTCCTCAAAAATGGCTCAAAGACATGCCCTGTAAAATAAGAGAGAAAGGGAAAGAAAAAATTAGTGAGTGAGACACCACAATTGATGTTACATTTCTTTCTCACTCCGCTGGCATTCATCACCAAACTTCCACCATTTTTTCTGTTTTAGGGAAAGAGGTAATTGGATTCGAACCTTCACAACTAATTATTAAATTCCATTGGTATTATGCAAAACATTAAAATAATTGCAGGACTCCTTCAGACTGTTCAGACACATCACTGTCACTGACACGACAGCTATTCAGACTTCAGGGAGAAGAGGTCAACAACATGAAACACGCAGCAGCATACAGTAAGCGTGCCAATTATTTTAGATTCAGCCCTAAAAAAATTGGTCAGCCCAGTATCTCTCAGTGATTTTGCTTTGAAAAACTGTTTTTGAAATATGATGCATGTAAGGCTGTTGACAGCCTCTGTGTTTGAAAATTACACAAAGGAAAAAAAAAGGTTTATGCCGCGCTTCTTTTTAGACTATATTAACTACTCATTGTTCTCTAGAAGAACAAAGAGGGAGAAGGAGTAAGTCAACGTGATATCCAGCTGGATGCACACAAGGGCCAGTCTGAAGAAGATGGAGAACAGAAGTGACAAATGCCATCATTTTGCCAGCCCTGAGTAAATTTCAAATGACAGCTACTCCTTATTTTTCCTTAAGGCAAAACCTTTGAAAGAACAACTCATGGAGCACAGACTAACAATGATGTTAAAACGTTTAGTCTGTAAACTCCTAGAAGACAAAGGATCTACAATTCTGCTGGTGTTCAGGTTTGGGAAAAGTAACTGTACAGCAAACGGAGAAGGACAAACATTTCAGTGCCCAGGTATCCGCACCAGTGAAGCTAGACTGAATCTGAACTTTAAACTCCCATTCCCGCCCCCAAGTACATGGCTGAATTTTCCATGAGAGAGGCATCTGTGAAATTACTGCTGGATGAGTAACTTTACAGCTATACACGGAAAACTTGGAGCCCTGTATTATTGATCACGAAAATCTGCCTCAGCTGCAGAAGCAGCAGCACCTCTCCTGAAGGATGTTGTAGGCATCCACAGAAAAGGAAGGGGGAAAGACTTCTTGGGTCAAATTACTTTTACTGGTCATTGTTACATTGAAAGTAGCTAGCAAAATAAAATTTCTATTAAAAAATCACCAAATACATCTTCCTTAAAACATGGCAACGGGATTACACTGCTCTAAATCCTGATTAGTAAGCAGACCTCCGAACTCATAAAGCTAAGATTTCATTTTGGGTGGAGAGTTCAGGGTGGAGAGAGAAGGAAAAAAAATCATTACAAATCAGAGGTGGGCTATTGTGAAAGATTTTAGGAACAGACATTTTTAATCCTAAAACTACAAAACAAAGTGTCATCTTTTCTACTTGCTTTCTTTGTTACTGGTGGAGAAAAAAATCTGGGCATACCAAGGGCTAAAGAAAAAAACCCAACACCCCCTCCTCCTTCAACACCTTTTCTACAACTTGGCAGAATTTGTGAAAACACTGAAAAAAAGATGGGTTTTAACTGCATTGCACAAACTCGGGGAAGGTAGTTATTATTCCAGTGCCATCCATTTCCCTCCCTAGCTTCCAGGCATTTGGCCTGGAAAGAAAAAATCAAGTCTAGAAACTCTCCTTCTGCCTCTGAACTAATTGGATAACATCTGCATGCATAAAAGTTAGGAGCTTAAGAGTCGAGCCAGGTCTGAAACAATCCAATAGCACCTCCACTCCGGATTAGCTCATTATTTTCTTCTTCACCAAGAGACTGATTTGCTAATTTCCCCAGAGAAGTGACAAATAAGGGAAACTCTGTACTCCATGCTGCCGGTCCCACAAATACTTGAAGCTGTCACTACTGCCAAAAGGGACTGAGCCCTCATCCCGCCACTGGTGCGGAGCTTCTGGGTGCAGCGTTCCCTCCACCCTCCCCTCAGTACAAATGCCTGTGCAGCAAATGGGGCTGGGGGAGCCACTGGGATTAAAATAAGAAAAAGGCAAAAAAAGCCCACGCCTGGGAAAAAGGGAGGAAAGGACAGAAAGACAGACAGGAATAAACTCCACTGTTATGGTACTGGATTGCAGGCAGCTGCCTTAATACATGTTAAAAGGAGTCCAATCCAAGTCCCCTGTTGAGACCATGCATGACAAAAGCTAGCAAGAGGGCTAGGTAAAGGGGCGTGTAGTAAAATATGAGGCAGAAACATGATTCACCATGTCTCTAACCTTGCCAGATCTTTTGAAGTTTGAGGATGGCAGGTTGAAAACTTGAATTTTTTTCAGGAGATGCCTTTTGCTTGATTTTGAAAGATGATGCAAAACATGCCCTGATTCTCTGGATACAAAGGAGATGAGGTATTTGGGGGTAGAGTAGGGAAAGGATGGGTAGAGAAGAGAATGTTTTTTGCTGCAGCGAAAACCAAAGATTATTCACTCTTTCTTTGTATTCAGCCAGAGGTCTGTAGAGAACTCAGTTTTAGACTTAACAATATTCATTCTACCAAAGCATACAGGAGGAACATTAATTTCTCTTGAAGGCTTTGGATAATGTTATTTATCTCCAAATTCTGACCAGCACTTTTTAGAAAAGCCTTGTTGACTTTGGCGAACACATTAGAAATGAAAAATAAGTTAATGTAGGCTTTGAGGCACAACAGTTTTGGCTTCTTTTGTGATTAGTATAATAAATAGAAGAGGTGACAAAAGGTTTGTCTGACCAGAATTACTAGTGGAAGAGAACTTGTCTTTCCAAGATTCTGTGCTTGGGAAAAATGAAAACCTGGAGGTAGCCATCTGACTATTCACTGAAAGGCACACTTCTTTCAGATAAGCTTGTTTTCACAAATAGGCCAAAACACGTACAACAGGGTCAACCCAAACTGTGACACACACACCACTGCCAATATAGCAGCAGTGTCCAAATAAAAGCTGTCCAAGCACTTCCTCCTAAATGGTAAGACACAGTAAAATACTTAGCACACTGACAGACATGGAAAGCTGCTCTGAAGTTCAAAAAAACTTGATCTGAAACTTTAAAGGGAAATAAAACACTCTTGGGAAGTAATCAGGCTTATTAAATGCCAGGAACAACCTTTTCCTGCAAGCAGCACCAGATTCAACAAGTTGGATTCTTTTACCTAAAAAACATTTGAACCCCCCCCCACTATTGCACATACACCAGCTGTGTTTCTATGTAGCCTTGAGTAAAAATTACCTCCTTTTTGTAAAGCAAAAAGTATTTTGTGAAACAGAATGTGGTGAGCTACATAACCACATGCCTCTTGTGTACTGGGTTTCATGACATTGCCTGCTTCATGAGACAACCCCTGCTTATTCTCATTAGCTTCCAGATATGTTTTTGTCAGTTCATACTGAGATTAGAATTAAGCTTATTACCACTGGCAAAAGAGAAATCATTGTCAGGAAACATAGTAACTACTATTTTTTCAAGCCTGCACTCCCAAATCTGTTAACATCCACCAACTTCAAGGATCTTTGGATCAAGTCCACTGTGAACAATTCTAGACAAGAACCAACAAAACCTCCTTATTTTTGCATTGAGGCAAAATTGTTCAGTGACAATTCACCCACTGTTTGAAACAGATAAAACATGATTTCAGGCATAAAACCAGTTATATGGAGGATTCTAGTCTGGCACATGTCGCAGTTGCTGCAGTTCATGTGAGCATCACCCAGCTGGAGGAAGTGGGCTGGCTGAAGTCATAAATGGTCTTAAATACTTTTCAAATGCTAGTAGACAAAATTCAGTTTATGATAGTCAAACACAGAAGAAAATCTACATAATGATAAGTATCTGACAGTTTTCTATTAGTAACACGCTTCTGCTGCTGTTTTTTTCAAACCTCAAGTAGAAGCAGGCATCCCTGACTTTTGGTCTGCTATTTTACTTGGCAAAAATCTGGAATAAGGTTTCCAGGTTGGAGAACAGTTTACAAATAAACCGTGTAACCTCATTATTAATTAATAATAAGAATAATAATTAACTGTGTAACGTTATCACAAATAAGATGTGTAACCTGTAAATAAGCTGGACCCACTTCTTTGAGAAAGCATTGATTAATCTGCAGAGCAGTAGCCTTCCTTTTTCACATATTCTAATGTCCTTTGCGCCCATTCATATTATAGAGATTATGGGCCATGAATTAGATTAGAAAATATTTTTCAGAAGCAGGTTACTGTGGCCCACAGTAACAGAGCTGACTCACTCTTTTTAGGCAGGCTGAGGACTCTGTTATCTGGGAGGCTGTTGACACTGGTATTTGAACATATGTACTGAGGAGTGCCTGTTCAATTTTGCCAAGGATACAGCATTTCCCACCTATTCCCATCACCTTAAGATTTCTAATCCTACTAAAAACCAACAAAGGCATTAAAAAAAGCCCTAACTTCTAAAAGCAACATTGAACACTAGAAAAAAAAACACCATCTCCTGCATGCTTACTTTATGTGGCCGGTTTATAAAAGAATGGCACATCTTAATTTACATAAAACAACCTTTTACTGTGCAATGCCGGATTACATATAAAGACCCCTTATCCTGTGAACATCAGAAAGCTTTCCAACAATGAAATGCTTAAAGTTTAAGGGAAGCTTACAGGCTTGCTCTCAGGCAGAGACAGAAGCCTCCCTGTTACCCTGAAACTACTCATTGCTAAGCTAGGGTCCCAGATAGCAAAGGCATGATATGAAAAAGCCCAGTCATCAACAGCAGGGAGAAAGCTGAGTGGCAGAAAGAGGGAGCTCCAACAGAAAGGCACTCTTGCAAGGAGGACAGACACAGCCCTGGGCACCAGCAGAGGGAAAAAAACCACAGCAACACCGTTAGAACACTCTACAGAAATGAAATGCTACCGCTCTGCTGGTTCCTCCTCCCATGCAACAGTGCCAAAACTTGGAAAGAGGACAGCAGCTACAGGACAAGCACTCTGCATTTTTTAATGTGAAACTCACTGGATTCGCAAAATAGTTACTTGCAAGTTTAATGCAGTTGCAGGATGTAAATAAGGATAAGTAGGTCCCTCTCTTAAAGGAGTCCCAAAGGAGATTAGTAGTTTCAAAACAAAAATATTTGTCTGCACCATCAAACTTGTGGCTGTCTGAAAACACATCTTTCAAACTGCTGCCCTTTCTGTTTGGAGCAGGGAGAACTCAGATGCAGAGTCACAGTTGCAGCGGCAACAAGTCCTAAGAAGCAGGAAACAGGAGAAAAACATCAGGAAAAGATAGGGGCTTTACCTGAACTTTTCCTACTTTTATAAACAGAGATATGAAGAGAAAAAAACCACCACAGATTGTGTTAAAGATCGTAAGCCGAACTGCTTCTTTTCTCTGTCACCTTTAATCTCCTCACACATCAGATCTATTGACTTTTCTGTAGCAGATGTGCTGCTGTCCGCTAGTCCCCATGTCCTGTGTGTCCTGTGCCTTCCAGCCCTGCAGAAGCACGCTGCTTGCTCTTCCCCCGGGGATACTTCACTCTCACAGGCAGTTTAAAATCCTCAATATTGCCAGCTCAGTATTGGCAGCACTGGTACCGTTTTCCTCTCTCAACTTTAAAGCAGGATAAAATAAACTCATTATCCCTTAAATTCACAGCTGCTTTTCCAGCTAAAAGCATAAAGGAGCTGGGATCTGAAAACACCAAGGCACCACCTAACCAAGTATTCCAGCATGGAAAGTGCCAATACAGGCAGAATGTGTGGATGCGTACAGAGGTAGCAGAGGTGGATGCAACAAATCAGAAGATGCCAAAAGCATTAAGAAACTCTGGAGGGGACAGCTAGAGGTTACGGTGAGCAAGTGGAGCACAACACTGTGCAAAGGTACCAGCCACAGAAGAGCAAACAACACAGCCCATTCCTAAATCCTGCCTCTTGAAATTGTTCTGAGCAGATCCCACAGCCTGTGGCATCGCTTGCCATCCACAAGGGAGAAGAGCAAGCGTGTCTCTTCTCTCTGTAGGCTGAAAGCCAGCGTGTGCACTGCCTGCCCTGGCCACCCCGTTGGGACTGCCTGCCCCTGTGACAGGCGGCCACCGGCAGTCACCAGGGGTGGGCAATCGATGGGGAAACCATTAGCAAGCTCAATACTGAGCACGCACTTAGAGCGAGAATGTTACTCAAATACGAGGAGCACGTGATTGCAGCAACATACTTTAGTTCTCAAAACAGTAGAAAAACAACTGCATTAATTGAGGGAACAGTGCCCGCATTTCTTTTTGCAGAAAAATGAGAAGCACTATGCCCAAAACTTTTTTTTTTTTTTTTAATAAATGAATGGAGCTCATAGTCCTAAAAATAGATTGCACTCTCCAACTCTCTGAGCTGGCTCCTAGGAACGCTGCTGGGCAACCCTGGAGCTAAGAGAGGGCACAGGCAGCCAGCGAGGCGGGGACACTATGTCCCTCTTCAGCACATCCTCACCTGCCTGATATCCCAGTGGCACCAGTGAACCACTTTGATGGCCAGAAATAAGCACTCACAGCATTACAAAAGTTAAAAAAGATAGCAAGGGAAAAAAACCCCAAGCATAATATAGGATTTTAGAAGCATTTGTTTTAATAATTGATTCTGCAGTTTGTCTCAAAGAAGAAAATGTTTTTCTTCTGAGCGTACAAGGTTGACCCTAAAGTACCTTCAGCAGAAACTGGCTACACCACAAATTCATAAACCCACTGTAGAAACAGCGAAGGCCGTTTAGTAGCACAAATACATTGCAACGTAAATACAGGGGTTTATATATATATAAAAATTGTTTTATAAACAAATGAAAATTGTTTTTATAAACAACTTTTCCTCTCCCCCTTAGGAGCGAGTCTTACTCATGCAATAAACATTTTTGTGCTTTAGTCAGTGCCCAAGGCTTTAATTAAGAACATCACATCCATGATATACGATGAAAATGAACTGTACATATAGGCTAAATATGCTAATGTTGCAATACTATAGTACCTACAATGTCAATCATTTCCATTGTGCAAGAAATCGTAAAAAATACACACATGGGAAGAAACAGCCTCAAGACATAGACAACTTACAGGCTGCAAGCCTTTAAAGAATTCAGCATATATCCTGTACTGTTGGGACAAAATGGGGGTGAAAAGGGAATTGCTAAGTGTATTACTAAGAACTTCTTGTACATCAGTCAATTAATAGATTTAGGTAGTTTTGATTACTTCAATTCATGTTTATATGTACACGTAACACTTAATGTAGTTAGTCACTCCATATTCTGTAGATTTGGTTTTTCAGACTAGAGTAAATCTGAAATTGTCTGAGAGTGAGATGAAAGCGCAGCACGGTCTGCAATCACGCTCCATGAGCTGAGGGGGCTGGAGGGAGGAAGGCAAAGTGTGTCTCTGCAGAAGCTACGTCACCTGCACGTGGTCACATTTCCTGATGTGAAATACCAAAATGTTGAAAAGAGGCTGAAGTTTTTGCAAGAGTGAGCTATTTGTAAACCTATTTCTGAATCAAAGAAAGCTCGTGAAGGGAAAAGTAAACAGTGTAAGAAAAGAACATAACAACAGAATTAAAACACAAACAATGAAAATGCTGCACTGTAAACTAATTATTAACTACAACGAGCTGAAAATAAACTGTTTCCTTTTTGCTGTGTTCTCTTTAATCTTCTAAGAGGCAGGAAGGGGGAAAATGGGAGGAGGCTGCCTTGTCAGACTTGTGGAGCTTATCAAATCCCAGATCGGATGATTAGAGCAAAGCTAAGAAGAAAACATCCTCTCTCCACACCTCCCTCCCTCCTCAGAAAGGAAGCAGAGCCTTCAGGACCAATCTGCAATGTTTGTTTGTTGCTCTTTAAAGGATTGCTCTGGAGAGCATTTTTCCTAAGCTGTTTTTATCCCTTTCTGGAAGTTTCAAAATAAACAAGACTACTAGAGATGGAAGAACAGAAAATGTGATATTCTGGTTTCTTTTTTTTTCAATAGTGAGACAAGTAAAGCAAATAAATAAGGTCCTTGACTGTCACACAACACAAAGCAGAAGGGACTAAGAGCTTCAAATCTGAGAAGCATCATTGCATAACCTGGGAAAAAAATCACCAATGGGTTGAGGGTGGGGAAGAGTGAAAAAATAGCAGGCTGTCTCTCATGCTACTTTATCGATTATTTATTTAGTTATTTTTTTTCTTCCAGGAAAAAAAAAAAACACCAAAAAAGTCACTGTATTTTGACAGCTTACTTTCCAAAAAAACCCCCTGCTCTCTAGTGAATTCCAGAAAAGACTCTCCCATAATGAAGAACAGGAAATTAAATTCTTAGGACAAGACACGAGAAGTACAAGTAAAAAGATTTTGCAGTGACATAGTGCTTCGGTCTCGAGTGCGGGATCACATTTTAATTCTTTCACACTGCCCTTAAATACATCATGTCTCCTCTTAGAAAGCAATTGTACCAGTGTGAACCAGAATAAACACAAGGTTCATGTAATTCCAGGATTGCACTACATTAATATAAACCTCTTTGCAATACAAAAGCCACAAAAAAGCATTTATTTTTCTGAAATATTCTATGGATTTAAAATGTCATTACTATTCAGTGTAACCCTCCCTACTTTTTTTTTGGTCTTTTGTTTTTCAAGATTAAGCAAATGCCTGAGAGGTGGAACTAATGAAACGAGATTTCCAGCTTGTTAGGGCTGATGATGCTAAATTTACAACGTGAGTCCCTCCTAGGCTGCTCCTGGCTCCCCCAAGCCCCAGAGTGCCTGGTACCTGGCCACATTTGCTGGGCAAGGCTTGCACCGGGTCCCTGTTGCCCCACACCCAGCCCATCTCCTTGCAGTAGCTAATGCATCAGAGGAAGGACCGGGCAGGCTAATACAACCCCCAAAGTCCCCTCCCTGGTTGGAGGCAGCCTGCAAAGTTATAAAGAGGAGAACTGGTGTGCAGACACTGAGTTAACAGCCTAACCCCCACTTCCTCAGGAAACCAGGCTAAAAATCTGGTTTTTCTCTTGCTGTGCCCCCTCCTTGCTCCCAACTATGCAGATGCAGTATTAAAAAAAAAAAAAGAAAAAAAAAAGTAGCATAGATATAGGGCTTAAGGGCTATACTATATCCCCAAACAGCATCTGGATTACTGTCTCAGGCATGTTTCAGAAGTGTCATTGGCTTCCTCTTTAATATTCATATTTTACTGCTGCACAAAGTCAGCCTCTGCTCAAAGAGTAATATATTACTCTCACATCCTCTGAGCAGATCATTAATGAGGATATTCTAGTTTCTTGATATTCAGAGGCCTTCTGTTGGTATCAGCGGAAGATCAGCATATGCTTGAACGCACAGCATGAAGGGAAGGAGAAGTCAGCTTTCCCCATTAAAACTGAGCCCACAGGATTAAAAGGGACCTTGAATGACCATCTAGGCTGCTTTCCTGCTCAAGGCAGGATCAAGTTCACTTATGTTATTCTTTTTATTAGGCCTGACCCAGCTGGGGGAAAACAGATATGCTTTGGGGCTCTGAGTCCCTTCCTGGGCCTGAAACCTCAACTCCTGTGTCACCCTGGTCCAGCCCTCAGCCAAGCCAGTTGGTCTAGTAAGAGATTCCTGCCCGCAAACCCTGCTTTCCTTACATTGCCATGGTTACAATACTGCTATTACCATGCATGCCGAGCTTATTTTTAAAAGCCTACAATGACAGGAGGTGCTGGTTAATGCCTTAATTTCAGTAAAGTCTTAAATTCCCCCAACAAGTGCTTACTATTTGTACAAGTGCAGCACTCTGAAAGCAAAAGATGGGTGGTGAACTGCCTCAGGCAGGGACTATGCATCACCTGTATTCCAGGAAAAAAAGAGTATTTAAAGGAGATATCTAAAGGACAACAAAAAAATAGTCCTGCTAACTATGGGGTGGGTTAGGTCAGCAGAAAACATGTAACTACTTGTAGAGAGCAACTTGTGTGCGCTGGAGAGACAGGCATCACGGGAGGCTGGAAGAGAAAGACGTCCTCGCAGAGCTGGCTCACAGATGGGAAGTAGAGAGGGAGCGAGAGGCTTTGGTGGTGAAGATGGGCACCTCGTGCTGTATAACAAAGGAACTAGCAAAGGAACGTCTAGGGAATGTTACACTATTAAATAAAGGAGGAAATGGGACAAATTCCTTTTGGAAAGACATTCTGGACAGATGAAATTGTAATTTGAAGAGGCCAGAGGAAAGGATGTTGCACTAATTCAAGACATCAAACGAGTGCTTAGATGTGAATTTCATCTGTGTGATCTGGATAGCACAGGGCATTACTTAGGAGCCATGACACAGGAAAAATCTGCTGATCTCAGAGTAAAGACAGAGGGAACTTGGAAGATGGACAGATTTTGGCCTGAGTGAGGGACACTGGTGGTGTCCATGGCAACAGAGGCAGGAGATAATGGGGAGAGCTGCAGGTGGAGGGAGGAAGGGATGTATCAATGGATGTCTGTTTAGCCTTGCTGAATGAGACTTGATGGTGTGGTATCCACAAAGTGAAGAAAGACTAATTGAAATTATAGCTTGGACAAGGGGAGATAGGACTAGATTTATGCTGGTCCTAAGAATCCATATATATGCATTCCTACATATCTATGATTCTATGATGATTTATGTATATTTGTATATAAATACATACTTACACACATACATATATTAGTTCTGTCTGTAGGCAAAGCAATCTGAAATAAAGTTGTAGACGGAAGAATAGGAGAAGAGAAAGAATACAGGCTTGCATTCCCTGCCAAAAACAGAAGTGGAAAAAGGTCTTTCCCCTTATTCATTTTTTCATACCGTGACAGGTAACAAAGCACATAGTAGCAAAATGCTTGCCTGTTAACTCCCTTGGATAGTTTAAGCAGCCAAAAAAAAAAAAAAAAAGAATTAAAAATTACTGTTGTAGCCAGCTTCCGCATTCTGCAGCTTGACAAGTCCTTTCACATTTGGAGAGCAGGTGTCCTACACACTCACACACCTCACGGGATGAGCGAGCAGCTACTGGCCCCATCAGCAGTCACTTAGCTGATACAACACCCCTTGCAATAGCAGGGACGTGTATTTTGGTCCAGTGATGGATGCGCATGTAGCCACGTGTCAAATCCACCGGCATGCTGAGTGCTGGAAACAAATGGCACTTTCAGAGTAGCGCATCTGGGTCACTGCCTGCTCTCGCTGTGCCTGTAAGGACCTTGGGGAAGAGGAGCAGAGTAGGGAGGAGCAGGCTGCAGATTTGAGGAGCTGGCAGGTCTTATCTAGGCCACTGACCATAAACTGGATACCCTCACCCTGGAACAAGGAAAGTGGATTTTCGGTTCTGTAAGAATAAGTCTTTTGCAACCCTGAGCAATGAGGTGGCATCAGTTTATTTTCTTCCTATTCTCAGTTCTGCATGTGTAATCGGGATTATAAAAGCACCTTCAATTTACCCCACCCCCAGTAAAATAGACCATAAATTGCTGAGAAATAACACACTCACAGGCTCCGCTTTTTAGTTCTGTAACTAGTTTGGGCTTGTGCATTTAGGAAATGTCACATTTGATTCTGACCTAGAATCAAGTTCACTCTGCCTCGTTGAAACACAAGACGTGCCATTCATGCGGCGCCCGGAGCACAGCCTCCAGCTGCAGAATGTGGGTTACCAGAAGCAGGAGACATCTGAGAAGGAGCATTCAGAGCAGCACGTGTGCCACTTGCAGCCGCGAATGCATTCGATTACGAACTCTGCAAAATGTATGAATGGTACAGGCTGATGGTACAATCCCTGGAAGAACATAACCGTAACAATCCTATGGGTGAAAAAAAACCAAGAGAGAGGGATGCATGCATGAGGGCCACAAAAAGGCAAGATTTTGTGTGTGTGTGCAATTAAGCCAGTTAATTTCCCTTCCAAAAACCATTTGCACAATTCAGGAGCTGTTGCAAGGGCCAGTTGTGAGAATTTCAACAGCAGTCATCATCAGCAACAGCTAAGGGAACCATTACATCAATAGTCACATTTTAAAACTAGAGTACACGTGCCAAAAAAGTCAAGTTCATTTTTCACACGTATACTTTAACACCTCATGGCAAAGTGTCAACAGAATCTGGGACTGCAGCAGTCCCATAAAGCCACTGCCACTGCAGCTGGACAGCCTGTGCAGAAGCACCACCTTCCCCATCAACGTGCTCTTCGTTCCACACACTGCTGGATCCACCATGGATGACAACCAGTTTATTTGCCCTGCTTCCTCTCCCACCCACTGCTTACGCCACTTCTAGCCCACCAGTGTGGACATAAAGCTACAGTGAGTGCTTTGAAGCGCCTGATGTACAAAAGGGTATCAAGAAAGGGAATTGTATTTGACCTTGGTTATGTATGTGTGTGGGGAGTGAGAACAGCACAGCTTCTGCAAGCAGGCGGATGCATTTAAAAAAAGGACAGAAAGTAGGAGAGAGCATACTTCCTCATAAACACGTGTGTTTTATCAACTGCCTGAACTCCAAATCACTTCCCTTTTCCAGACAGACACCTCTGGGTCATGTATTTCAGCTGCATTATAATTTCAACAGCTCACTGGCTGCCATTTCATGCAAAGAGGGGGAAGGGATATGGACTGAAAATCAGATAGTCAGATACAGAAAGGCATTTAAATGGAAGCAGAAAACCTTCTCCCAAGGAGAGGACTTCCAGTACCAGGAATACGTAAGAGGATGAAAATAAAAAGCTGCAGTTCTGCAGATAGACAGATGAGTATCATACAGCTGGGACCGTTTATGTCCATAGAGTTTCCACTGCAGCAGCAGTAACAGAAGACTTTTTCCTCCTGGACAAGATCTTTCTCACTCTAGGATCCACAGCAGAGCAATTACAAGCTTCCTAAAAGCCCTGTGAAGCTTTTAAGGCTTGCAGTAGATACAGTTTCTGACTCGGACTGACTGCAAGTATTAGTAGAGAGCAGGGTGGCAGAAAACACTGCAGCCTAGTTGAAGGTTTGAAACACCAGTGAGTGTGGATTTCAGCAAGTTCTGCCCTACTTGCCTTAAAAACATCCAGTGGTCCTTTTGCTATCAATGAAATGAAAAATTAAAGCTATAATAGGTCTGTTTATAAAGGCTGACTCCCTCACTCTGTCATCAGGGCAGTGTCATCCCGCAAGTGTCAGGTTTACCTCTCATTTTGAAATGGGAAGTGCCAGCATCCCGACAAGCACGTACAAAGTGACAAGGGCATACAAAGCATTTTGTAGGCTTGGAACAAAACACTGTTTGTAGGATTCACTTAGTGATAGAATTTATGCTAACAGAGCAAGCTATTTATAGAAAGTCTCCACAGAAATGAACTGTCTCTTGGTTCCTGTCCTCGTGAAACGCAGCCTTCCAAGCAGAGAAATCCTCTCTTTAAGAGCATGGGCAGAGGGAGGTAATGGGGAAAGGGAAGCTGCACCCCAGCATACACCCTACCATCTCTGGTTATACTGGAGATAAGGTCTCCTTGTGCTGTTGGCACAAAAAGTCACCCTGGTGGTTTGGATCCCTGCACAGTCACAACGCTCTGCTCTTCCCCAGCCTCCCTGGTGAAAGAACTGCCTGTGTCATGGCCCATCGCTCACACCCCCGAGCTGTGCCCATCCTGCTGAGATGGACTGCTCTTCCCAGCCTCATCAAGCTACACAGGTTTAATTACTGGTTGTTAGCTAACATCAAACTGAGTATGCCTAAGGAAGACTGTAGTTTCTTGCAACAGCATAAGGACAAACCGGGACGGGGAGAGATCCCAGCCTCTCCCCAGCCAGCCCTTCAGAAAATCCCAAACCAGAGCATGTTCACACATTCTCACACCTCGTACACTCTGAAATATATTTTAATCACACATAGCCAGTCAGCTAGAAACCCACCCCCCCTGTATGCACGCTTCATCACGTTTGCAAAATCACCACAAGAAATCTCACCTACTTGTTACAAATGACCCAGATCCACGGTCTGTTTACTATCCAAGCTTAATTAGTTATTTTTACAAGTTTGCTCAGACAAGAAGCTGAGCAAACTGCAGGCAGATGACTTCTCTTAATAAAATAGAAAGCTGTTTTAGAAAAAAAGCAAAACAGCAGATTTGCTGTTTTAAAGTACAAAAAAGTAGTACAAACAAATAAATCCAAAACTAAAACACACACACACAGACAAACCACGTAAGAAAGATTTCCACCTAACTCTCCCTCTTTTATTTTGCTTAACTCTTTCCGCAAATAAGATGTAATTAATTCTCTACATACATATTTGAGAGAGTTCTGCTGCAGGGCTTTCAAATCTTGAGACCACAGCTACTTGGCCCATAAACTGTACCACACTGTTTAGAGATTACAGTTTAGACCTGACTAGTGGAGAAGAAAAGAAAGAAATAAATATTTTTGATCTACAAAAGGTTTTTACTTATTGGCAAAAGCTTTATTTCAGGCGAAAATGACTTCACTTTTTCCAGTTGGGATCCTACATATCCTCACTGTTCCCTGCCTTTTCCAAACTCTAGACAAAACACAGGCTCCTGCTCCATACCCTTGCCCCCGCTAAATCTCATCCATCAACAGCTTTGCAATGAAATCTCTCATAGATGGTTCCCTCATACTGCTTCTTCACGGTATCTCACACTGACACTCTTTGTTAGTTAAAAAAAGGGCATATCTTCAATCTAACGATTGTACCAATAAAGCTAAATTAGACTAATGGGAACACTGAACTGAAAATAAAGCTCTAAAAGCTATAGGGTATACATATGTCATGAGACTTTATTAAACTATAAATCTGTTGATTACAGTCTTATTTTCTAAAGACATAATTATCGTAAGCCAATTTGTTGCCTAACATAATAGCACTTGGTGTCTGTAATGAAAATTAGATTATATCAGGGCAAATTTGTTTATAATTTTAGATTAACAGAATTAGACACTGAAGTGTTCACGTAGATGAAATAAGGAAACATAATATGTTTTTCTTTATTTTTATGACATAATTTCTGGTACTCTTCAAGTCATAAGCAAGGATCTTACTTCACAGTATTTGAAATATTTTCTGAAAACAGTAATTTCTCCTTCATATTCCACAAAGAGTTAGATTAAGCTGATATATGACATCACTTATTGTAAATGTGTAGATCCAATACAAATTGGGAGTGCTGATGAAGAAAAACTCTGAGCTGTTGCCATCCCTTAGATGCAGAGGGTTTTCTGCTGCAATTCCTCACTACCTCAGCTCACATGATTTGCCTGTTGGTTACGCTGCTCTGACTGCTGGGTCCTGGAAACACTGGGGTTTAAAATCAGTAACTCCAGAATGTTTTGGTTTTAATTCTGAAACAGCATTGGTGAGCTGCGCAGGACAGCAAGCGTGAGCAGGAACTTTGGAGACTGGATATGCCAGCCCAGAAGACTTGTCCTGAATCACACCCCAGAGGGAAAAGCAGAGAGCACCCAAAGTTTTAACACCTTTGCACACAATATAAACAGAAAGGTGCATGCACTAAAATTTAGGTGATATTTTCTTGGGCCGTCTGACAACTTGAATTCGGAGTTGTTCAGACTCCCAGTTCATTGACTCAGAGACTTTACACCAGCTTATTCACTGATGACTGACCAAATCACAAACCTCTGTAGGAAAAACATCATGCAAGCTTCTATACGGCCTTCTTACCATCCCTGTCTCCTTTCCCAGCAAAGGTTGTGTGATATGGTTGTGTCTGTATTGTCTCTAGCTCTCAGTTGTGGCTGCATTCCGATTCCTTCAGGAGAAGGACACCCTGCGACAATGGATGACATTTGCTTTGCCTCGAGCCATGGTTTTGATCTATGGGCTGCTTGGGAGGAGATGAAGCAATGGTGGTGAGCTGCCAAAGCCACTTCTAAGCTCTTGCCCTACCCTGCTCTGCTCAGCCCTTCCACCCTGAATCTATTTCTTCACAGTGCCTGGAAGTCAAGCCCAAAATAAAAAAGTTTTCCTTCTAGCAAGCAGCATTTTTAAATCTCTCTCTGTCCAGTGCAATAGGCAAGGAAGGAAAGGGCGACCCCACTGGTTACTTATTTAGGTTTGTTGCAAATTTTCAGAGGTCTCAATAGCCCTGTTACCCAAAAGGTAAACAGCAATAGTGACGCATTCCAAGAAAGCATCCCCCAAGCCCACTCTGAACAACAAAAATAACTGCTGCCAGCACCAACTGTCATGTGTCAAAACTCAATGCTATTCTTGGAGCAGATGCAGGCTCAGGAATTTTTTATTTCTTTCCTTTTTTTAAAAAAAAAAAAAGAAAGCAAAGTAATTTCAAACTAATCCAACCAACACATGTGATGTGCGTGATGGTCTTGGCAGCCGCTAATTTTCTAAATGATAATTACTGGCAGTTTATCAGTCTTAACACTTTGAGACAGGCAGTTTGACAATGTTAACGGACGCTGCTGAACCAAAATACAGTTCCCACGGGCTCCCTTGTGCACATTTTTTCCTTCCTGCCAGTTGGAAAATTTCAAGTGCTTTGCTATGATCTGGCAAATCCTCAGATCACTGCCAGTGGGGCTCCATTACATCTCCATAGCATACACCATTCAAAAAAATATTTATTTTTACAATGTATTAATTGTGCCCCCTCTGACACATGGTTGCAAATAGCTCTGGCAAACAACTGCACCTCAATGAATAAAAAGTTTGTTTGACCAAAGAGTAATTGGAGTTGCTTGGCACTGGAGATGAATACAGCAATGCTCCAGCTGACACTTCTTGCACAGATAGTCCTACCAGGTCTCCCATACTTACTTGTACATACAAAACACAGTAAATAACTTTTTGGACTTAAAAGAGTGAGGTTTCTGGGCAAACTGAAATAATAGCCTCTTCAGACTCTGAATGAGTGAATTTATCTGCTAGCCCTTTACATTATAAGCCCCAACAAAGTGCCTTCACAGATGAACTTTAACAAGTTCTATTTTCTTCCTCTAGCACATGCAGAGTTTTTATTAAACACATCCATAGTCACAAAGTAAACTGACATTAAATGAGTACCACCAAGAAAAAAAAAAGCTTTTATACTTTTTTTCTTTACACATGAAAACTGATCTTCCACATTGTATTAAAAAGCTGTAACTTTATACTTGGGTGAGCTGAGCAAGTTAAATCACAGGTACTAAGCCTCTGGAATGTCAGTGTGCTATACCTACTTTCAGCTAAACCTTTGCTACTCCTGATGGCTTTTTTTGTTACTGCTAAATCCTTTTCATGCTGTTAAGCGTTCACATGATGCAAACAGTCATCAGCTATGTGTGGTTTTCCCCTCTTGCAGGTTTTTACACCCCATGTCTTTTAGAGTTCCTGACAACAGTCTTTCTGTGCCAGCAATTTCAAAAGTTTCTGCCACAGAGGAGAAATGTACTTTTTGTCATTATTCTGCACCCAGAACTCACATTCTTGTTGCCAGGGATTTTATGGAGTAGGATCTTCACAGGGGCAAAGCCAGATACTTTACATCAAAAGGACCAACACCACTAAGGACTCCTAGTGCAGAAGCTTTGCGTTTGTCTGATCATCCCTCCTGCCAACATCAATGGAAAAATTCCCACTCATTTCTATAGGAGCAGGCTCCAACAGACAGGGAAAAGAAACACAAAGCATATACAGTTGCTTTCTATTGGCAATAAAATGGAAGAGGTTACTTTATAGGGGATAGCAGAATCCATCACAAAAGCTGCATTCAGAAAATCACAACTATTCTCTTCTAACATAAAATATAACATCTTAGTGCAAATATAGTGCAGACCTTTGGAAAGGTGGAAGGGATAAATAAACTAATAAACCTCTCTGTTTGAACACCTCAGACATGAACTGCAACCTTTCATTTCACCTTAACATTACCGGAGCGGTCTGAAATCCCAACGCAAAACAAACTTTTGAAAGGGAAGGAAAATGAGCCAAAAGCCCTGAACAAAAGCAAACCCCAGCATATACTAGAAAAGGAAACTCAGGTGTTGCTCCAGGTGATCCCTTGATTGCCTCCCTGCCAGTGATACTGCTCTCCAAGCTCTGAAGTCAGAGAGCACCCGTAGCAGGTCCATGCCCAGCTGGGGAATAAGCCCCAGAGTATGGCTGATGTATGAGGTGTCAGCAGGACCTGCCTGTCCCACGCACACCCCCAGGGCAGGCCCAGGGGCTCTCAGCAGGGACTGCAGACTGGTAGCCCAGCCTCAGTCTCTTCTGTCTGCCTGACAGCTCTCCCTGTCTGTGATCTTCAGTGGGGAGAGACTCAGTTTGCCTGCTCAGAAAAAGCACGCAAAAGCACGCAAAGCATCATCTTTGCCTAGATTTTTACTTATTGATTGATTTTTCTCAGATACCAATATTATTATGGAATTACATGGTCCCCTTGTAAATCAGAACATTACAGATATTGAAGGGAACACATTATTCAAAAAAAAAAAAAAAAGAAAGAATAAAGATGATATTTTTAGCCATCCCCTTTCTCTTCCACGTTAGTTACAAAAGCCCAAGCAGTGGGAGAGGAACTAAAGAGGACACACACACACTGGAAAGCAGGCTGATAGTGGATAAATGTTCATCCCTGTGTAGGAACCTCAGAAGAGTCTTAAACTGTGGAGACAGGTATGGGGTAAAAACCTTCTAGCCAGCTGAAAGAAGGTGAATGAAAAGCTATATCAGTTTAAGGCAATAGCAGGTGATTTTGCCAAGTTACTGGAGGGGAGGGAACATCCAGGACAGTGAAGAAGGTGAGGGATGGATGCAGGAGTGCAGTATTACCACACAAAAATCCCCACCAATGCTCCTCCTTCGCACAGCTACACCAGCAATTTACCACTGGTGGTATCTGCTCTACAAGTAGTTCAGCAGAGATCTGCACAATGCTCCCCTGGGGGGGCAGGGGGGACACCAGGCCAGGGAGACACCACTGGCAGCACCTGTGAAAACCAGTAAGTCAAATACATACATGGGTTCTTGAAATACCAAAGCCTGTCTTTTCTCTGGGAGATATGGTGGGACTTTTCCCAGAGCCCCTCTAGCACTGCACACCTCATAACTTATGACTCCATCAGCTGTACCTTAGGATATCAGTGTGCACAAGCGTGTGCCCTGAATGGTCACAGGGCAGAACCTCACCCAGCAAGAGATACCAAGACTCTGGTCAGGCATTAGGGGAATGCAAGCCCCTGAAGTTTTGACAAGCAGTTGCTCGAAGATGAACTTGCAGTACCTCACCTGGAGTACTGTGTCCAGCTTTGGAGTCTTAAGCATAGGAAAGACATGGAACTGTTGGAATGGGTCCAGCGGAGGGCCACGAAGATGATCAGAGGGGTGGAGCACCACTGCTATGAAAACAGGCTGAGAGAGTTGGGGTTGTTCAGCTTGAAGAGAAGGCTCCAGGAAGACCTCAGAGCAGCTTTTCAGTATCTGAAGGGAGCTACAGGAGAGCTGGACAGGGACTCTTTGTCTGGAAGTGTAGCAGTAGGACAGGGGGTAATGGCTTTAAATTGGAAGAGGGGATATTTAGATTAGATATTAGGAAGAAATTCTTTACTATGAGAGTGGTGAGACACTGGAACAGGTTACCCAGAGAAGTTGTGGATGCCCCATCCCTCGGGCCAGCCCACAGCAGGGGGGATCTTTAAAGTCCCTTCCAACTCTAACCATTCTATGATTCTATCTGCTTCATGCCACCATCTTCTTCTGGGTAAATACTCATTTCTGCTACAAAACCGCTACTTGCCTCTTCAGAGGAGTAAGTGATTTCTGAGAAAGGAGCAGCTGGCACATCTCTCTGGACTGATATGCAAAAAGATAGTTTGTAGCTTTCTCAGCTGTGACAAACTGTGAAGATGAACATAGACTGCTGTTAAAAGATTTAGGGACAAATCCAAGAAAAGGTCTTTAAGAACCTAGCTTTTAAATTCTATTCAATGTAAGTTTAAATCCTTAAGCACCTCTCTGGCTTTAGCCCTTCAACTTTAACAGGGAACCAACAACATTTTGAGTAATCACATGCTCTTTCAACTTTGTGTTCTTACTTCCATGAAAGAGGATGTTACAAAATAACTAGATTATACTTTCTATTTAAATAGAAAATGAGAAAGTCCGTGCTTTGCACAAGTGACTGAAAAAGAAGGATTTTAAATATTTGGCATTTGTACTTCTGAACGTTATCTGCATTAGAAATACCCATCCAGACAGCTAAACACAATTGCGGGCAGCCAATAGATTTGTGCATGCATGTAAAACACAGAAGCTTTTATTATTTGTAACCTGATTGACATGGGTGACCATGCAACTCTCAGCCCTCAAAACATCTGTGTCCATCTGCTTTCTCTTTCCCTTTAAGCTCACCTCCTTGCAGCCCTCAATAGCTATGATTAGTCATGTGTTCTTGGGAGAGGAAGATCACTCGGTAGCAGCAAGGTCAGTGGGTGCATATGCTATTCATTTCTATGGTCACTCTGTAGGTTCCTCAATGTGCCCAAAAATAATATCCTCTGAGCCCCACTGTGTTCAGCAGAGCACACAAAACAAAGTTGCGTAGTACTTGAATAGGCCTCCGCAGCTACTGGGGGTGGTGACTCACTAAACCACCCCACCTGTTTTGAAGTGGGAAACTTGGGTGCTGATGATTGCCTAAGCATGGTGCCAGAGACAGAGGAACAGCAGCCTTTGGTTACTACTCACTGATAAAGAAAAAAGCTGAAGTTTCCTTTCCTGCACATGTAGATACCTTGACAAACTGTTAGGCACCAACAATTCTTCAGGAGAAAAAGGGAGAGCCACGAACAAACTATTCAATCCATTCCCCTTGCAGATGCTATGCAGTATCTGAGATGCCAGTTCTCCCAGCTGTGCCTTTGTAGGATAGAGGAAGAGGGAGAATAAATCCAGGTTTCACCTAGCCACTAGCAACTATAGCTTTGCAATGTTCTCTTGCCTGTAATTTAGTACATTGAGCCAGATATCTCACAGAAGAAAATAGCTTCTGATTTCAAAAGCTTTAGTGAAGTGCTGTTTCATGGGAGATTTCTGTTGACATCAACATCCCACTGAAAGCACCTGAGCATCTCCTTGTTCCTAAAAGGAAATGGTGTCCCAAAAAGAAAAATACTCCGTTAAGAGTGCAAGGAATCTCATAGTCTCCATGTTTGCCCAGCTTTCAGGACCAATATTGGAAAAAGGCAAATAATTTGAGATTTCACACATGTGCTTTTTGTCAGCTACATATGACAATAAAGACTCAGGACTTCAGCCTGCCTATAAGGCTACATGGCAGAATTAAAACAACAAAAAGAACCCAAACCCAAACCTATTCACTGTATATATCCTGGGGAAAAAGCACTTCAGTGATTTAAAATTGCTGATACAATGCTTCCTCAAAGCTTCAAATGGAGAAGTTATTAATAACTATTCCTAACAAAATCCCACTTAAGAAGTTGGTATGAAGTGACTCTATCCCATGACAGCAAAGCATACACAGTCTATGAAGCATTCTGAGGTCTACACAAGTAAGGAGTTGAATATTATAAAAACAGTTCTAAAATACTAAATGAACTAGGATTGTAAAGGAAAATAATAATTTTCATTTTTAAAAAAGTGATTCATTACCCCAGGCACACAACTTTGCATCTGGATGAGGCTGGATTTTTCCAAGCAGCTTTCTCAAATAGTCCCAAGAAGCACAGGCTGTTTTGTGAATGGCAGCACCCTTGGGTGCCCCATAAAGAGTTAGAGATCAAAAATAACCATCTGTATTTCTAAGGAAGCCTGATGCAGAAAAATTTAGTTGAAGAGCAATGAGATCTTAAAAGCCCATCTGAACATGCCATGAAACATGTTTGTACAGTCAGAGTAAGAATCTAATGTGCACTCCGATCAGTCACACACTGAGCGTGTCCCTACCAACGCTCAAGTTGGCTTGCCTTGCAGTGCGTATCTCAAGCACAGGAGAGTGATCTGTGCTGCCAAGGCACTGCCTGCCAAAAGAATCTCCTCCTTCTTACCTGAGCAGCAGGTTCTTGAACCAGCACCACAAAAGGCATCACTGCATAAAAGGAAAGCCAAAGCCATGAAGCAATTACCTCTTTTTCCTCAAGGCCACACGATTCTCAAGATAGCTACTGTTATTGCACCATCAGTTATAAGCTCCTACGCAGGAGGTAAATGGCATCTAACTCCCTTCACGCTTACCAGCGAGAAGCATTTCACAGAAACAGACAATCTTTAACATTTGACACCAGTTTCCTTTTACAGTTTAAAAAAACCGGTCGGCAGTATTAACTCCTACCTGCAGATTTGTCTCCACACAGCTCTGCCTATAAACAGTCACCTCATTTCTCTTCAGCATTCACATTTTTTTCTAGTTAGGAGCTGCTGCTCTCAGCTCTGTCATCTCTTGCTCTGCAGTCACTCCAGAAGAAGTAAGATATATGATTAATTCAGATACTGACACTGACCATGTGCCATGAGATCAGAGCTTTTATTTCAGTGCTTCCCACTGTCCCCTCCAAGTCCACCATGACATGTAGTTCCAGTAACTTGCTCAACAGTCAGAGCTGTGCATAGGATGGCCAACCCCACAGAAATGATCCCTGATGGCCGCCTTTCCTTCTCCAGTAAAGTGAGTACAAGTAGTTTCTTCGGAACATTTGTTCATGGATTGCACAGTGGACATTGCAACACAAGTCTGTGTAGCGTTTTTTACAGGAAACAAGTCATCTGTAACTGGAAACTCACATGCTTTCATCTGAAATAGTGCTACCCTTACCCCAACGTATAGCCGAGAGGCAACTCTACACAAGTGATACTGTGTGGGAAGAAGACAATTCTGCATTTGGTAGGGGTGACAGGGTGACACCTCATAGACCAGTCTCCCACTTGAGAACAGATGAGTTACAGTGAACACTATCACACAGGAAGGAGAGCCTTTAAGCATGAATAGGTATTACCCAGAATATTACTATTTCAGTACATCAGTTGGACTTCCCAGGACTGAGCATACTGATGTCAGCTTCAGCTTAACAGTAAATATCGGCACATGCAAAACCACGTCCACCATGCGATGACACAGCAGTATTTCCAGGTAGGCACAAGACCTACTGTAATAACTCTGTGTCCAGCTTTTACTAAGGTAGTTAATCAGTATCCTGTGGTACTTTTTATTCGTCAGAAGTTGGCTAGATTATTAATAAATTCATGTAATACAAGCTGCAGAGTCATGTATTTTCAAGATGGAAAATACATAGGGAATCTTCTCACAAACAAAGGTTTTGGTTGTTTTGGCTTTTTTTACTTATTCTGATTATAGGATACTGATCTCTGAGTCCTTAGGCAATTTTTTATTACCCTTACTAGTTCTGAAGTAAATGGAAAAGGACATCCATGATTGAATATTTTAAGGAAAGAACACATCAGGGTGAGTAGGCCTGTCAGCTGAGAGCAAAGAACAGTGGCAAAGTTGGGCTTGCTCCCTTTTTCCTAGCTCCATATGAAGCTAAGAAACAGATTTGTAGAATCTTTTTTGGTAATTCCTGCAGGGTTAAAAATGGAACACTATCTGGGAAAAACCCCAACTAGCTGCACTTCTTCTGGATCATGGAAAACACAAAACATGAGAAAAATGCTGATTTTTGATAAACACAAACACCATGACACTCAGCATTACAGTGAACTTTAGGAAAAAGACAGTCAGAATTCACTTTTTAAAGGCCGAGCTCCTAACTCATCAAGAACATTAGATCCATCAGGAAGGAGTATATAGCTGTGATTTTGCATTATATGTCTATTTGAAAGAATTAGCTCTCTGAAGTTTTGCTTTCAGTGAAACAGTTTTCATTGCAAAGACTTTCCAGACCTGGCAATCTGAGGTATTTGGAGACTGTGTCAGTAACTCAAATACATGAACGAGGCCATTTCCTTCCTTATACCAGCCATTCAAAAGGATTCGGAAAAGCGATACTTGCTTTTTCCTTAAATATCCAATAATACAGAGCAGGCATGCAGAAATACAGCTATTTCATACAGAGTACAAACATGAAAATGAATCAGGAAAGGAAGAACAGACCAGTAGACAGATCTGAGATTCAAGAGAGCTCTCCTAATAAAGCACACAGGCTGAAGAAGTTACCTTCTTTGGTAACAATAGTGCCTGACATGCTGAATTCACAATCTCAATCCAGTTGGGATGAAGGCAGCACACTCCTTTGCTCTTTGACTAGCATGAGAAAAGGAGAGATGCAGAAGCACCACCTGAAATGAGGGGACGTGACTTCCTCAAGAATTATGCTGTTGGGCTCCAGAGAAGTTACATCAGCCACCTCTGAGGTTGCCACTTAATTATGGGCTCTCAAGTGAGATAAGAAGTCACAGGGGAAAGGAAGTAGATGCCTTTCACCCCCACAACGGTCAGGATTTGGAGATTTCTTTGTGAAAATAGTCTCACCATCACTTTGCCAAATTACATAGAGAAGGAATTAAAACCACAAATGTCAATAATGAGGTATCTGGAATTAGAAACCAAGATCCACCTGGTTCTCAGGCCTTGAAGTCTTAGTTCAAACAACTTCAGGCAGAATCTTTTGTGCATCTCTCCTAGAAGCCATTATAATGAAGTCAGTGACTATGAGAAAACAGATAATGAAATCATAAATACATGATGTACAAACACACACATGAATTCTTTGGAAATAAATCTCAATTTTAGAAACAAATAAAGATGAGAAATTATGCTAAAAGTTACAGAAAAAGTTCATCTGGACTGAGGTAATTTCTATTCACCTTGATCCATAAGCAGTGAAGAGGTAAGTTCAACTAAGCAGACGCTCTTTACAGAATTTTGTTTCTCCTGTATTCCTCAATGGGATGTATAATGTGGCAAAACCGAAGAGAAGCTGTGGCTGAAGGAAAGCAGAAACCCTCCAGCTACTTTGTGGTGCTGCATTTTCCCCCTGGACCAGGACCAGGCATGCCAGCTTCAGTAGGCAGGCAGGCTGGTCAGCCATGGGGCCCCACACCCAGAGGAACTCATTGCTGTGCAGAGGTTCCTGGAGCTTGTGACGGGTGGGACAAGGTTTCTACTGTGGCAAGAACCTCACGCACGAAGCTTCATGAATCAAAGACTTCATTGGTTAAGACAATATTCTTAAATGTTCAAAGAACATGCTGTGAACTAGGAAAATATTCTGGTAATCTTACAGACAGGACTACCAGCTCAGCACGAAGTTTACTGTGTTGTAAAACTGCAGGTTGCCCACTAGAGGTACGCAATCTATAGTCATCAGTTTCTCCTGCTTCTGATACTAACTTTTTTCCAGAGTAATAATGAGGAAAAAAGTATTTCCAGGGTAGTAGGTAATTTTTGTGCTTGTGCAAAACTCTTCCTTTGGCCATAAAAAATGCCTATGAGGTTATCCTGTTTACTTTTTAGCCTACATACAATGCCTTAGCATTCAAACCGACCCACCTTCCCTGTACAGCTTTAGTTTGGTACGTTGACAGACTCAGGAGGTTTCTGTCTTACAAGCACTGCCTAGCCAAGCTGTCACACAAAGCAAGCAGTGTAGCAGGAATGACTAATGAATAAATCTCAAAAAACAGGGATGTAAAAGGATGTTTACAGATTTCCACATGGATGCGGCCTATTATGAAGCTATAACTTCCTATCTATTGAGTGTTTACTAGAAAGGCTGAGAATTAAGATAGGGTCTTTTGTGGACAGGAAATGATCCAAGGAAAATTAAACAGATACAGTAATTCACCATCAAAATGGGAGGAAACACTTTAACCGCTAAATAACCAAAAGCTTACACAGTTCTAGAATACTATTTAAAATTAGGAATAAAAATTTCTCTTTGACATGTACTCCCTCAAGACCTTATATGAGATTTTATCCAGCCCTCCTTCACTTGATCAAATGGCTATAAATTCCAATGTGAGATTGACTAGATACACATTTAATTAAGTGCAAAGAAATGCAATGTGATACGTATGCTTTAAAAATCTATTCATTTTAAGCATGATTGATGAGATATCCAGTGATACATCTGCATTTCAAAAAAAAAAAAAAAAAAGCAAAAAGCATTACGCACCCATACATGAACAGAGAACTCACAGGAAATAATTTGCAGTAATATTTCAACCCTATGCTCACACCTAATGATCAAAACACTGTGTATTATTTTCCTGTAAAAAATAATGAAGTTGCTTTAATACAAAAAGACATCATTGAGCTTGGGGAAGAAAGACATAATCTAAAAAGACTATATATTTAAAATTTCAGTATCTGTTTTATTAAAATCTAATCTAGATTTCCAAACTGCAGAATTATATGTTATGTATGGCAATTTTAATCTAAATTCCACAGGAAAGGCACTTCCCATCTGCAGCCGAGCTCTCAGTACACACCCAAAGGCTTCATTCGAAATCTGCTGTTCAGCAGCCAGCGATAGCGCTGCACATGTAGCCCTGTATGCAGCAAACACAAAGAGGAAAGAGCTGTTAACTATTCATGATAAAGAAGACATGTAAAGGAACTGAAAATGGTTACACACAGCCATAGGTGCACTGTTTTTACAGCAGTACCCTGAAAGAATACCATGGAAGGACCTTTTCGACAAAGAAACTGATGACAAATTAAAGCCTTCTCATTAACTTTGGTAAGCTCCCTGCCAATCTCTTCATTTTCGTTGTTTAAAAGACTTTAAAAAGCAAAGAATCTAGGCTCATCTTAGAGCTGAGGTTGACAGTTTATCACCCTGCAACACGTAGCCACCTGCACCAAATCTTACATCGTCACAGAAGGGATTATAGCCCCACTCAGTGCTGTGAAGAAACCTTCACGTGCGAGTTGAGAATCACTGGTTCTGAACTGGATACGAGGCAGCTGCTAATGGTACAGCTTTGATTTCCAGGTCCTGTGTTATGTTCAGACGAGCATAAATTCATGCAGGCCCCGTTACCCAACAAGCATATATTGTGGTCAAATCACTAAACTGCAAAATTATTTAAAAACAGGGTAGCAAAATTATTTCTCATTAACAATCACTTAACAGGACATCACAATGCTCTGTGGAAAGAAAAAAAAAAAAAGGAATAAGTTTAATTTTCATTCTCCTTCTGTCCTTCCTATTGCCACTTCAGATCCAAGTAGTAAATTTTTGGCTTTCTTACCACAGCAAAACTGAGACTCCTCTATGTTTTCACCAAGATAAATGTCAGCTTGACACATTAGCAAGGAATGAAACTTATGCTATCTATTTATATTCAGAAAGGCAATAAAAATAAAATAAGATTGAATTTTGATTTTAGATTTCTACCATTGTGAAACAGTGAAAACCAAACTAAACCGAGTGTCTAGTTACTTTTGGGCTGTTTTAAAGTGAGCCCAGTCTTAGAGTTACACATCCAGCATGGCCAGAGACCAACAAACAATGAGAGCTCAAGAGAAGAGTGATTAGATTCCTGGTGCACATATTGTAACTGATGATAGATGCACGTTTATCTAGGAGTTTCAAATGTCATGGCCATTTGGAATTGAACTGAACACACATACAAAGACACCTACAGTCCTTAACCCGGATAAATCAGCAAACGTTGTTTACTACGAGGGAAGAATACGGCATCCTTCAAACCAGTCCTCCATCCTAAAACACAGATAGCACTGACACGGCTACATGGAAAATGTTTAACACAGACTTCTTTGTAGGTTGAAACATGATCTGTGCAGCCCAGATTTCATGAACCTTGGACCACTTTGTGGTCCCAAATGCTGCATAGTACTTGTGGTACCTTGTTAACTTCTACAGGAAGGTGCATATTATGCGTTAGCTACCCACAAGCATACTTTTATTCTGTGTTATAGTTACAGGAGAGTATGGAGTTACCGAGGCAAAGGGCTGAGCATTTATACAGCAGTTTGCTTCTCAGAAACCCACATGCCATAAGCACGCAGCCCAATGTACTCCATACTGACTTGTTTCCTCTTAATGCCTTGTTTATTTTAAGCAGATAGTGCTCTCAACACTCATTTAAGTGAATAGTGCTCCCAGCACTCATTTAGGGGCAATACTAAATAAAGATTGTGCTGAAATCACCTTTAAAAAACTTTTGCAAGCAATATTTTTTCTTGCATGCATGCACTGATGGCAAGTATCTTAGAAGTTAATTTCCCAGTTGGAAGCAACCGAAAGGACGAAAACGTACTCATTAGAATACACAGAAAGAAAGCAATAATTGAAAGCTTCATGTACCCTTATTAGAAAATTTTGAATTGTTCTTCATCATGCTGGTCAAATTTAAGAAGAAAATCATCTCTACTCATTCAAACTAGATTCACAAACCAACCATTTAAAGTACTTTAAAGGTTAAAAATAAGGTTTTAGACTTTTGTAAAAGATTTTTAAACTAAAAAGAGAAACAAGCTATCAAAAAATAATCCCAGAGGGTTTAATTAAACACCTGAAGTGCTAATTTCTAGAAAAAAATAGAAAACCATCTGGAAGCATGACTAAATACATTGTTAAGTTAAAATTTACACATCAGCAACATAATCTCCAGCTCGTTCTCCCCTCAAGAAGAAACAAATCAAATCCATCCACTATATGCAACAGCTTTTGCACTTGAAACATTTACAAATGCTTATGCCTCACAAAACTGAGACAACCTAGTAGTCTTTTTGGCAAAGGAAATGACTCTGAAGCTGTGGTGTTTCGCATGTTTGCAGCCTGTGAGGCTCAGCTTAGATTGTAGAGTATCAAGATTGCACCCCCAGGCATACAGAAAACACTAGAAAAGCAACCCAAAATAGTAAAATCAGAGGTCAGATTCAGTTAAAAGAAACCCTCCTGGCTTGTGCAATGAAATCTCATCAGGCCTTCAGAAGATATTCCCATGCTTTCATTGACTGGTGAAGAAGTGAACAGAACTTTAAATATAATTTGTCCAAATCCAGCTCTAATTAGTGCTCCTGAAACACACACAATAAATTACTAAATTGCTTCAGTAGCCAAGATGAATCCAGCTTTCTTATGGCTGCCAGTGACATATGTAGTGGAAGCAGAGACCTTCCGCAAATACTTGAGTTTGGCAGAAAACACTGTTTCCCTTCTATCGAAGTCACACAAATTTGGTGTGACTGAAGTCACTTAGGAGAAGTGGAGGAAGAAGCTGATGCTGACACAGAGATGCTGACTGGGAGGAAGACTGGAAGCTGAGCTCCCTGTCTCACTGCCCTGTGTGCTGACGTGAACCACTAGATAAAAGGAGCCAATTACATCAGAGGCAAACACTTGCTGGAATTAAGCCCTTGATTTCATTTCCCAGGATTTGAGAGTCCTGAAGAACCTCAAAATACAGAATCACAGAATTTTCATGGTTGGAAGGGACCTCTGAGATCACCAAGTCCAACCAAGCATACATACAAACTAATGAGACGAGGATGACGTATAAAGCCTTCCAAGAAAATTGAGGAGGGGTGGGGGAGAGGAGGGGAGTTCTTTCTCCAACATCAGGAACCACACTAAACAGCCACGTCTCTTGTCTCATTTTTACAAGCTAGTTATCAGCGTTGCACTACTAGCATTTCTCTTCATCACTACTGAGTTTAAACTCAAAATCCACCCTGCTGCTGCTGTTTCTGCAAGCTCCACCAGCAGTTTGCACCTTCTGCAGGGGGTTGAACTTCCCCTCCACACTGAGACATCAATCCAAGCTCACTAGATTATTTAACCACAAATTTTGTTTCTTCTGCCCAGTTGCCTTCCCAACTGGAATCTTAAATGATGTTTAAGACCACCAACAGAGGAGAGGCAGCAGGGGCTTGGGTGAACAGACGGGTGAAAGCCTCAGCTTTACCTGGGGCTATCATGTCAGAAGACCGCACACTCTCCCCTCCTTCCAGCTCGTCACTTCCTCTGCAGAGGAAGAGGAGAAGGAGCATCTTCTGTGGCTCTGACCATACACCTCAGCACCAGCTGAGCCAAGACGTAACAGGGTAAAAAAAATCAAAGAGCTAGCCCAGGGCAAGAACCTGACAGCACCAAAGAGTGCAATAGCAAGAGTATCGTTAGAATCTCCCTAACAATTAGAAGCTGGAGTGTCAGAACACACACTTTATTCAGGCACCACAAATACTACAAAATCCAGCAAAGAAAAATTCTGAAATAAGCTGTATGAGGCAACGTAGTTATTGTAATACTGTTTTCTGTATTATAAAACATAATGATACTTCTGTTTCAAAAGTTTAAAGTGGTAGGTTTACACAAAATTTTCTTTTAGAAAGTGGAAGTCTGGCAATTTTGACCTGATTTTGCCATTTACGTGATAGCTGCAGCACTGAATATCCTGATGAAAGGAATCTCAGCTGAAGCCTATACTCTCTCATTTCTACTTCTTAGAACTTGTTCTGCAGCACTTCAGAGAGCTCCAAGACATCACTGTGTCTCTGTCCTATGAGATACAGTACAGATACAGCTGCTTCTTGGGATTTCAGAAATAATTAAAGCCAACATGCAACAAAGGAAGTATGGAAGAAAGAAAAATGTGACAGAAGCAACATGAGCCTCTTGCAAACCAATACATGCACATTCAGGTCTGTTAAAAGGTGTGTCTTTTTCCATGTTATACGTTTATCTCACCTACAAAGCTAATTTGATGGAATAACCCTGGAGCTTTTTCATTCCAAGAAAGCAAGGTGGCCACAGTTTATCCAATTTGCTACATTTCAACACCCTCCCAGCATTTAAAGTCTTCCTACTCTTTTAAAAAAATGTGGCAGGGCTAGGGTCTGACTAAAATTAAGTAAAATTCTGTGGTTTTGCTGAAAGATTTATATTTGACAGGATTGAGGTAACAATCACTGTTTTAACTGTTTGTGATTAGTGGTTGTTCAGAAGCTGCTTCATTTACATTAAGAAAAATGCTACCAAACAAAAAAACCACCAGCAACAAACCAAACCAAATAAAAAAGGAAGGGAAGGTGGATTGCTTCACTATAGGAGGAGCTGCCCCGACTTCCTGGAAGTCTAAAACCAGCTGTAGTCTGAGTGCAGGAGCCAAAGAGGGGTCTGCTGGAGAGGTCTCATCCTCCTTGTACATCACTACTTTAACTCAGCCAGCCATCACAGCAGGTGGTTAAGAAGTGCCTTCAGCCTGAGACCCCCAGAAAGGTGGAGGGACATTGTCACAGGAACATTTAGGCATGGAAATCAAGTATCACACATCACACTTCTGCAGGCAGAGAGGTTGCTTCTCCCCAGCGCACGAGCATTCCTCAACGAGATGAGCTCTGGGATCTCTGCATAATTGTTTGTTACCCAGGTCTCAGCAAGCTGCAACTGGGCAATGCCACTTCAGACAACACAACACTGAAAAGGAAACCCATAAGCAGTTTTCTTCCACAATTACAAGATAAAGCCACTTCTTACGGGAATTGCTTGTAGTTGTCCCGTAAAGGAGCCAACAGGGTATGACAGATGACTGTCATCACCCCCTCAGTCTTCTCCCTCAAAGTAGAAAGTTACTTCTTAAGCACTGAAGTAATCACAAACAGAAAGCAACAACAATGTTAGGTTGCAGATAGAGTAATTCCTGCACAGATAAGATACTAATGATTAAATATATTAACATAAACATGTAATATTTATAGATAAAATGCGTAACTTATTGCTGCTACCATCTAGAGCGTGTACTGTTTCCAGAGTGAGGGAAATGCTCATGAAGCACAAGTAGTTTGTCATTTTATCAATAGCTCTCAGACCTCCAAAAATATTTTTTAACTACATCCATAAAAATTACAGACCACAGCCATGTTTGCCTTGTGATTACTTGAAAGCTAAATAAATCTTCTCTTTGAAGCAGAAACAAGGTTTTTGAAGTTTACACCAAGTTTTTAGCCACAGATTTTATATATAACAGCACAGATTTAAAACCTATTATACCCCAACCAGGATCATTTTTGGAAACACTCTGCTTGCTTCTTGGATGGGTTTCCGTTTGATTCAATCACAGTAATTGTACACATCTCATAGTACTCAGAACTAGTCAGGAAAGCAAAGAATATTGCAGAACTTTCCATTTATAGATGTCGGGGCTGCAGTTTAGTGATCTTGCAACCATAAGTGGGAGAAGTCATTATCTTTTCAATATCACATGGCAAAAGCAATTAGAAACAACCTCAAATTACTTGAATTCTCTTTTCCTGATGTAATATATGCGTACGTATATATGCTCTTATCTTAAGCCTTAACATAATGATCAAGTCCCCACTCTGAAAAACTGACACTAAATTTATATCTTTGGTCCCATCTTTTCAATCTGAGACTTATATATTCCCTGTGTTTTATTTGGAAAAATTACTACTGGACCACACCCATTCTGAAGAAACATTGAGTCCCAGAATAGCACTCCCTTCAGAAAAGCTCATGTGAAGAGCCATGCACATCTGGGCAGGTTGGCTGCTGGTGAAGTAAATGTGGGACATGACATGTCTCATCTCCGGATCATGCAGCCCCTAATGGGGCTCAAAGTCAGGAATAAGAGGCATTATGTGGCAAATTAAGCCACAGTAGAAGGAATAAGTTTTCCTATAAGCTAGTACTCTCTTGAATTCATCATCATGAGAAGTCAGTGGGCCAGAAACAACAGAATCATAGAATCGTTTATGTTGGAAGGGACCTTAAAGACCTTGTAGTTCCAAACCCCCTCCCATGGGTAGGGACACCTCCCACTAAACGGGGTAAAAACCTCATCCAGCCTGGCCTTGAACAATTCCAGGGACAAGGCATCCACAAGTTCCCTGGGCGACCTGTTCCAGTGTCTCACCATCCTCATAGTAAAGAACTTCTTCCTAATACCTAATCTAAATCTCCCCTCTTCCAATTTAAAACTGTTACCCCTCATCCTATTGCTACATTGCCCAATAAAAAGTCTCTTCCTTTATTTCCTGTAGGCCCCCTTTAGGTACTGAAAGGCTGTTCCAAGGTTTCCCTGGAGCCTTCTCTTCTCCAAGCTCAACAACATCAGCTCTCTCAGCCTCTTCTCATAGGAGAGGTGCTCCAGTCCTTAGATCATCTTCGTGGCCCTCACCCAACAGGTCCATATCTTTCCTGTGCTGAGAACTCCAGATCTGGATGCAGTACTCCAGGTAGGGTCTCATGAGAGCAGAGTAGCTGGGTAGAATCATCAACCTCAACCTGCTCACCACGCTTTTTATGCAGCCCAGGATGTGGTTGCCTTTCTGGGCTGCAAGCACATGTTGTTGGCTCATGTTGATCTTCTCATCCACCAACATGCCAAGTCCTTCTTGGCAAGGCTGCCCTTAATCCCTTCTCTGCTCAGCTTACATTTGTGCTTGGGAACATAGGTCCATTTCTCTGTACCCTGTTATACAAAGAACAGCACCTAACTTTGCTGTATTGCTGGTAATGGTGTTAGAAGGGCTATTAAACAACATGTGTAAGGTTTTATTACAGTCTAATTACAAAGGAGGTAAGAGAAGATTTATTGTCTCCTCCATGTACCCTGTCATATTAAAAACTTTTCCCAAAGCACCATGATCAGTTTAAGTGAGAGACTAGCTATGGGATTTATTGTGCCATAGGTATGACCCATGTATAGCAACTCTGGCTTTCGCTTAATATGGAGGAGAAAAAAAAAAAAAAGGCCATGCAACGGCACCAGCAGAAAAATAAGGAATGACCCAAACTGAGCTGTGACATGCAAATTTAAAATCCCCAGTCATAAAGAAAAAAAGCAGTAATTTACATTTGGGAGTACCTGTAGCTTCCCAACACGTTGCTCTTCATTGCTTAGGAAACCTTTACAACTGTAGACCTTTTGTGCTGAAGTTGTATGCACTGAGTTCAGGCTGAGTTTTCCAAGGAGCTGCAGCCAAAACAACTCAGTCACTTCCAAGAATGTAGCTGGGTGAAAAAAAGGGAACCTTTTATTCGCAGAATACAGGGCATTGAAACTTGTCCCAGCGTAAATGCTTTTCACTCCTCAACTTGTGAGGACTTGAACTTGGAATCCCGAGGCAGCTCTTCCGCAGTGTTTTATCTGCGGGTTTGTATAAGTCAAGTGAAATAAAAACATCATCCTGACCACTGTTTTGCAAAACCTTCCTATTTAAAATTAGGTGAGGGAATGGATGGCCAGTCAGCTAAAACAAGGGACAGAATTAAGACTTCTCAGTCATTTGATAAGCACAAGTTTCAATAGCACTTACTGGTACAAAAAGATGGTGTTGGGATCAGGTTCAACTTAAGCCCCTTGAGGACTCTTATCAGATGAAATCTGAAGAGATATTTACTTGAAGGAGATGAGAGAAGTATTTAAACTTCTATCATGGTCCATGTAATTTTTCTTTTTCAACTTTTGTTGCTACTCATCATGATATGAAATATATCGTGTTCTACAGCATCTTCCCTTCCATTCAAAAAAGGCTGATTCCCATTTAATACAAAGCAGAATTAAACTGCAAATTCAGCTTAGCATTAATGGGGACAGCAAATACAGTACCCTAAGATAGAGTGCCTATAATATACATAACTTATCTGTACAGAACAAGCTGGAAGAGCAGTTACATCTTTAGCAAGCCAGACTCAATATAAAAAGGATTTACTTGCATGCAAGAACATTTGCAGTCTCTGTGCAGTTTTACTTTGAATAGATTTAACATTTAACTAGTTCAACCACATTAATCCTTGAGCTCCAGACTCCTGGAAAAGTATTTATCATTTTTCATTTAGAACTAAAAATGACATTTGCAGCAACAAAAGGTGGAATTTCAAAGAACTGTATGTAAATTTTAAAACATCACTATCTAAATAAATATGAAAACCTTCCAAATTTCTCAAATAAGTAAGATTCATAGCAAAGTTACACTTTTCTCATTTATATCAGAATGAGTTTTAAGCTTTAAAAGCCAGAACTTCGTGTAGCTTTTTCTTAGATAGGAAAACCCATCATTTTTGAAGTGTTCCAACTGCAAAGGCTAAATTGCAGCAGTAATGATGAAATACTCCAGTCACAAGGAGCTCCAGATTGAAAATTTAAATGAGAAACCAACTCAGTGCAGTTACTGATAATGGAAGTTAATTAAGAGCATTTTTGAACATTTGTCCTATTTCTTCACCACGATTTCCAGGTTCACTAAAGAGTTTCCTATTGTGCTGCACACCATAGTCCAGGGTAGGGCAATAGCTGCTTTTTATGCAATTCTTTATTTGATGCTTTGAATGTTAAAGTTTATCTTGACACAAAGGCACAGAGAAATGGATTAAAGAAAAGGGTGTTTTACTGTCATTATGCTTGGTTTCTTAATGGTGATCATCAGATGGGTGTTCCTATGGCTAAATCTGCCTCCTGACACTATTCACTGCCCCTGTGCTGCAGACTGCAGCTTTCCAGAAAAAAAATAAAATCCAAATGCAAAAAACACTCACTGCAGATGTTAATCTGAAGAAGGGAAAATACATGAAACAATTGTGAAAAAAACCCACAAGAGGCCTAAACTTGTACATCTCCCATTTCAAGCTAGTTAAAAATATGAAGTGTTTTGACATTTTACCATGTGTGCATTTCACTAAGATGGCACATAAGGAGCAGCAGGCAGAGAGGTTGCCACCTTTTCTTATCCCAAGTAATTCCTATGTAAATTGCCCACAGTTCTGGTTTGGAGAAGTATAACTTGCTCTTCACCTTGATGTAACTTCATCCCTTTTACTCACACAACAGCTCCACCATCACTGTGGCTGGCAAAAGTTCCTTGGAAGCCAAAGCCTCCCCTGCTTCAGAGAGATGTGAGAGATGACTCTACCTTCTGCAACAGGGTCTTATTCTTCAAAAATAGCTCACACATTGGTTTGTGAAACTGAATCTTGAAGTGTGTCTCCTATCAGCTTAATCAGATCCTCCCGACAACAAGCTGCAGCCCCAGCAAGCCCAGATCCTCTCCCATTCCCTGGGATGCTGCAGGAGAAAGCAGGCTGTCTCCTGCTCCCCACACTGAGAATCCCCACCTCTCTTCAGCAGGCACCATACTCCACTTGCCTGTCACTACGTCTCTCCAACAACTTATCTTGAAAAACCATCACAGCAGCTTGAGCAGGTCTCATCTAACTAATGGGCCTGAACTCAGATAGTCCTTCACTGCCCAAATGTCTCCCCTCACACTTTACCAAAGCCCAAAGCACTTTTTATTTATATTTATATTTTTTCTCCAATTTTACTCTCTCAGATGGCCCTCAGAAAAATCTCTTGTACAGCAACTTCTGCTCCCTGTACTATATTCAATTTGCATCTCTCAGATAAAAATTCTCATCTTTTCTCCCACCCATCAAAACTTCAGCTGTCAACTATCAGAGCCCTCTTAAATTAAGCATATTTGTCAATGTGCTTACAAGCATTCGCACTGCAAATATATGTGCTTGGTAAAGCAAAGGTACGTGTAGGAATAAGCTGCCAAACAGATTTACAACCTGAACAAAACATTAACCTTCTTTCTGTTTCCCTCTCCTCAGTTCAATCCTTCTCCAAGGACTTGTACCCTCTTTCTGCCTGCAGCCACGAACTGCCCCTATTTCCGAGCCGTTGTGTCCTCAGCTTGGTTCAACCTTTCCATATCTCAGCATCTTCACCCCTCTCTCTCCAGCCTCATGCTCAGACTGGAACAATGCAAAAACCATTAACCCACTCTTCAGGGACAACCCCAAGCAGGGACATTCTGAAATATCAAAGTGCATATTAACACTATTAATTATAACACAACCAAAGAGCTTTCTGGTCAATTAACTTAGAGCATCTCCAGTGGTTTTGTTAAAAATTTTTTGACTTCTTGTCTTCAGTCCGCTCTCACCCATATTACACAATGCTGCGGGTTTTATGCTTGTTTCAAGGGTATGGTTTTTTGCTTTAGCTTCAACATTTCTGCCTTCTGCAGGCTGTTTCCTGTCCTGACTGTATACATTCTGTCTCTACTACCTCCTCTCTAGAACCTTTTCTCAACCTTTATTAAAAAAACCCACCCATATTCTCTTCCTCACCTCACCCACGCTCCGACAGACACCCACTCAAACTCCCAGCCTTGCTCGTGATCTGCCTTCTACACGATCTGCTCAGGAGCACTTCTAGGGAGCTCTCCTCCCCCAAGCTCCCTGCAACGTACTCTGAGGGGGACACAAAGAAAAGCAAGCCCTCCTGGATGCTGCTGCTCCTTCTCCTCTACCTTAGAAGAGCAGCACTCCACTAGAGTTACACTTACCTTTGAAAAAAAGGCTTGCTACAGCTACGCTCTCCCAAAGAGGTTCTGTCCACCCCAAGGAGAGAAACAGGCTTTATTTCCAAGCAAAGAAACAACTTCCACTGAGGATGGGAGGAAAGCAGCAGAGAAAAGGAAAAATTGAAACATACCATTTCTAACAAGTCTTTGTTAGTGGGTCTTAACTTCTTTGCTCCATGCAAAGCTTGGACTACCAATCTACTTAGATGTTATTTTGTTTGCAAGAAACAGCACCTTCTTCCTCACTGCTGATTTCAGCAGGCTCGTAGAAGGACTCACAATCCCTTTACTGTCCACTCCATTAGCAACGTGAAGCTTTCCACTTCCTACTTTAGCCTTCTATTAGCTCTAAAGATCAGGAGATGCAAGAAAAATGCATTTTAGTAGTGTAAGTAAGTACAGAAAGGATAAAGTGGAATAAAAACCTGCAAGTATTGGTTATTTCAGGGCTTGTGACTGGTGCCAAGATCCCTCATTTTCGAGAGAAATACTACATTTTCTTTAAAGATTTAATAGCTCAAGCCACATCCTCCCAGGCTGCTCCACTAACACCACTTTTTCCCTGAACACAAAGTGAGTCAACGTGGTTTTCACGCTGGTTCACTCCCTGACCTCTCCAACAGAGCAGCGATTGGACACTCCTGTTAGCCTGGGTGGAATGGATTTTTGAGAGTGGAAACAGTACATTGGTATCATAGGGGGGAAGGCAAGGAGAAACATATACAGATAAAGTGAAACTCCTTTTTTCAAGTCTTCTGATCCTTAAAAGTGTTTGGAAAACATACAGATGTGGCCTTTCCTTCTTGTAGACTTTAGTGGACTTTTCCAAGATGGATTTTCATTTTAGTGAGACACAGTAAGATTGAAATCTGGGCTTCAGTGTGCTCCCCAGGTAGAATGAAAGCGGTCTTAATAAAACAACGGATGGCAGACAGCAGAAAATTTCAGTTACTAAAGCAACAAACCCCTCAATACCGTAGGCATCTGTCATCTTCTCAGTGTTTTTCTGGCAGGGATGCTTTGGTCACGCAATAGTACAGTGCTACTGTAATCTTGCTTAAAAGCATCTTTCCTGAACTCTAACACAAATGGACTAGATCTACATTTCATATGTTCTTTCATTGAATAATTTTTCCTTCATGTGCCGTTTTAACAGATGAGTGCCTCCAAAATGAATCACAGGATGAGTACGTCTTCACAAAAACACACTACTCCAGTGGACCAGCACACTGACAATCTTAAACAAAAACAAACAAAAAGACAGAATAAGACCAAAGGACCATTTGGTCCATTTGGGAAACGTTTCCTGCAGCTGGAGCAAGAGAAATTCCATGCAGCACTAACATCTGCATGATCCAGAGGGATAATTTATTTCCCTCTCTCCCCAGAAAGAAACAGAGAGGGAGGCAGAGGAAATGGTAGACAGCAGATAATCTCTATTCTACTCCGTCAGACAAAACAACAATGGAAAAGACCACTGTCCTGTGAAGACCGCAGGAAACCAGTCACAGGATGTGCCCCTTCCAATTCAGTAAGTTAAGTGTAGGCTCTGGCTGCTTGTGTCCTGAAATATAAATGGATTTTTCTTAAAGTTAAAACCACAAGCAGCATCACATTTTGCAGACCCTGTTACTAATTGAATGTTAAAGAAAATTAATATATTCTTAAATAAATATACAGATATTAAAGTACAGAAGCAATGATATAAAGCCTGTTTAATACACAGACAATATTTATCACGTGCTTTACTTTGTTCCATTAAGCCCAAAGAAGAAAATCCTCTCACAGATACATCTGATCTGTTTTTTTCTGTTTAAAGGAGTAAAAACAAAATTGTAAAACCAAGTTCCACCAAAAGGCTTTCACGTAACCTTTTCTCAAAGCACAGTCTAAATGTTTACTGACGTCTCTTAAAATGTCATCAACATCATGTTGGGAACATGCAGTATGGGCACTGAATCAGCATTTATTAATACAATAATGTTAATGGGCAAAGGAAACAGTTGGGTTTGGTTTTTTTCTCTCGTTTCTTTAGACTACTTTAAGTGTTTCATCAAGTTTCCAAATACTTCTGACCGAGGACTTTTCTGGATTTTAATTTATTTTGCTTTTTCTATTATAATTAGTTCATAAGCAGCTAACACAAGCACAGCAAGGTTCATATGAATCAAATGCTATTTTGTGGCTTTAAAAATATTTTTACTTCAAATAAAAGTCAATTGCCAAACAAGATCTCCTCTCCCCTAATATCGTGTAACAATCATCTCCCCTTTCCTTCTAAAAACCACAGTGGTAGTAACAAACCAAAACATTAATAAAATAACTTTTCAGAGCTCTATCTGATAATTTATAGAGCCTGTCATGTTTAATTTTAAAAGTCGTTATAACACGCTATAAAAGCAGAATTTTTCAAAAAACGCAAAGAACTTGAGTTTCCCTCTTTATTCATATTTATAAATATTTTTTTTTCCTGACTGCCACATTGCCAGCTGTTCAGAGACTGCCTTATATTTCCTTGTACTCTGTCAGTACAAAGGAGAAAAAAAATTGGGTTCACATTTAACAAAGGCTTCATCTACAAACACCTCATTTAGCAAGTAAAAGTCATACAGAGTTTCTTCCTTGCATGCCTTCTGTGCACCCTATAATCTCACTTACCAGCACAAGTGCATTTCATAATACCCTATTACCCTCATTGCAAAGCACTCCAGAGTTTTATATACTTCCCTCAAGTCTCCTGCTGAGAATCAGAAAAGGATGATGACGACTCAATGAGTTTATGCTTTGAGAAGCATTTTACACACTTCTTTTTGAACAGAAGATAGACTAGGTTATAGAGTTAAGAGAAATTAACCCGAGAGTATTAATTCTCAAACGAGATGAGGGAAGTGAGATCATAGGGCTGGAGCTCTTCACAGAAATGCGTGAAAAGGGGCGGTGATTGTTAATTAAGATTGTGCTGATAAGTGCCAAAAGTCAAGTTCTCAATTTCCCCTACACCTTTCAAGTGTAATTAGGTTTAAAATAAAACAGAGTAACAGTGCTGACAGACACGGGATTGCTTGTTTATGTTCTGACTGCTTTGTGTTACCTGTAAAGGACAGTAAGGTTTTAATACATACCCATTAAAGAGCTGCTTCACATTCTTTAACTGAAGAGCTCTTAGCACAGTACAGACTAGTCTCCTAACTAGTAGTGTTCAGGAAAAAAAAAAAAAAAAAGTCGCTTTGATCACCCAAACCCACATAGTATGAGCAAGATAGTTAGAAAAACAGAAATCTGAGTTGTAAGATCCTGCAGGGTGCGAGGTTTCCTCACAGTGTAGAACACAATGCCTCTAACCCACTTGGGTGCCTCAGAAAGCCGACCTGTGGCTCAGATCATTTCCCCCCCAAACCCATGCAGAACGCCATCCGTCCCCATCCCCCCACCTCCCGGAACAGAGAGACGAGGAGCCTGCAAACGCCTACAGTCCCAACAGCACAGAATTTCCATTCTGCCTTGTGTCTTTCTGGTTTCTCGCTCGCACAAAGGCTGGTTTGTCATCTTCGCCACAAGCACTGCGGGCAGCAGGGAGTTAGCGTGGTTCACATGTGCTGACTTGCAACACCAGCTCCAGCGAGACCTCACAGGTTATTGCAGACCTGAACAATATAAAAATCTTCCCTCCTCGGCTTTCGGTCTCTCCCCAACCTCACTGCAGATTCATATTCAAGGATCAATTACACACATTTGCATGACAAAAATATTAAGGTTAGGAAGTTATGCACACAAACACTAGAATTTCTGGAGCTATTTCTGGTCGCGCTGCTTGTGTTCGCCTGCCCTCCCCCAACCTGCCTGTGTCTCCACTCTGATGAAGTTCTTAATTACGTGATCACACTGAAAGTTTTCCATAAGAGCACAGTCTCCTTCAGTGCCTAAAATGGGTAGTGCTTATTCAATGCATTCATTTAACACTTCTTTTTTTTTTTACTTTTGACTTCCACTGTCATTTCACAGAACCCTCTTCCCGGCCTGCTCTGAAAACACAACCAGTTCACTCATGGGTCCCTGCACCACTCAGCGCCCGAGTTTTCCCCTCACAAAGCATGCATTTTTTACAGCACCCTAAGACACCAGGAGTATTATTGACACTTTATGACAAGGAGAAGATAAATTCAAAAGTGTTCTTTATTTAGGTGCCCAGTTTGAGACAACCGAGGCCTGACTATTCAGTACACCCACAGCAATGAGTCCATTGACTTCCTTTGCAGTTGCATGCACTCAACACTTCTCCAGTCACCCCCCAGTCTATTAGCATGACTATGCAGCAAAATAAGTCACTTTTCATAACGGTGTCTGCTTAAGTAGATTTTCTTTCCCAGATGCCTAGCAGATCCTTGCCTTTTCCTTCCTACAAACTTCCCCGCCTCTTTCATGTGGCAGCTCCCAGCTCCTGTGACAGATGAAGCTGTGATTCAGCAGGAACCACTCTCCCATTACAGTCCCGGTCTGCTCCCGGGTATGCTGAAGGAAGCAAGGACCTTCTCAGCTAAAAAACCCAGGATCACATCATGCAACTAAAACCCAAACTGTAACACACACACACACACTAATTCTGCAAGCACTTATGAATCCCTGACTCCAGAAAAAAAATATTAATCATAGAAGCGTTCTTCGAAATGAGGCTATTTTAAGATTGTTAAAGCAAACTAACCTTTTCCTTCCCCTTAGAAATTTTCATCACATGAGTGCCTGTGATTAATCAGCAGTCTCTCCTTTTTAAGCTCAGGGAGAAACTGGAAACTTCATGCTGCTTCTATCTCTGTGCTAACCAGAATCAAGGGGTAAGATAAGGGTACAAAACACTCTATTTATCAATGGATTTCATGGGTTATTGCTACCACAAGAAGGGAAAAACCCAAGCCCCCAAATCCTCAGTTCAATTACCCCCAGATCAGGCAAACCAGACTGAAATCTGCTATTTCTTCCTCAATGTGCTTGAAAGTATTTTCCCGGCTGTGAAATCTATGCAGAGAGACTAGAGAAATTGGTCAAGTTGATTAAAAAGGGGAGAGGATAGGAAGGGAGTACAAGAACAGCCTTGAAAGATGAAGAAGGCTTTTACAAAGAGGAAAGTTTTGCACAAAGTGACAGTCTATTTTACTAGTTTAACACAGGCAGGGATAACAGACAGGCTTTCAGGACTCATGCCCTTTCAGTCTTCTGTTTCCCTACATAGACTGAATATAACAGAGATGCTCTGTACGAACAGCAATGTCAGCTGGATAGTAGAAGTTCTCCAATGACTGGAGTGTAGAAGAGACATCTTGGAGGTGCTCTTTCCCTGAGCCTTTTTGGGACTGGGTTAGGATAGTAGGGGTCAGCAATGACCTGTGTTCACTGTGTTGTAACTCATATCGTTACCAGAGGAATGATTTAAGATTCTTGCCCATTCTAAGTTTCTACAATGCACAACTTTGTGCCACTTTCCAAAGCTGTTCTCAGAAAAGCAAGATTCATAAAACCTTACCTTGCACCCGCCCGCCCTTATTTCAACACGCTGGTGTGCTTTGTGGTTTAAGACCTAGCCTGAGTCAATACAGATTTAAATACATACATGTTATGGCAATACTGGATAGAGACACTGGAAAAAACAAGTGAGATACTTGGTAGAGATTATGTGCAGGCACTCCTCTCATTTAGCACCCATTACTGAACATGTACACACTCTAACAGCAGCCAGAAAGCTCTGTGCATGTGTTTAAAACTGAGCTGGCAATAAAAGATTATTCTTTGCCATCCTAGTGCTTAGAAAAAGCAATTTCCCTTACAGAAGTAGTAGATTATTAATACAGAAATATTGGCAATACTTTAGGACTGACACTTCACCAAACACTTCACTCTCCTTTATAAGGAGTGCAGCAAATCTCTCCCAAAAAGCAGCAGAGCCATTAGAACTGCAAGCTCCTCACTCTCCAAAGTAGCTGTAAAATGTTCTGGACACGTATTAGCAGCCCTCACAAATATATAACACAGGAAAGATTATAACAACAAATGACTATGTACAGACACTTCTGCGTTCCAGTGTGTGTGAAGATGACTGGGAAGAAAAGAAGGGGGTTGTGCTGGACGCGAATAGCCACAGCTAAACCTTCTGGAGTTTAGGATGCCCTCATCTCTGTGGTGAAGGTAGATGTCCACACCATAGGGGCCTGCAGCTCAGTCAGCCCACAGCTGTCAAGCTGCCTTTCCACTAAAATGTCAGCCCAAGTACTCTAGTAACAGCTATGCAGACAGACAGACAGACACCCACACACCCCTTTATCCTTTTTAAGAAGAGGAGGGCCACCACTCCAGTCTGAGCAAGCTGCCTGGGGGTGAGCAGCCTGCAACGGGCAGGTACATCCCTTCCGCTTTCTCACAGACTCCTGTATTTAAGGGGAGAGTAAAATCAATGCAAACTATGCTTCAACGTAACCATAAAGGTCCTACTCAGAGCTCTGTACAGAAGAGTGCTACTTCATCGCTCTGTGAGGGCAGCAGCCTCTGGCAGAAAGGCAGGCTCCAGACCAGTAACATGTTAAGAGAAAAAAAGCAGTGTCAAATCCTGACTATATTCATCAAAACCCTTGCATGGGTGGATAAATTCCTTTCACTGTATCAGTTTATCAAAATAAAACATCAAATTAGGCCAAAGTGGCAAAATTTGTCCAGCCCTAGTCAGTGAGAGCTAACACAAGACATAAAAGGGGTAAGAGATGGCTGAACAAAACTGACAAATCATCCAATTTTTAACAGCAGCTACCACAAAGCACCAAGTTTCTCACCCAAATAAAATTGCAGTAATATGTTCCTTCCTCTGCCCTCACTCTTCCTTCCTTCCTGTTCTCTAGAGGATGTATTTATCTTCAAGAAGTCTGGTAAAAGCAGAAAGAGTGCAGAGAAAAAAAGCTGTGTGTTAATTGACACCTTTGCTGCTGTTGGAAACACAGAACAAATATGAAGGGTTAGAACCTGATACTCTGAGAGGAAAAGGATGGCCCTAGTCAAAACTGCTATCTGAAAATGCAGAGGTAGAAACCTCAGCCTAGAAACAGAATGAAAAGTTTTGTCTGCTCTTCTTTTTTTCTCTCTTCAGCCCCAAATTCAGCCAAGTAGCCCCCATAATTTTTACTGAAATCAGACCAACAAAACCTTAAAGGGATGAGTCAGATGTTTCTAGCATGGAGAATGAAAGAGATACAAGTGAAACTTCACTTTTAAGATGTTAAAAACCCTTACTCCTAGGAAGGAGACTGGAAATTTGTTTTACACATTCTGCCTATTACCCGCATTAATTTAAATACAGCAAGGCATTATTTCTGGTTACACAAAAGCCAACCAGTTTTCCAACAGACTTCAGGAGAAACATTACTCAGAGGCAGATGCAGTCGACTTGTATCACTAAATGCTGTAACTGGCTGGTAGGGCAGGTCTGGGAGATTGCTGGGTGTGCCTAGAAGGCAAATTTGCTGTCAGGTTTTAAAATCCTGTATTAAGCATTGCCAGGTCAAGTGGCTTGGGTTTTTTTCTCTCTATAAAAGCCTGATAAATAATT
>VXBW01006646.1:1003371-1014986 GCA_013400375.1 Thinocorus orbignyianus | reverse complement strand
GGGGAGGGCAAATATTAATTTAAGTACTTAAACCATTAATCATAAAACTTGCATTTTGTGTGTGTTTGAAAACAAATAAATAAATAAATAGTAGGAAGATTAAACTTTTAAAAAGCACAAACTATATCTAGTCACATGCTTCAGTCACCTGTAATAGCGCAACTCGCAATGACAGAACCTCAGCAACGTAGTGGAAAAGAAACAACTCATGAGTATAAAACCTTAAACATGGTTATTGTCCCACAGCTCCCATGAGGCTCATCTGGGTGGTACTCCTGTTATTTCATTCTTCATATTTGCTACCAAACATTCACTTTAAAGTGGGTAGCTTAGCTAATAGGTAAAGTACTGCCAGAGAAACAAACACAATACACACAATGCGTCCCTTTACATGTGGTGTTTACTATGCAATTTCTTCACTGTATTATCAAAATAATCGCTGTGATACAATCATATGGCTTCAGGTCATATTGATGCACGCAGCATGAACACTCAGTGCAAAAATTCACTGCGGGGAAGTGGAAACCTTTGCAGTTTTGTGCACGTAAATACTGGTTTGGTCATCCGCCTCATGTGATTGAAGCAAAGGGCCACCTCTGTTCCAGCTCTTTGAGGTGACAGAGGAGCCTACAATCACTCCCTTGCAAGGGAGTTTCCACTGCTGCAACTTGAGGGAAGCAAAGACAACTGACGGCATCTGAATATCTGGCACCAAATAAGCAGTTCAATTATCTGGTAGGTGTAGGGAAGTAATGATTCCTCTCTCTGCAGCATTTGTGAGACCACATCTGGAGTACTTGGTCTGGTTTTGGGAGTCTTGGGAAAAGAAAGATTGACAAATTGGAGTGAATCCAGTGGATGGCCACCAAAATGCCGCAGTACTTGACATATGAAGGTGAAGTCGAGAGCTGAGTTTGTTCAGTCTTTCCTGGGAGATACTCAAAATACTGGGCTGGACGAAATCCTGGCTTTGAAGTTAGCCTGAGGTGCCTTTAAACCTAGATTCTTCTGTGTTTAAGTTTTAAAAGGTAGAAGAGCTCATACCAGAGACGTTAGGAGGAGTATTAAAAAGTGGTTTAATAGAAGAACTATTAAAAAATACTTTTAGAAGAGAAGTCTGTTAGCTCTAGAGAGAGCTCAGTCACAGAAAAGAAATTGTTCAACATGATTGGGGAAAGAAAAAATAAAAAAGCACACCACTCCCCAAAGCTGTAGGTAAGCATCCCTTCAAACAAAACTAGGTTCCTCCTGCCCTAGGTTTAAAGCATGATGTAAAACAGTCCAAAGCTACATACTTGTCATGATATACACAGGTTTAGCAAGTTCCCATACCAACAATCATAAACCAAATCTACATTACGTGGTTTGACTGCCGTTTTCAAGATATTTTCTCAGAAATTGTACCTCACAGTAGCATCTTATTGCTGATTATGGAATTAATTCTTATTATCGCAGTTTGATGTGACTAGATTGGTAAACACAGAGTCTATTTCCCTTGCAGGGCTCTTCAGACCTGCATTTTTTTAAAGATCTGTGATATTTCGCTTTTGGAAGACAGTGTTAACAATGGACCAGTGGCACTAAAAAAAGTCCACAAAAACGTATTAACACTGCAAAATCAAATTTGAGACAGCAAGTGCTCTAAAGCAGTTTGGTTTGAAAAGATCTCACTCACCAAGAAGTACTCTCTTGCTCTCATGGTGACATAATTTGAATGGCAATTGCATCCTTCTTTAAAAAAAGTAAGATTGAAAATAAATACGGCATACAATTGTAGCACCATGTCATTTTAAAGCTTGTGGGTAGCTGTTACAGATGGAGCTCCTGAGGAACATAATCACTCTTCTTCAGCAGGGCAGATAAAGTAAGAAAAAACATAATAGGGCATTTATTTTAAGTTTAGTGGCAATTTTTAAAAAAAGCTAGTTTGAGTAGTCTTTGGTGCTGTGAAAATGAACATTCATCTAGTTAATCCACTCTTCCAGGTCATCGCTCTCATGTCTCTTCTTTTTTGTGTCAAAAAGTAAAGTACAGCCTCCTCAGCATCACACAGTGCTGCGCAGATACACTCACAACAGCTATGAACACATCATGGTGGTCCTGGAAGCCATGCAGGCACATCAGTGTGATGCTCCTCCTGGGCTGCTAGGGCCACCCTGACTCACACACACTCTTCTGCCCACCTTGGCACAGTGCTGTGCAGATGTATCTCAAGTCTGAGGCCTGATCTACCCAAGGAAATAAAACCAAAACAATGCTTTTTTTGACCCATTGTCCACATTTAGGTCCAGATTATTCTCAGGTGAGTCTTGCTGTGTTACATTAGCTCTAAGAGCATGATAACTATCTTTCCTGAGACACAAAGTTACATAGCAAATCATGGAGGAGTTGACCACAAAAGAAAAATTTGGCTGACTTGTTTAATACCTACAGCTATAGTCAGCTTCGTAAAGCAGAAATAACTCTCTTGCAGGAGGAGGAAACAAAACCCCCCAAACAACATAGCCTTACAACAGTTCAAATTAAGCCTTGCTGAAAACAAAGAATCATAGAATGGTTAGAGTTGGAAAGGACCTTAGAGATCATCAAGCTCCAACCCCCCTGCCATGGGCAGGGACACCTCCCACTAGACCAGGTTGCTCAAAGCCCCATCCAGCCTGGCCTTGAACACTGACAGGGATGGGGCATCCACAACTTCTCTGGGCAATCTGTTCCAGTGCCTCAGCACCCTCACAGGAAAGAATTTCTTCCTAATATCCAACCTAAATCTCCCCTCTTCCAATTTAATACCATTATGCCTTGTCCTATCACTACACTTCCCGATAAAGAGTCCTTCTCCAGCTCTTCTGTAGACTCCGTTATTGCTTCCCTGGAAGGTTGCTATAAGGTCTCCCCGGAGCGTTCTCTTCTCCAGGCTGAACAGCCCCAGCTCTCTCAGCCTGTCCTCATAGGAGAGTTGCTCCATCCCTCTGATCATCTTTGTGACCCTCCGCTGGACCTGTCCCAGCAGGTCCATGTCCTTTCTATGTTGAGGACTCCAGAACTGGACACAGTACTCCAGGTGGTGTCTCACAAGCACAGAGTAGAGGGGGAGAATTGCCTCCCAATACCTGCTGGTCACACTTCTTTTGATGAGGCCCAGAATAGCAAAAAAACACCAAAACCACAGCAAAAGCAGAGACAAGGTCACCTCACCCTTGAAGAAATCACTGAAACACACTGATGCCAGAGGAAGCCCATGATTTAAAAAATAAAGCCTATAAAAGAAAGTAGTTTTTTAACCTTTTACAGGACTGGCAGAAAATTGTTCTGAATGCCAAGTCATCTAGTATTGTAAACCCTCCCCATTCTTCCTGTAATGGCTGAGGAGGAGGAAGAGGGACACAGTCTTCCCTGCGCACTTTGTCCACAGCCCTATTTGTTCCTTTTTGGCAGCCCCACTTGAACATTAGGACAAGGAGTTCTGCAGTTTTTAAGCATGTCAGTAATGCTGCCCTAAGCAAGAAAGACAGTCAACACTCCTCTTTTACCTCCCTACACACACACAAGGAAATTTTTGACCTTCAGATGCAAGGGATGTTTCTTTCACAAGGTCACATCATTTAGCAGCTCTCTTCTCAGCCAAACTTTTGAACTTATTACTTTTCCTACAAAAAGGAAATTCTTAAAGAAGTGGTCAAAAAGAAATCAAAACAAACACTATGCATGTTTTTTTGAGAGTATACAGCCTATTACACTGAGAGTTAGATCTGCCTCTTTGGTCTGTCAGCCTCTCAACACCGACCTTACATGAATTATAGGCCAATGGGCTTGCAAAGTTTTTCAACGGTGATTACAGCTAATAAAATAGGCTGTGGTAAACACGTATTGGATTTTTTTTTTCTTTTAAAGTTTTGCCTCAGTCTTTCTGAATAAAACAGAAAAGAGATTAAAACAGAAAATCAAAATCCAGTTGCTATTTCCCATCACCAGTCCAAAGTATGAGGTATTATAAGATTGCTGATAATTCAAAGACACCCAGAGAACTTAAGATTTGGAAAAAACAGCCTGCATATTCAGCTAAAGGCTTTAAATGAAAGTTCTGAAGGACATCAGATACTATGCCATTCAAAGGATTAGGTTGGAATAGTTTTATTCCTTCCTGAATAGTGAAGCCAGCAAAACATGATAAATTAATTTGGAAACAGGACCTAGAATATATTTTGATGAAATCACCAATTCAAACGCTGTCTGGAGTGATAACAACCAGAAATGCCATCATCTATTAGTTATTTCATATCCTAATTCCAGAAGGAAGTTCAGTAGTTTTCATTTACTTCCCACAAAGGCAGACAGGTAACAGAATTTTTGTTTGTCTTCAGAGAAAAATCTTACTGTATGTGGGCCCCCCCTCCCAAATCTTATTATTCAGATCTGCCTGTTTTCAAACGTTATTAGCATACGGTGACAGGATGCAAGAGGACCTGTCCACAGAAATGCCTAAAAACACACAAAAGGTGATTAATCTCAACATAAAAAGACCCCCACCATTAACCTCACTATTAATAATAAACATTAAGCATTTACGTATAGTTTAAGACAAGAAACAGTCTCATTGCCCAGTCAGACAATAGTGGTTTTTATTATGTGCCTTAGAGATGCCTTTTTTTTTTCTGGAAAAATATATCATTGCTTCCTAGCTAGAGGCTTCCCACAAAGAAAAACCCAGTCCCAGGACCAAACAAGTACTCGTTCTTTTCACAGTCTGAGAGCCAGTTTCTCTTACACCTGCTCTGCTCCCCCTGGGGTAAAAGCAGCTGTCTGTAGGATGCAATCATCACCCCCTTCCAAACAGGGATATCAGCTGGTCTCGTGCTAAATCCTAACAAATGACCAGGTATGGGATTAAGTTGTCCCAGAAGAAGGAAAAGTACTTTTGTAGAGAAGTGATACAAATCCAAAAGTTAGAAAGTAACAGACAAGCTTCTGCTGTATTTTTTTTTTGGACAGTTAACACAGACCCCAGTCACAGGATGCTGACTGATAAAGAGAGAGTTATAGCCCTCATTAGCATAGTCATGAAGTTTGTACAGGCTAAAAAGAGAGAGAAAAAGTCCACGAGTGCTCTTACTGTGCGGCTCACTGACAGCCCAGAGAAGAAACGAGGTCGTTCACCAATGTTGCTGCAAATCTCAGCGCCAGCTAGAAGCCCAGTGCTTTCATCTCCCAGCATGATGCCGTGTTGCAACACACTGTCATGACTTCTGGCTCGGAGAACTTCTGAACTAACCAGCAACAAGTCATCCCAATTATTTTGGGCAAGAGCATTAACTCCCCAGGGTAATTCTGCAGTTTAAGGCCAGGCACAAGAGGGAAAAACCCAACATATTTGTCTAAAAAACCCACCAAAAAAATCAACAGTCAGCTGCACACTGATATCAGGAACCAAAATAGGAACTACATGATATTCCAATGTCATGTCAGGAAAACCTTCAGAGCTGCTTCTTTTGTAAGTGATACAGCTGCAAGTCAAAGATCAACATTATGCAAAGTGCTCTTTCACACACACAGGTTGCTCTAAACAAGGGAGGTTGGAAGGTCTTTATTATTACACTAAAAAGCCTTTAAATAAATGTTAAAGTTCATGTGTTTAACCCCACTCCTCCTGCCCCCACAAGTAAAATAATAGAAATTATAAAGAAAAAGGATGCTAGGAAACAGCACATTAGAGAACTCTCATGGAACAGAAAAGTTTTTCTTTAAAAAAAACCCCACTTGGATGGGTATTTAATGTTAATCTTAATTTTCATATGCTATTAAACTTCTCTGTATAGCTTCAAACTGAAGTCTGACAAGATAAAAATTATCTGGCAATAATATTTTCATCTGGGACTACAACAAAAACGCTTGAGAACTATTTTGGTCAAATCTGTTAACATGGGAAAACTGGAGCCAAGAGGAAAAGGATAATTTCAAACAGAGAAGATATTTCATCAAAGTCAAGCCAATCATTTGAGGTTTCCGCCTCCCTCCTCCAAAAATTGCTAAAACAAGAGTCATTTGCAAGTTTAAGTGGCGCCAAACACTTTTTTTTTTTTTTATTTTATTAAAGCAAATGTCCTCACTGACACACGAGAGCAGCCTTCTCTGCTTGATTCAGCCAGTTTTTCACTTGGGCTGTTCAATCACCCTCCACCCCAGGTACTTCTCTGCTTCTTCATACGCTGTGCTGGTGCCATCACCATCACTTTAAGTTTTAAAACACTCTCCAAAGATCATTACTCTGAGTGACACAGCTTTGGTGAATAAAATAATATTTTAAAAGCATTTCTGGAAGCTTCAGTACTGATGGTACATTCTACTTGAAACAAAGTCTCAATTTCAGGTTAAATAAATTGTTAAAGCCCTTACACAGCCAAGACTTTAGATGTTTATCTTTCTTTTAGAGCTCCCAGATCTGTTGCAAGGCAACATCGAGGATGCGAGGAAGCTCCTTCACAGGCAATCCCAAGTGCTGAGAAGCAAATTGTACTATGTGTGGTGGAGCCTTCATTCAGGGTTGGTTGGAGATAGCACCACTGACCATGGGGCCATGCATTTTGGGGACAGCTCAGTGACTGCTCTGCTACCATTAAAAGTGGTACTAGCTCTTTTGAGGAGCTCTGGCTGGGCTGCTTTGTACTTCAAAGCAACGAACGCATCACTTGACAGCCACTTTTCAACATCTCTCCTTTCTGGTTGTAGTCACAGGGTACCTAAAGCAGGATGGGACAAAGAACTTCCTAAGGCTAGAAAAGGCATCCAGTCATTGCTGCCTCCTAAAAAGGCCACCAAATAAAATAAAATGAATAAGTGTAGAACAGTGACCTTCTCTGTTCCCATCAAAACATTCTCACACTGCAGCTGCCTTGTAGTTTATCACATTAAACCATGTCTCAATGTGAAGAACATCAACTAACTTGCTCTAAGAAGTTAGGTGACTGGCTTAATCAAGTAGGACTTATTACTCACAGATACTCTAGAAAATTATAGTATGGAATAAGCAACTGTCAAGGGTGCAAGACTTCCCTGAATCGTGAGAAGCTGAGATTGAAAACATGGGGTAACCTCTCCATGTATCACCTTGTCACAACATCAATAGATCCATTCAAGTTGGGATGCCTTCAATACAAAAAAGAAGCTGCATTTTGGGAAGGACACCAAATTTAAAATCCATTTGCTGTCCTCTCCCCTGCTGAAAAATCAGGCCCTCTAATTCAAACCACCTGATATTGGCAGCTAAATTTTTTATTATTTTCAGATTTTAAACTTTCATTCAAATTCATGGTATACAAGTAGTAGAGCTGGTCAGGAAAAATCAAGCAGTCATTTTCTGCAAGAAAATTTAGTTCTATCTTTATCTAAAAGCTCTTTAAAGCTGTTGCTGATTTTATACTTCTGTAAAAAGTCAAGATGTCAAAGGTTCTGTTTTGTTCCAAACAGGTGCCAGTATTTTGAATTGAAACCCTGGCTTTCACAGCAAGTTACCGTTCAAAACCATCAGAGGCAAGATGAGGTGACATGTTTTGATTGACTTGAAGTAATTTTATTTTTCACTTCCCCCAGTAAAAGTGCTGATATTATTCAGTTTTGTTCCCATTCCAAATGAAGGGGAGTTCTGAAAATGCTTTAAAAATGCCACTGTTTTCCTGCAGCCAGTGGTAAGGAGAACAACAGGGCACTTCTCCTTAGTTGCAAATTCCCATAAGGTTAAGCGGGTTTCTAGTTTCAGGGCTCAAGGACACCTCCTGCAGACAGGTTTAACTTGACTGCTCTCAAACCGAGAGGCAGTTTACCTGCCTGAAACCAAACCAGTGCTTGAGCACGTTAAGAAGTGAGACTGCCCTACAGCACAGCATTAATGAGGCCCATGTGCTCCTTAAGGGGTGTCATACACTTCTTGGATGTACAAAAACAACTTAAACCTTTCGCCTGGACTTGTCATCTCTCAGTCTAGAAGAAAGTCAGGCACTAAGGGCAAAACCTACATGAGGACACAAATGCTAACAATCCCAATTCTTCTACACCTGCATGTTTGTCACCTATTGAAACAGAAAAATATAAGGGGTTTTTTTGGTTGTGTTTTGTTGTTGTTGTTTTTAAATTATTACTATCTTACAAGTGCAGCTTGGAGTTTTTAGACTGTAGGAGCAAGCCTCTGTGGTGCCAAGTGAGACACCCTGCAGGCAGGCAGATGTGCCACTGGAGTTTCACCTCTTTTGGAGGCACTTGGTACCGGGTGGCCCAGGCAGCATTTCCCCTGGCACACTGGCAGCTAGGGGGGGCAGCTCCAAGGTGTGTGAGCATGGCAGAGAGAGCAGCTACAGCCCTTGCTTATGGATCCAAGATCCACAGTGGTCCCTGTCGCCCTGGCATCAAGGCCTCAGGATGCTCCACACTGAAGCACGCAAACCCTCTTGTGGGTTTCGCCCCAAGTAAATCGCTGACTCGCACGATACAGATCTATAGGCCTTTTGTTACCAAAGGAGTCCTTAAATGCTAGTTTTCAAAGAGACTGCTCGGGTGAATTAGATTTGTGGGTTCAAGTCCTGGTTTTGGAGTAATGGGTCAAAATCACTTGTGAAGACACTTCTGTGGGAGCTGCAAGGGTGGGAAAGGGACAGGAGTTATTAGTTGTCTCCCTCTCCAAGGAAGGTCACTTTGACAATACACACTGCCAACAGCAGACCTGCCCATAAAGCAAATTACAAAGCACTGTCTGTGACACAAACAAACATCATTATTATACATTCAAAGTAGTGCCCAAACTGAATTAAGCAGGACTTTACAGAACAAGTTTGAATCAAATATTAATGTGCACCCCAGAGTGAAGGAGGAAGGGAAAAACACATGCTTGCAACTCTTTCACTCCCTGAAGTAAAAGCACTATAATGCAGCAAGACAGCAAAGTGAAGACATTGGTTAAATAAAAGTAAATCGGCCATAAGGTGGCCAACAGCTCTCAGCCTTCTTTAACACAACTAAATATATGGTATTGTAGATGTATCATATTACGGTGTTAAATCACCACAAAGGCATCAAACAGTTTTCACTTGTCTAGACACAATTTTATTACACAGTAAATCCAGCGCAGACCACACCGTGTCCAGATTAGTACGTTTGGTTTAATTCAGCTAAGCCATCGGGCCAGTGACCACAGAGGTCCCCTCTGTGTCAGGCTCCACCCATGCATTTTGGATGACACTATTCAGGCATTTTGTACAAAGTTGTTGTGTACATCCACAGCAATGGTTACTTACTGAAAAGAAATATCCAATTGTCAATGGGCCCTAACTTTTAAGGATACTTAAACTGAAAACGATTATTAAGCAATTTCTCTCTACCACTTTCATCACTTCTGCCTTACATCGACCGCCATGCCCATACGCCAACGTTGTTTATCCTTCACTGAAGACATGTATTTATTCAACATCAAAACAATTTCTAGAGAAGCCTGTTCAGGGTTTTATACTTAACTGGTATTTCACACCACTACATCTTCCACCAGCAGGCAACACAGAATTTCTGAAACAACATGCCTGAAGCATAAACCACAAAACACCAGGGTCAGTAGCCTACCATTAAACAACCTATTATTGGCAATTCTTATTTTTTCCAAAGACGAGCCATGCAGACGAGGCAGTAATTTGTTAGAAGTGGAGAAGAAGTAGGCTTACAGGCACCCTTTAAGAAGCATCTGAACATTTCAAGAAACTAAGAGAAATCTGTAGTCTACTGCCGACAAAATACAAATTTTGAAGCCTTTAATTTGGCAATCTCCCTTCCTCTTTTTCATCAAAATCACAGCTTTGGGAGGTAAAAAAAGGCTCAAGAGGAATCCATTGTTTTTTCCAAGAGATTCTCTTCTCAAAATTGTTCATTGAAAGTGTGAAAAGGCACCAATCTATTGACATTCATCAAGTGTTACCAGTTCTCTGAGCATATTCATCAAGGTGCTGGAAAACTGTATCGTTGAGGCCAAGATAACAATGTTTCCACTCTATTGATATGAAGCATATTTGTAAAAATGAACTTTTCTCCCCTCCAATCTCCCACCAGGTGGCTGCAATGGATGTTACTGAGAAGTTGGAGACACTGCCTTCCCTTCCCACTCTGGTATTTTTCTTCTGGCCTCCTTTGTTCACTTAACAGAACTTTGTTTGAAGTGTGTTTTTACTCCTTCACTGCATGACAAACCCACACAGTCAGAAGACAGGCTTATAAAAACCACAGATCTCCAGCAGGGAGCTCAACGGTGGGTGTAATATTGGACACAGCTCTCCATTCATCATGCACATTCTCTGGATTTCAAGTTGACAGTGTCCCTTTAGCTTACTGTTCCTCTTCATGGGAGATCAGACCAGACAACCCTAACAAAAACACTTCCTCCACCAGCACATAAACAAACAGATCTTCACCTGCAATTGTTCTAAGCCTCAGCCACATAAAGCTAGTTAAAAGATATCAAGAAAAATAAAAAAAAAAAGAAAAAAAGAAGATGGGTGTGTGGGGAGATCCTGGAAAGTGTTGCAGCTGCAGGGATGGTGGAAGGAAGGATGTGGGAGTTAAGGAGGTTGTACACAAGGAGGAAAATGACAAGGTCTCAGAGGCGTTCCCAGTCCCATGCATGCATTTCAAAAGCCCAGTCCGTTCCCACTTGTTTTTTAGCATTTTAAGAATCAGAGCATATCAGAATGATTGATGAACAAGTGCAGAGGGTTGCTTTACACTCAGCTTAAACCTTCTCCTCTAGTACCGACTCGGGCCCTGCCCTCCCCCCTCACTGATGAAGGGACAGAGATATCATGGTCTTGTTTTCCCAAAGTGACCCCCTTCCCTCCTCGGCCCTGTCCTGAGCGCTCATGCACAGGCAAAAAAATCCACATGGAGCAGAAACGAGGTGAGTTCTCCAGGAAGCAGGGACCAAACCGAGTGTGATTAAGGAGGTCGGGCGACACGTACACTGTGGCTCTGCAGACACAGCAAAACGCTGGCACCCGTGGTGTGGCGTTTGGTATCTCTCGCTAATCTAAAATGTGGCTGGAAAGGATCTGGCACCAGATCAGCGGCCTCATCTGGGGAGGAACAGAGAGGCTCTAGGGGGGAAGACAAGAAACAAGCCTCTTTTCACATCCTACCACCCTTGGGCATTTTGTGGGTCCCTTCTTTCTTTCCCTGAAAGAGGCCTTTGTCACAGACGCGCAAATCCTATACGATTTATTTCAGAGGGAGAGAAGGGTTTTTTATTTATACCCTTCCCTCCTCTCCCCTTTTTCTCGCAGTTCGGCGGCGACAAACACAGCCCTGTGCTGCGCCCCCTCCCCTTCTCCTCCACCGCCTGTCCCGGGGAGTTTGGGGCGGGGGGGGATGACGGACACGGGCGACCCCTGACCGCCCTCCCCGGCCCCGCACGGCCGGTGACCGGCGCGGCAGGCCGCGGCCGCGGGGGAGGGATGCGCGGGGGTGTGCGGGGGGGGACACCAGCAGCGGCACGGCCGCCTCCCCTCCCCCGCAGCCCCCGCACCCCATCTCCGCCCGGGCGCACAAAGGAAACCAGCGCGCCGCAGCATCCATCCATCCATCCTTTCATCCATCCT
>VXBW01006646.1:984541-1003250 GCA_013400375.1 Thinocorus orbignyianus | reverse complement strand
TCGGCGCCCGTCAGCGCGGCCGCGGAGAGGGTAGCGCTCGGCCGACGCCTCTGGGTACGGGCCTCTTCGGGCGGCCTGTGAGACCCTGCCGGAGCTGCCCGAGAAGAGGAGTCGGGAGTGAGGTGGAGGATAGAAGGAAGGGGAGGTGGGGGCAGCCAGCCAGGGCATGGCGGGGGTCGCCGCCGGAGCGGTTCGTGTTGCTCCGGGCCCCGACGGGGTGCCTCGGGGAGACGCGAGGTGTGAGATGTGAGGCCTCTCAGCATCCCCGGTGAACGGGAGAACAACCTTAAGCCGATTATACCTCTTTGTAAAGGACGACTTCTCGTTTGTTATCAGTTTTTATCCCTAATTCTTGAATTTGGCAATAGTGGGTTAGACGGTGACAGCAGTAGTGAAATACACAAAGGTTTTCCAGAGCTAAGTTTTTATTCCTTTTTTTTTTTTTTTTCACTTTTAATTGCAGAGTATTCCAGCTGGCTGTGTTGGGAGGAATACATTCCAGTGTCTGAAGGGAGCCTACAAGGACTATGTGTCAGGGAATGTAGATACAGGACAAGGGGTAATGGTTTTAAATGGGAAGAGGGGAGATTTAGGTTAGATACCAGGAAGAAATTCTTTCCTGTGAGGGTGGTGAGGCACTGGAAGAAGTTGCCCAGAGAAGTTGTGGATGCCCCATCCCTGGAAGAGTTTAAGGCCAGGCTGGATGGGGCTTTGAGCAACCTGGTCTAGTGGGAGGTGTCCCTGCCCATGGCAGGGAGGTTGGAACTCGATGATCTCTGAGGTCCCTTCCAACTCTAACCATTCTATGATTCTATGAATGCCAGCCCCTCCATGCCCTTCTTCCAGGAGTTGTACCTGCTCTCCCTGGGGCTTCAGTCTTGCATGGCACCCAAGGACATGCCAGCTTTGTTGCCATGCACATCACTCCACAGGCAGGGGACTGGAGAAGGTATCCATACACCTCATTCCTTTTGTGTTCTCAGCAACATCATAACTTTTCTGGTACTTCTCAAGGTGTTCATGGCTTCCTCCAGTGCCTGCTGACAGCATCACGCGCTCCAGCTTCAGGCCCCTTCTCCGACACCACCCTGCCCATGACCTCGGACACTCCTGTGTGTTGACAGATAGGCACATCTTGCTGTTCCTTATCTCCCAGGCTTGGAAAGCTCTTTTGCCTTAGCACTGAAGAAATTGCAGTTTAGTTGCTCCAACAAAAAAAAAACAAACCCAAAACCAAACAAACAACAAACAACCAAACAACCTCCCCCCAGAACAGACAAAAAGGTACACATAAAATACAGATACAGAGGAAGAGAAAATTAATAAAGCATGCTGAAATAGCAAAAAGGATGATAATAAAAGTTTTCAATAAATAAGATTTACATTTCTCTCTCTCTGTTCTCCTCCCTGGAATTGATTTTGGGTGCTGGTATTAAACTTCATCTTGATTATTTGGTTTCCTGATGAAATTACAATTTTGAAGCTTCAAACCTTGTTTCAGGATGTCTACAGCTGTGTGTTTACAACAAAAAAGTGTTTCACTTCTCTGTCTAGGTGACTGTGTAGGTGGCTCTTTGTCATTGCATTTCATAACCTTACAGAGTTTATTCCACTTTCTGGATGGGAATTCCAAAAGAAATTGTCATTCGTATCACTTCTCATTTAAAACCTAATTATAGATTTATAGACAAACAAAGTTTTCAGGCTCCTAAGTAGCTCATTTTTAGTTTCTCTCCTTGTTTTTCTGCACAAATTGATTCAAAAAAATTAAATTATTTTACCATATAGAAGGTATAAACAGCACAAGAAGAGAAATGTGTAGGTCAATCGAAAAGACAATTTTTTGCTTTTTGTCCTGTTGAGTGATGACAGCAGCTCAGTGGAGAGGTCTGATCCTACCTTTCCAGAAACACCAAATGGGATCCTGATCCTATGGAATTTGAGGGTCTGAGGCTGCCCCCACTGAGCCAGTTGCAGGCACTGGTTTAGGAAGAAGAGAGCTGATGGCCAAAGACCAGCCTCAGCTGGCCCAGCATAGTCTGGAGGGAGAACACAGTTAAAACTTTCCAGCTTGGAGACTATCAGGATAGTAAACGGTGCCTTTGTACCCCAGACTCCTCAGCAAAACCTCCAGTGGCTGGCTCCAGGAAAAGATGCATTTTTGCCTGCCCTATGTTTGCCTTTTTTACAGGGCTATGCATGATCTTACTTTCCCACAAGTCAATAGAGGTTTATATTCTTGGGGATCTTGGGCACCTTGGTAATTAATCAAAGAACCAGATGTTCTTCCTGCAAGGGCTATAGGAAACAAATGCACTTGATTTTATGATCAAGGAAGTGAATGCTCTTGCTATGAATTAAAAACAGAATGGCACAAATAAATAAACAACAACAACCAAGCAAGCAAACAACAACCAGCCATTCTTTTTTGAGCCAAACCAGAAAATAACCAACTAATCAATGAAAGCAGAAATCAATCAGCCACAGAGCTGCTCTAAGCCTGGGCAGATATACTGGCTGTAGAAAGTCTGATGCTCTGAGGTGGTACAGCTGAAGAGCAGTGAGGTGTGGAGTCAGGCACCAAGAGCTGGTAGTTGCATGGGAAGCATGGGAAGAAACCTTGGGTTTCCCCTATAGGGGAGCTGTAATTTCTTTAGGATCGTGAAGACCAGCAGAGCTGCTGAGAGATCCTACGGCCCCTGAGGGAGAGGTGAGATGTATTGGAGTGTTGCCTCTGCGCGAGTCAAGCCTGTGCATGCCCACAACAGCTCCTCCTTGCAAAAGCCTTGTTCTTTGGTCCTCACCACCATGGTCTGACCATATTCATAGAATCATAGAATTGTCTAGGTTGGAAGCGACCTTTGATATCATCTAGTCCAACCATCAACCTAACTGATAAAAAAACAACCCATAACTAAACCATGTGACTAAGCACTATGTCAACCCATCTTTTGAATACCTCCATGGATGGTGCTTCAACCACTTCCCTGGGCAGCCCATTCCAATGCTTTATAACCCTTTCAGTGTAAACATTTTTCTTGATATCCCACCTGAACCTCCCCTGGAGCAACTTGAGGCCATTTCCTCTTGTCCTGTTGCCTGTGACTTGGGAGAAGAGGCCAACCCCCACCTCTCTACAATCTCAAGTATTTGTAGAGGTTGATAAGGTCTCCTCTCAGCCTCCTCTTCTCCAGGCTGAACAATGCCAGCTTCCTTAGCCTCTCCTCATAACACTTACTCTCCAGACCCATCACCAGCTTTGTTGCCCTTCTCTGGATCTGCTCCAGCACCTCAATGTCTTTTTTTGTGGTAAGGGACCCAAAACTGTACACAGTACTCGAAACGGGGCCTCACCAGTGCCGAGTAGAGGAATCTCCCAGAAAATTGGACAGGCATCCTTCCAGCTAAACAGAAGAGATAGTTACATTCACCTACATAAAACAGGAGCAGCTCGTTATATTCTCCTCTTACTCCCTTGACTCTGTAATGGTGGATTCTCCCACCTTCAACAATGTGGCCAGAATTCTTGTGCCAGACTGCTTTCTCTTTCTTTCTCCAACCTCACCTTAAAACACTTATTCATTAAAATCTTGAAATAGTGTTCGCTGAAACAGTGCTTCCCCATCAGTCGCTTTTACGGAAAACATGAGAAATGCTGCCAAAGCCTTAATTCTGGAAACAGTCACATCAGTCACCTGTTAAATGATGTAGCAGTAAGATTTTCCCCTGTCCTTCCTATTCTCTGCTCCTGTCTTCCTTCAATTTACACAAGGCCATGCCATTTCTGCAATTGAGCAATATGAAAATTAAGGAGCCTGATTAGGATTTATTTGTATTAATAATTTAGCTTCTGAGAATGAAGCACAACGGTTACCAAATGATACAAGCGCTTGTCGGATTTCTCAGCGGGTGAGAAATCAGTGACAGATACCTTGAATGTATGCTGAGTAAATAATAGCCACAGTTTGTACTGAAAGGCAGTATTTTGAGAAGCAAAACGTGCTGAGGTCACTAATAGTAAGGGCAGCTCTTTTGTAGAACAGAGTGGGACATCAGTTCTGTTTTGTGGTTGTTTCAAACCACTATTTGTACAACTAGGCTGCCTCTCTGAAAAACCCACCAGCATTACTTGCTGGATTCTTTGAGCCACGATTTACAAGAGTGAGAACCTGAGAAGCTTGTTTTTTAAAAGATCCCAAAGTGGTAAGTTGTACAGTGCCTTTTTTTATCACAAACTTTTTGACTGATACCACCTTTCAGAAGGATAACAAAATGCCATAGAATCATAGAATGGTTAGAATTGGAAGGGGCCTTAAAGGTCATCGAGTTCCAACCCCCCTGCCATGGGCAGGGACACCTCCCACTAGACCATGTTTAGATACTTTACTCAAACAGTGCACTAATCACAGACTAACAGGTCACTAATGGGCTTCACCATTTTAAATCCTCTCTTATGCTTCTTCCCTTTCTCAGTGATGCTTCCATTCATTTTGGTTTTGGCTGTGTGTATTTTACCAGCTATAGCCTGTCATGTATCGCATATTAGAATAATAATACAGACTAGTGGAAAGAAAGAAAAAAAAAAAGAAAAAGGATCTGAACTTGCCTACAATATTTTACTAGGCTGACGGTGTTTGCCTGAAACATCCCACTGTGTTTTCAGGAGGTGGTTCAGCGCTAAATGGGTCCCGCTGACTCACAGGTGATTGCTGCCAGGGGATGCTGAGGTGGCAGCTCTGCCTCCCTGGGGAGACTCTCTTTGAGGTGGGAACAGAGGCCTGGAAGTGGAAGGGAAGGGTTTGAGCTGAACTGTTCATCCCGTTCGTCAATGCTAATCACGCTGATACACAGAAGCTAAAGAAAGGGTATTGGCAGGGATAGGAAAAGAGCAGTTTGCATTTTGTGCATGGGATAGATAGACCATTTGTGGGAGCAGGTAGACAGAGGAAACTTGATCACAATTGTAACTTTAAAGAATAAGCAGAAGAGACCTTTCTTATTTCAGTAGAGGGCCAAAGCTCAAATGTTTATGTTCATACCAGCCTGCTTTTCTTATTGTCTCAGAATATCCCTAAAACACAAATTGGAAGAGATACTTCCTCAGACACTGCACAGAAGTTTTCCCAAACAAGCAAAACAGGTGCTAAACTGTAACAATAACACTTTCAAATGAGATAATGCATTTTCTAAAAGTTGAATGTCTGTGTTTATAAGCTGTGGATGTGTTTACACTCTCTGTGGCTACACATGGACATGTGGGAAATAAAATACACATAGGACGATCTGAGAAAATCCAGAAATAACATACTGAATCCATATTTTCATAACTTCCAGACTTATTAAAAATCACATCCTACTAAAGTAATAAAAAAATTTCTTACTCTTACTTCACTTACTCAAATAAACATTTTAAAGTCTTTGCAGAAGTTGGTAAATGTATTGGCTTTCAGTAAAAACATTTTTTAATTGACAGTGGGGAGTCTGTGGGAGAAGGACACTGGGAACAACAGCATCTATAATTCAGCCAAGGAATACATTAATGGGGGGCGAGGGGGAGTGTATTTTCGAAGGTACGTGAGGCAGTGTGTATATTGCATTACATAATTTTGTAGAAATGAAGAATAGTTAATACAATTAAAGATGCATCCTTGTCCTCCTTCTGCTGTCAGCTTTAGCCCTCTGCTGAGCATCAGAGAGATGCTGGGAAAGCTGGCTTCCTGTGGGGGAATAACCTGGAGCAAAATGTCTGAGTTTATTCTTAAATATCACTTTCTTTGTTTGCTTATAGAGACCAGCCCCGTAGGAGATGCATTGATAAATTGCAGACATACAGTCTGTTTTCCAAAAAAAAAAAAGAGGCCTACATAAGTTTCTGTGATTGCCAGAACCATATACTTTCTAAAGAATTATCCCCAAATGCCAAAAATAGAAGGAAACCATTTCTTGTCATTCACTGTTTGTTTCCAAGCCACACTGTGTAACAGAACTAACACAGTCATCTTCAGGTCTAAAATGCAAGTGGGTGCTAAGAAGAAACTTACCCCATAAGGATACCTCAGATTAACCAAGGGAAAACTTTGATTTTAGTTCTTCTGTCCCCAGTATATAAAATGGTGATAATAAAGTCTTCTTACTTGCACAGCATGAAGAGTAATTACTATTTGTAAAGAATTAAAGATATTCTGGGCAGGCTGTACTGCAGAAGCTCATGAAGAAAATGAATAATTCTCTTTCCATTGTGGGCTGGATTTCTGCACAGTGCCACCTCCTGAATGTGAGGAGAGCAATATTTCTATTTTTCTCTTTAATCCTTCTGGCCATTACATCACCAAATGAGTCAGGATTCTCTGGAAAAAAAAACCCATGATCCTGTGACTAACTACTGCATCCACGCAGGGAGGCTATAGCAAGGTTATGTAAACCGTCCCAGTTCTGGCACTACCCAACTGTTGAACGCTTGACCTTCCACTTCTAATGTACTTTTAATCTATTTTTGGATGTGACTTCCCAGTTTGTGGGTTTGTGTGTTGCGGTTTTTTGTCTTTTTTTTTTTTTTTTTTTTTTTAAAACGGTAAAATAACCCAGAGATCTGTCATATGGGAGCAGTCTGGTTCCATATGTATCGTCAGCAGAGACATATGCTAATGAGCTTATTAGAGGGTTGGGAGAGACGTTTGGCTGCCTACGCTCCTCCTCCTGGAGGCTGCTGTGTTACCACCCAGAAGCAGTGGGCTGTCATCATCTGTCTGGGACAATGATTAGAAAGGTACAAAGTGCACATCTTACCAGCGGGTTTCCAGCTGTCTGCTGACAGTGGAATCTTGGCCGGTGGTCCCACGGTTTGAGGCAGGAGCCCAAATTCTTGTAGATTGTCCTACTCACCTTCTTTCCCAAATATGCCCCTTTATACTTATGCTTGTAGAGGCTGTTTTTACTCTGGTCCCCCATCCATTCATCCCTGTCACATATCTAGGGCCTTGAAGCAATGCTTTACTGTCTCTAACAACATGCTGGCTTGTGCACTAGATTCCAAGCAAGGATAAGTAAGATTTGTGTTTGCTTTCAGGTTGTTAATTGGAGCCTCTCCTGCTGCTGTTATCTCCAAGGAAAACACATCCAAGCCAGCAGTGGGCTCGTTGTGCTCTTTGCCCACACAGTGTCTGCTGACACCTGTACACGGTTGTGATTCAGTGTGAGTCTCCCATGAAGCAGCCATCACCTTGGCTGTTGTTATGCTGGCAGCACCACAAACTGCTGCAGTCGAGCTGCTGGTTTAAGTGCCACCACCCTCATTTTACCTCGTTCTCCACCTTTTGTAGTATTTTGAATTGACTGTTTTGTTGACAATGTTGACGTGAATGTGTGACCTTATCGGCTTAATTTCTAACTGGGAGCCTCTTTGGCTTGGGAATTGTAATTGCATCCAATTCTAGATCCTTCAACTAAAGAAAAAATAATAATCATGGCACTGTACCATAGCTGCCTGTATGCAGATAGACTATGCTCATCAATTGGGTATTCCTTAGCTTGCAATGCAAAACAGACATAGGATGTAGTGAAGCCGGGCAGAAGGAGAAACAAAATGAATGCAGCCCCAACTGCTCTCTGAGACAGACACTCAGCCATGTGCTGGACAGATGTATCAGCACTAAGCTGGTGAGTGCCCAAGTGAAGGTCTAAAAACTCCCTAAGACTGTTTCCACTGTTTCCACCCAGAAAGAGTATCTTCTCAGTGCATGCAACTGAAAGAACTGCAACAGATAATCACCTTGCAGAATGCTTCAAGATGTGCGTTATTATTAAATCTTAAAGGACTTAAATATAAGAATTTTAAAGACTTCAAAGAACGTTCCTCAAAAAGCCTCCAAAAGCTGGAGTTGTATGTAAGAATAAGGTGCAATTTCCCATGTAAATGCCAGATTTAAGGTGGAACAGACCTAGAATTTTTAATCCACTGAGAGAAAAAGCATGAAAATGTACCCATATGAATGCAAAAACCTAATGCATAGAGGTAAAAGGTAGACAAACTAAATTAAAAGGGAAATGTTAATAATCTGAGGGGTAACAAAAGATGTCCTGCATATAGACTTTGAATACAATAATCATGGAAAGAGAAGTCATTGAGATCAAATGTAATGATAAAAGAAAAACTATGAAATAACATCGTCAAAGAGGCAGGAAGTGAGACCAAGAGTGAGAATTTGCAGGCACATAATATTAATGCAGTGTAAAGGTGTGGAAAAAGAAATGCTGCTGTAAACCTCAGGCATGATAAAGTACAAGATGGTATCAGAAAACCCTGACCCAAATCAAACCCCATGATACAAAAATACCCTCAGGAAATCAAAGACAAAACAAGCAGTAAGGTGGTGGTAAACGTGAAGTGATAAAGACTTCCCCAGTGCTGTTTGAGAGACAAACTCAATCAGAGCCAGCTAGAGCGCTCTAATGGTGGTAGGATGATACAAAGTTCAAGCTGTCATCTTTATTCTGAGTCCCCTGAGGATGAGGTCAACAGGGCTGTTGTGGGTGTCACCATGCAAATGGCTGTACTAGCTCGGGCATGATAAGAATCTTGCCTTACACAGATCATGATGACTCTCTGTGCATGAATGTTTTGCTGCACCCTTCTCTTGTGCGTTTTTATTACCCGGCAGGATACAGTTTCTTTCCAGATGCCTATGCTTTGTTTCACTTCAGTGTTGCCTTTGTTTGAGAGCTTAGAAAATCTGGCTAGTAATCAAACTACCTTTGCCCGAAAGTGTCTTTTGGGTGTCCCTGAAGCGCTTCTGTGCTGTGCTTCTACTTTTCCCAAGCTATGGCTGGATGAGGAAAAGCTGGGCAAGCACCGTAGCCAGACAAGCTGCACATTTGCAGACAACTGAAGTTCATGACTAAACACCTTTCTGGATGAGGATGGAGAAGCAGAACAATTCCCAATGTTTAATGAGAAACAGTGGTAATGGGAAGAGCACTCTGGTAGGTGAGATGGCTCCTCTGCATGATTATGGGACTCATCTAGATAGAGGAATGGCATTTAGGATCCCATCTGCAGAAGATATGAGTAATGCCTGCAGCAATAGGAGTGGGACTAGTTGGATCTACTGGGAGCAGCATCTATCTCACAACCTTCTGCTGCACCAACAAGGAAACCACATGGCAGCAGCTTGAGCTGATCATGGCCACAACCTGTTTTGGGAGAGTTCAGAAAGTAGATGAAAATCTGGCTGAAGACAAAGAAAAATGCACTTTTCTGCCATGTCATTTACAGGCATTTGCTGACCTCCCAAGGATTATGTGCCAAATAAATAAAAACAACACAGCTGTATCTAAAGACAGTTTCTAGATGAGTTTACTATCAGATTTCTAAACTAGCTGACATTATTTTTGTTGTTTTCTTGCCATCAAACAGCTAGTGACTTCTGAAAATAAAAAAGAAGAAGAAAAAGAAAAAAGTGTTAACATGGTTACCACAGACAACCATTACATACCACTGGGGAACAAGTGATCATTTATCCTGTCCCACAATACAGCAGTATGACTGAAAAGGCAACCACGCAATGTGATGTTAGTGAGTTGTAGTTTGGAGCACCAATTCTACAGCAGAGACAGCTGGTAACTTTTGGACTGAGATCAGTATCACTATCTATCCATGAGACACCCAAACCAAGAAGAAATGTCTAGTAATTGTGTTTGCTGTGAGTTGTTTCATCATTAAGTTTGAGGATGTAAGGCAACCGAAGTAGAAAATGACATAAAATCACTAGAGAGCATTTAAAAAGAGTTATTGCTAGTGACTCTTCATGATGCTGAAACTGCAATGCTACGATTTTGAGGTACACAACAAAAAGAGGGAATTAGATATACATAGCTGACTTCATTTCCCAGTCATGAAAGTACATCAAATAAAACAAAATATGAGACCCTCAAATTGCTAGAAAAATGGATAACAGAAAACAAGCCAATTACTTACCATTGTCAAGGAAAGGTCTGAAAGGAATCTGAGAACAAACCAAATGAAACAAGCGCTCGCATCTATCATTTTGTAGGGCTGGGCACATGCCAAAGGAGAACTCGCACCCACATGCATAGAGTACTTGAATTATCGAGACAGTCTGAGCATACGAGATAGCATTATAGTTAAAGGCAGTTGGCTCGCAGCGCTCAGATCACAGAAGCTTCCTCAGAGCACCTTCTGAAACTGAAGTGTGTTTCCAAAAACCTGGATATGTCACTGTTTGGCAGACACGACCAGGGATATCAAAGACCTGGTAAACAGTTGGGGCTCATATGGGAATGTGCAAAATCAACCCAAAGCTGATGAAATGTACATAGCATTTGGTTTGCCTGTGCTCTAAATAGGGGAGGGAATGGGAATAAACTTGAGCATCGGTAGCACATTGTCCACACTGTTTAATTGTCACTCCTGGCTTCTCTTGGGTGACTCAAACTTAGCTTTCTTCAGGTAGGTGACTCACCCCCGCAGATGGGTGGACATGATCTAGTCTGTTCCACCTGGAAAGAGGGACCAGGGATCAGTCCCTGTCCCTCCCTTATTCATAGTGTAGTCATAGTTACAGGTGCCTCGGGCAAAAGTTAAAGCTTCCTCATTTTCTCCCATCCACACCTCAGATGCTTTCCACTACTGCCTCACAGAGCTGACCTAACCAGAGCCCTGAAATTGCCTTGGCTGCTTATCCCTCCCAGTCTGTTGTGCACGTAGTGGTCTCTCTTTCAGGCTGCCGGGAAGCAGACAACTGTCAGACTGCACTGACCACAGCAGGAATCATTTCAGCAGGAATCATTTCAGCAGGCCTGGCACCCTCAGACTTGTGCTTTCAGATAATGGCCCTGACTTGAGGCCAATCAGATGATTTCCCTTGGAAGCAGAGTTCTACACCACCATCATGTTTACAATGACAAAGCTTAATTGCTGTTTAAAATCGATGCAGTCCTATTGAAGAAAGCTGCTAAAAAGAAAGCATATGTCAAAATGCTCCTGAATGGAGAAGCATTCACTGCAGAAAGTGTTAGCAGCAGTTTGGTAAAAATGCTTGCTGTCAAGATGAGTATACCTTTGGTACCTAGCTCCTGCAAAGAGCAGTGGTAGTAAGAGCAAGAGACAGGACAAAGGGGCAACACCTATGGCCCACAGCCTGCCACTGTGGGCAAGCTACAGTCCTCTGAGAACTTATGATAAATTGATAAAGCCAGGGAAAAAGCATCAACCCATAACGACTAAATACCACAGCACCACAAGTGCAAGACCATTGGTCATCAGTGGGAGAAAAAGCTGATGTATGTTTTAGTATCGAGCACCTGCAAAGTGTACACCTGAGTTTTTGCAGTTCCTCACAAACCCAGGGGGTTCGCAGCCAAGCAAGCAGGTCACCCAGAGAGGAATTATCTCTATAGAAAGTAGGCTGAGTACTACGATGTAAACAAGGAGCAGTATTCACACTATCTCTCATTTTTGGGGGGACAAAAGGAAATGTTACAGGGAAAATCACCCAAATAGGGGGCATTATACCAGGACTGGGTGGGGGATCACACCTAGGGACCTCAAAAACTCAATGCGTAGTGTTTGATAAATGCAGAGAGCTGCAGTGCAGCTCTTGGCTACACTGGTACTGGCAACTGCAGTAGAGGGGGAGTAGCTGGGGAAGGCTGGGGAGCTGCCTGGGAAGCGGGCCCCGCTCCATTCCCTCCACTGCTGCCACATGAACCACCCTGTGCCCCTTGGCCAGCACACACAGCCAAGGGATTGGAGCTGAACAGCTTATTATCCTGTCTCTCCCTCTTTCTCTCTGCTCCTGTGTACCAAACAAGAGGCACGATGTTTTGGAGGGACTTGAAGGCCAACCAAAATGAAAGCGAGAGAAATCACTGGAGCAGCCAATGGGCTGCAGCAAGAGGAAAAAAAAGGGACACTGAAGTAAATAGCAGTCTCTCCATTAATTTCCGGGCAGGCTGGATCAAACCCATTTAAGCCCAAGGCTAGAAAGAGGAAATGTCATGCTGAATATTAGGAAACAAACTGTGGCCGTGAATGCAATCGAGCAATTTGCACATAGGGAGGGAGCGGAGCCTTGCCCTACTGTGGATGGCGACATACTATTACAGCACTCTAGAATCCTTTAGAATGAGTTCCCTCACTGTTATCTCATTATCAAGATTTTATTTTTTTTTAAACCCATTGTGCTCCAAAAGAAAAATACAAAGAGAACGCTCTTCTTCCCTCCATCCTTGGGAATAACAGGCCGTTTCAGGCAAAGAAACCTCTGACACTTCAAACAGCAGCAGTAGAGCTAACATTCTTTAATGAATTATTTGGCGACATAACATGACAGTGCCCAAGAGATTCATACTTTGAAAAAATATTTTTGTTATTTAAATTTGAAGAAAGGAAAATTTGAGTCTCAAGCCAGGAGTCTCCTTTTTCTCTTTGGGGCCTGTTGCTTTGTTCTTCTTTGAAGCGTGCAAAATTTAGCTTGACATCCCTTGGTTTTGGAATATTTTAAGTGGAAGCTGACTTTTTGACAAAGCAATCTAATTTTCAGAGGTTTGTATTTCAACACCTCACAGATGCTTGGAATCAAACGGGCCAGATTCTCAGCCCTACAAACAGAGCAAAAAGCCATGTTAATTGCCCCCCTGAGGTGGTTGCCGTAGGAAAAAGGAATCCTTAGGTTCAGCACAGTGAAAAAAAACCAAAGGGACTTTACTATGAACATGTCTTACAGATGTAAAGAAACAGGATCAGTTAGGTTAAACTAGTATTTTATATCACACCATGTGTGGTGTGCACTTTACTCACTTCAAGTCTTCTCCTGAATCTCTGTGGACAGTTCTCTCTGCAAAATGTGCATTGCCAAATACTTTCACTGAAAGGGCTAGAGCAGGGGAAACCCTCTGTAAACAATCACCCAAATTCCTAGAAAGCCAACAACCTACGGCTTCTCCCTCTTTTGCCTGTCCCAGGCTATTCTTTATATCTGTTGCTGGCACAGTACGGGTGTCATGTCCTGCATTTTTTTTAAGAGCAGAGATTTAAAATCTAAGGGATACCTAGGCAACTAGGAAGCCACTTAATGCTTTGCAGCACACTGCAGAGCTCCACCAGTTAGCATCACATGAGCTCTCCTGGAATGGGAGAATGTCGTGGTTTGGCCTCGGCGGCAACAAAGAGCCACGTGGCAGCCCGCTCGCTCTGATTTCCCACGGTGGTGGGAGAGGATCGGAAGGAAAAACAAAGGCAGACTCGTGGGTTGGGACAAAAGAAAACTGTTTAACAGAACAACAGGTATTGCAGGGAAACAATAACACAGGTGGGGGGATACAAATACGAGTACGATACCGACCGCAGCCCGCGCCGTCCCGACCGCCACCAACGTCGCGCGCGCCCGTGGCCCGGCCGCTCCAATATATCTATCCCGACATCCCGCTGCCACCCCCCCATTTCCTGTTGTCATCCCTCCCCTGCCCTGCCAGCTCCCTGCTGCCCCTGGGCCTGGTGCACATGGGATGGAGTAGCTGTGCCCTGGCAGAGTCAGGGGAGAATTAACCCCGTCCCTACCAGAAACCAGGACAGAGAACCATACCATGGTGCTGCTTTTTTTTCAAACAAATTTGCTATTTTGGTGAAACTGTGTTGCTTTGGGAACCCAGACAAAGGTTTCTGCCTGGGGCTTCATATGCCTTGTGCCACATGCCAGCAATTCAGAGCAAGACGTTTGGCATCCAGTGGATTCAGGCACATTAATGTTCTGTTCTTTGGAGTGTATCTACCCGTAAAAGCAACTAAAGTTGCTAAATATAAGAGTCCCTTGGAAAAGAAAGGCAGATACTAAGATTGGAGGGCTGGCCTAGGTGAAAACTAAAAGTTGCCTATAATCACTATTTTGTCCATAACCTTAATAGAATTTAATTTCTGTTCTCAATATCAGTTTGGAAGTCAGCAGCTGTCATGACACATATGTGCTGGGAAAGCTATGCTAGATGGAGGGAGTTCTTCATGAAGGTCTGCTATGCTGCTTGTGTAAAAATCTGAAAATAAGCAGCACATCTGACCCAGCTGTCTCACACCCTGGGCAGTAAGGAAAGGTAAAGCTACTCCTTCTCTGGCTTCTTTACAGAAAACATGGAAGGCCCTTCTTTCCTTTTACTGACTGGAGAGGGTTATGAGCTTGAGCTCTGAGATTAAAGGATGTCTGCAAGAGATGCTGTGCCTGGACAGACATAAAAAGACAGTGTTTGAATAGCGCCTTGCTTACTCATGGTATATATCCCAAATTGTGACCAGCTGTTGAAGAAACAGCCCTCTGAAAAATCTTGCTTCTTGCTGCCATTTCACAGTGGGCTCAAACCTGAAGCCTTTCTTCCTGTGTGGGGAAGGAGCACAGGAGATACCTACCATTCCTCCACCAGCTCCTGTTGTGTGTCCAGAGCCAGTTGCTATTCCTGTGGTAGCCCTGACTCTGGTATTCTCTCCAGGCTTACTCCAGATATACTCACAGTGCAAGTGTAGAGGGGCCTTCCCAGAATTACAAAGCCAGCCAACTTTCCTAGCACTTATACCAACTTGTACACCAGAGAGCAAAGCTGTTTTGGAACCTTAGTCAACAAATGCAGTGGCTGGTATTACATTGCATGTCTAACATTGTAATTTTCAAATTTAAGGATCTGTTATTGGCAGCGATATAATCCGTGCTAGGACAATTATGGAGCAGTTTCAAAGCTGCAAGGAAGGAAGCAAACACATTGTAGCAGAGCTGCTTTTGTTTTTATTTTTAAAATAGTAGCTGCATGAAGTTACAAATGAAATGTTAGAAACAGTTCTTGAGAGTGTTTGATCAGTCAAAAGCTGGGTGAGATGCTCAAAAATGTCCAATAAATAGCATTTGAGGATGTATCACATCAAGTAACTACAACATTTGGAACCTGATGATCTTTAAGGTCCCTTCCAACTCTAACCATTCTATGAACATTTACATTTCATATTTAAACACTTACATAAGAATAAAGGGAGTGGTGGAAGTAGATATGAGGAGCTCAACTCATGACTTAGAATAATATGGAGTTTAGACACAATTTCAGGGGACTCCAGAATACCTGACAACTAATGAAAATAGAAATAAGGGACCAAGAAGTCCCTTGCCTTATACCTCTTCTCATTTACCTAAGCAGGCTCTGCTCGGTGTTAAAAACATGAGTGAGCTGGCCTGCCAGCCTGAATTGTGAGCAGGCTGTTGGAATGGCTTCATTGGGCCTAATGAACCAGGAAAATAAAAAAAAAAAGGAAATCACTGCCTTTGATTCCAATAGTCAGTGTATACAGAATTAGCCATCTGCACTTCTACATAAGTGAAGCTAACACTAGAGAATGTTTGCACCCTCACAGGTGGCCAAGAAGGAGAAATGTGCTCTGTGATGAGCCCTCACTCCAATACAGTCCATGCTGGCAGCCTCAGGATCCTCTGTCACCACAACATTCAAGTTTTTTCCTGTGGATGAAATTCCCTATTTGTGCTGTAATTTTGCTCAGAATGTTGCATCTTATTCTGAAAAAGTTTCCTCTTTTGACACGTTTCCCTTTAATACGTACACACAAATTGGATGTATGCTTCCATTTATATAACTATGACTAATTGTACTCAGTTATCGGAATCTGTGATTTTTATTGTTATGCAGTTTTGGCATACCAAAATCTAGTCATTTCTTTATTCTTCACTGAAGGTGTTTTCCTCGATCAAAAGTATTCATATCTCAATGGTGAGAACGTTCAAAGGCATTCAAGCCCCATAAATTATTCCACACAATACAAACACACAGTGTTCACTTTTCTTCATTCATCTTCACCTACTGCTGCCATTTAGCTACGAAGCCATTCTCTTTTTCTTCCCCTCCCCCCTTGTTGTTTTTTTTTTGCAATGCAAACTTGGCAGAATTAGGCTGTGGATATGTGAATATGTTCAATGATTATGCTTTCGCTTTGTACTAAACAGACTCAAAACCTAGTTTTCGCTTCAAGAAAAAAGGTAGGAACTTAAAACTACACTTGTTGGAAGCTCAGGCCTGTAGAGCTTTCCAGTTGAATAAAAATAAAATATTGTTAAGTTGCATGTGGTTTATGAGAGTCTCAGGTGGTCCATCAAACCTGATGAAAAGATAATCTAAAATTATTTAAAGAGGTACAAATAATTCCAAATGATCGGACTGGAGCTTAAGGAAATACTAGCAAATTTTGCCAAGATTTTTGATTGTTTCTGGAAGGACTTTGCTCTTTGTGACAAATCTGAGTATGTTGGAAAGGGACACATTAATTGCTATTACAAGTCCTCTTCCCCTGGCTTGAAAATCTTGACTACTTATACATTTAAGCAAGCCTTTTCTTCTTTATGTCCAGTGGACCCATAACCTCTCAAATACTATTTTTCAATCAACTCAGCCACTTTAATATAATACCCCCAAATCAGCAAAATTCATCCTGGTAATGCTTTACTGTTTTAAGTATTTTGACTTTGCTGTATGTATTTGGGAATCAATATCAACTTAAATGAAAACATATAGATATTCTCTTTTTATAAATTGTTGTTCTGCAGTGAGTTGAGCTGTGAAGTGTCTTTAAGTTGTTTTCTTCTCACTTGTTGCTAGAGGCTTTCAAAAACGGTAGCATCTAAATGACAATTGATAAGAGCACTTTTGGGATTGATCGCGCTCTCACAGTGGGACCACACTGGTGTAACTTGCTATATTTAGTGGAGTTGCTCCCAGTTTATATTAGCATAGATGAGATTACTCACAGAAATAAAGGCTGTGAAGCGCTTAGAAATATATTTCACCTTACATCTTTGTGGTTTTAGACCTCAATTTTCCCGTAATTGGAATTCTGCTTTGAATCTCAACAGCTCATAAAGTCCCATGTGCCAGTGAAGCCAGAATTTGGACAATCTGTTAATCAGTTCCTATTAGAGAAGGCAACTTAAGGTGATCAACGTGGTATTGGATTTTACTGAAGTAACAGGGAAGAAGATTTAGGAGACATATAGAAAAGTATTGGATAATTTAACAAATAAAGGAATTTAACTAAAATTTTGAAAAAAGGTCCTGTTGGCCTTGCAATACAGACACTCTTGTTCCTTCTATGGGAAGGGGGATATCCCAGCAACTTCCTCCTCCACCCAGGTACTCTGAAATGTTTGTGCAGAGCATGAGACAGGATAAATTGAGATGCCATGACCTGAACTGTGATCATATCTCTAATATTTTTAGCATTTAATTCTATCTTCCTTTCTGTATGTGGCACTTAAACTTTAGTTCAGCTTCCTGAAGCTGGTATTTTTGTGTGCCTTTTAATTATTTTTTTTTTAATTTTTAACTTTTACTTTAAGCTTTGAATCTCTTCAAAAAAGATTCTGAACATCCTACAGCACAACCCTTCACTCACCCAGGTAATAGATCCCCTTCCTCTCAGGAGGCCCACCACTGCGACAGGTATGAACAACTCAATGAGGTATTTGAAAACTACTCCAGCACCCAACCAAATTACCTCCCTTTAGTGACCTCTCTGAAGTCAGCAGGCTTCTTAATGCTGCCTACGAAGTGTTCATTTATATTAACTTTATGCAAAACAGAAGCAGACTCTTTGAAGACTAAAGCACACCTCTAGCTATGTAAAACTTGACGATGTCCAAGGCCTTTTTTTTCCACTATTCTTTCCTTCAGATAGTTTTGTTTGGAATATTCTATATTGACTCCTCTCTATTTATAAGACATGTTATCACCAAATATTAAATAAATAGCTCTGGAAGGTGCCTTGAGGAAAAAACTTGTCCACAGTCCTTGCCCAAAGGCAGGTCCAGCTATACCAGAATGATTCCCAACTTGCATCTGTCACATTTGCTCTTAGAAACCCAGAGTGATGGATATTCCACTCCCTAGGCAACCTTTTCTGCTGTTTACTGTCCTTATCACTAGAAGAGTTGTCTCCAGCACCAAGCCTCAGTCTGTTGGTGCAATGAAAATACATTACTCTTGTCCTGTCTCCAAATAACATATGAATAAATTATTTTCTCCCTTTCTCACTCCCTGTTGTCTTTAAAGGCTGTTAATATCTCTCCTTAGGNACCAAATTACCTCCCTTTAGTGACCTCTCTGAAGTCAGCAGGCTTCTTAATGCTGCCTACGAAGTGTTCATTTATATTAACTTTATGCAAAACAGAAGCAGACTCTTTGAAGACTAAAGCACACCTCTAGCTATGTAAAACTTGACGATGTCCAAGGCCTTTTTTTTCCACTATTCTTTCCTTCAGATAGTTTTGTTTGGAATATTCTATATTGACTCCTCTCTATTTATAAGACATGTTATCACCAAATATTAAATAAATAGCTCTGGAAGGTGCCTTGAGGAAAAAACTTGTCCACAGTCCTTGCCCAAAGGCAGGTCCAGCTATACCAGAATGATTCCCAACTTGCATCTGTCACATTTGCTCTTAGAAACCCAGAGTGATGGATATTCCACTCCCTAGGCAACCTTTTCTGCTGTTTACTGTCCTTATCAGTAGAAGAGTTGTCTCTAGCACCAAGCCTCAGTCTGTTGGTGCAATGAAAATACATTACTCTTGTCCTGTCTCCAAATAACATATGAATAAATTCTTTTCTCCCTTTCTCACTCTCTGTTGTCTTTAAAGGCTATTAATAATATCTCTCC
>VXBW01006646.1:853853-983960 GCA_013400375.1 Thinocorus orbignyianus | reverse complement strand
TTTTTTTTTTTTTTTTTTTTTACTTTTTTCAACTTCAACCTTTCCTAGTATGTCAGGTTTCCTACACCCTCACAGTTCTGTTTCTGTCAGATTACTCTACACCTGTTTTGAAGCCTGATGCCCAAAACTGGTTGACATAGAATCGCAGAATCACAGGATGGTTTGGGTTGGAAGGGACCTCTAATTCACCTAGTCCACCCCCATGTAATGAGCAGGGACATATTCAACTAATGTGGTTACTCAGAGCTCTGTCCAACCTGACCTTGAATCTTACGAGGGATAGGGCATCTACCACCTCTCTGGGCAATCTGTTCCAGGGTCTCATCACTGTCATCATAAAAAGATTCCTCCTTCTTAGTCTGAATCTGCTCTCTTTTAGTTTAAAGCTATTACCCCTTGTCCTGACACAACAGGCCCTACTAAAAAGTCTGTCCCCATCTTTCTTACAATCTCCCTTTAAGTACTGAGAGGCTGCAATTATGTCTTCCTGGAGCCTTCTCTTCTCCAGGCTCAACAACACCAGCTCTCTAAATCCGTTCTCATAGGAGAGGTGCTCCAGTCCTTTGATCATCTTTGTGACCCTCCTGTGGCCCTGATCCAACAGGTCCATGTCTTTCCTGTGCTGAGAACTCCAGAGCTGGATGCAGTACTCCAAGTAGAGTCTCGTGAGAGCAGAGTAGAAGGGCAAAATTACCTCCATTGACCTGCTGACCACACTTCTTTTGATGCGACTCAGGACACAGTTTGCCTTCGGGCTGTGAGCACACATTGTCAGCTTGTGTCCAGCTTTTCATCCACCAGTACCACCAAGTCTTTCTTGGCAGGGCTGCTCTCAGTCCCTTCATCCCCAAGCCTGTATTGATACCAGGGGTTGCCCTGACCCAGGTCTTTGACTTTGCACTTGGCCTTGTTGAACCTCATGAGGTTCGTGTGAGGCTATTTCTTGAGCTTATCGAGGTCCCTCTGGATGATGTCCCATCCCTTAGGCATGTCAACCATATCACTCAGCTTGGTGTCATCTGCAAAGATGCTGAGGGTGCACTTGATCCCACTGTCTATGTGATTGATGAAGATACTGAACAGTACCAGTCCCAGCATGGACCTCCGAGGGACACCACTTGTCATTGATCTTCATCTGGCCATGAGCTGTTGACTCTCCCTTCTGAATGGGACCAGTTCCTCATTTACCGAACAGTCAACCCATCAGTTCCGTATCTCTTCAATTTAGAGAGAAGGATGTTGTGGGGGACTGTGTCAAAGGCTCTAGAGAAGTCCACAGAGAAACCACATCCATAGCTTTTCCCTTGTTCAGTGATGTAGTCACTCTATAATAGAAGGTCACTAGGTTGGTCACAAAAGACTTGCCCTTGGTGAAGCTATGCTGGCTGTTGTCTCAGATCACCTCCCTGTCCTCCATGTGCCTTGGCATAGCTTCTAGGAAGCTACCCTATTTAAAAATGGGTGCAACGTCTCCATTTTCCCAGTCACTGGGGATTTCGTCTGACTGCCATGACATTTCAAATACTATGGAGAGTGGCTTTGCAAGTACATCTGCCAAGTCCATCAGGACACTGGGATGCATCTCATCAGGTCCCATAGACTTATGTATGTTCATGTACCTCAGGTGCTCACAAGCCTGATCTCTTAAAGTGGGGGGAATTTGCTCTGCCATTCCCTGTCCTGTGGTCCACCAACCTGAGAGGTGTGGAGGGAGAGGTACCCAGTGAAGACTGAAGCAAAAAAACTCTCCAGTGGAGGCATAATCAGCACTACATAGAACAGTAGTATTTTTTTATATGTTATAATAAAAATTCTTCTGCATGGCCTACTGGAATCCATTGGAGCCCATGTAAACTTCATCCAGTCTTGTAATTCCAAGTTTCCATCAAACTGAAATGTAAGTCACTTCCTTTGATGGGTTGCTTAAGCTCACAATGACCATGAACGGAAGTGCTATTTGAGGATGTATTAAGGAAAGCCTGGAAACCAAACCAAACCAAACGAGTGGGGACCTGCTGCAGGAAGCACTGTGTGGACAGTCCCTCTGTGTTTTCAGTCTGTTTGGTTTCATGGAATATAAACAAATGAAGAGATCTTAGCTTGTCCTGGAAAAAAAAACCAAAACAAACCCCAGACCAACAACCTATTTAAGATGTAGATTTCACAAGTGCTGAATGGATTCAAGAAGTTATCCAAAATGAAAGCAACTGGAGCCATCCAAGTCTGAAACTGTCAAAGTGTGTGTGGAGTGTCAGAGAGCCTGACACAAACGCTCTTGTTTTAGTGAGCCAGAAGCATCAGTGGAACAAAACCCTATGATGTGGGATGCTGAACTAATTCTGAGGTGATTAATAAAAACAACATCATTCTTCATTTACATACATTAGAGAATGAGCCAAACGTTTAGCCACTTACTGTGGATGAGATAGTTTGTTCCGAGAACATCCAGGCACTACCATCTGACCTGGAAAAATGCCCAAATGAGAATGTTAATTTTTCAGATGTTTTAAATTAAGAACTATATCTGGAAGTTAACTTTTCACTTAACAATGAAACCTCATTTTAATCCCATGCCTGTCTATTGTAAGCAGAGCTACCACCAGTCATGCCTCTCCTAGTGCAGTGCTGACTTTACGAGTTGCACATGGTTTGTAAATGAAGGGATAAATAGGATACCAAATGCTCTGTGAAAATTAACCACAAAGACATCTGGATTTGAGAACCTCCCAGCAGGCAAGTTGTTAATGGTCTCAAATGTTTCTTTAAGAGAATGGCTTGGTTGGGTCTCTGTATTCCTTAAAGATCTACAGGAAGTCCAAATAGGGCACAGGTTTATTTTTGGTGATGGACAGAGCTTCCGTCAAGATAATATACATCTCCATCTTGTGAAGTAACCTGCTTCTTGGTGTTGTGTACTCTCAGAATGCTCACGCCTTCCTGCCTTTCAGAATTTGAAGTTTTCTATTGAAATGGAAGTATTTCAACATGGCAGTCATGATTATCCTTGTTTTATGGATTCTCTTTTGGGTAGGGATGTGTGTCCCTGAGGGAAACACAGTTTGGATAACTTTACCTCAAGAACTACCTTTCATCAGCCTTGGGACTGACAAGGGACAAGACATGGTAGAGACACAATGATGCCATGGCAATTCCTAACCACTACTTCAACTAAGTGGTGCAGTTCAGCAGATCCTGCTTGGTTGCTCTTCAGGACCAGCCACTACCAGTTAGACTTTCAACCTTAAGGCATTGGTTCACCTTCTTATCTCTGCCCTAACTGGACTGGTTACATGGAGAAGTCACGGCAGCAGATCAAGCCAGCTTTCTGTTGCTCCCGTAGACATTGAGGGTAAAGACATAAAAGCTGTAGGAATCTGTGTAGCCATGAGTGTCCTAGGCCAAACCCTGGGAATCTGAATAGCCTGTTAGTCCCTAAATCACTCACTTGCTTTGAAGACTGGAGCAGCAGCCCACAGTGTTGATGGAGTCTTGTGCAGGATCCTATGGCTCTAGGCCTTCCCTGTACATTGAAGTGGCTGAGGCTTTGCTCAGTATAAATAAATATTTTGCTAAATGTTGCTAAATACGTATTTAGACTGCTCAGGAAGCCTTGTGTGTTTAGTCTGTAGAATACCTTTTAACTTTTTCTGGTTTAACCCACAAGAGGGGTCTTTGCCTTTAAGCAAAACGTGTGTATACAAAGCCCATCTTTTCCCGGAAAGCAAGGCCCCAGGATGGAGGATGTTGACATTGGAAAGATTTCCTAGTCAAACTGTTTTCCTGCCCTGATTCCTCTCTGGGGTCCAGGGCATGATGTTCATGTGGCAGTAGGGGCAGAGAGAGGAGGGGAAAAAAAGCCTTTGTGCTGCAAGTTGCCAAGTTTTGTGTAGTAACTAGCTGCAAAAACTGAGCTTCTTTTGGAAACCCCTCCTCAGGGAGATCCCTCCTTCCTCAAGGGAATCAATGCAGGCCCATACTGTAGCTAGATCACACGCAATAAAAGCAGAACTGCTCAATGCTACCAGTCCTGTTCTTTTCCACCAGCTTGTGTTTCACATTGCCTGTGGCCTTCTTGGGGTGGCTTCAGATGGGCCTTGGTTGCTTTTGCCCACTAACTGTGTGAGCAGCCAGGCTTTAGCAGCCTCATGTGAATCCCACAGTACCCTTAAACAGAAGAGACCCCTGTAGTTGTGATGCTGGCAGTGAGAGACTGTACGAACTCAGCATTAATCTGATGAGGCACTTCAGTCGATGGTAAGAGAGGCAGGCGGTTGGGGATCCCTCCCAGGGTTAGTATCAAATCATGTAAAACCTCTGCTTTCCTCTCCCCTCTCTGTATGGGCAGCTGAGACCATGGTGCCTGCTGAAAGGAGAGAAAGGCGAGGACAGTTCAGGAAAGACATAGCTTGTTAATCTGACTGCCCCTCTCAGGATGCAGGCTCCCCTGTTTGCAATTCCTTTTGTTCTGCCTGAAGTGGCTGTGTACAGCAGACATCCTCAAGCAAGTACTCTCTTCTTTCCTCTGACGAAAATGTTTTGGAGGGAGACATTAGTTTGGCTACAGGGCTTTTGATCTGTGGAGAGGAGTTTAAAAAAGGCCAGTATGGTAAGGGATATTTCTCTGACACTAGGCTGTTTGGCAGTGACACATCTGGGCATGTTCCCTCTGTGCTCAGAGTCTGTTTGTCCATCTGCCAGCTGATAGCCAAAGGTTAAGGCAGATTTACTCTCTGGCCAGAGTTTCATATCTCTTGCCTGGACTAACTGAGGCAAACAAAGCAAAATATAGCCAGAAATAGGTGTGTGTGACCTCATGGAAATCCTGGTTTGGATACTGTGGTGGCAACCTCAGAGTAGAAATTTATTGTAGTTGTTGCTTAGTCAGAAAAACACAGGAATAACAACACAGCACAATCTACAGAGGGACGGCATCAACAGGAGCACTGTGCTAAGCCCTGTGATGATCCCTTGGCAGCACTTGGGCACTACAAAATCAAGGGAGGGGATGCCCTCGCCAGGGGGGCAGGAGTGAGTTGCAATAACAGCTCTGCGCTAAACTTACCCAGCCCCTGGGATGCAGTTTAGAGCAGCCCAGCAGCAAATTTAAGTCAGGAAAGCAGCTAACAAGATAAGGTTTTTTCCACACCCTACTTTCTATGTATGCCCAGATCATCTGTGGTGCTCCCAAGTCTGAAGCTGGAGCTGACGGGAGCAGGCAGGAGCTCTGGTGACCTCAGTGGAGTCATGTCTCTCCCTGGCATTGCTCGTCTTGCCATTCCGCTCAGTCACATACACAAGCATGACTTCCCTTGCCTTTTACTCGCTCTCTAGATTTGCATACAAGTGACACAGACTTGGTGGTGATAAAAAATGGCCAGTGTATCCCTCTTGCAGCCATACCTGGGACTTATACTTTCATAGTTGGTCGCCTAGGGGCAGAAGGGGAGGATGTGAGCTAGAAGACCTCCCATGATGGAGTTGACAGGAATTGCTAAGCTTCCTTCAGGGTTATCTATATCTTTTCATATTCATACCCTCTTGTGAAAGATTGAATTCATCATTTGAGCCTCTCCTATCTAAGCCATGTTTTCTTCCTTTCTTTTCTCTATGGGACTGCTATTCAGAAGAGTGACATTCTAGACAGGCTCCCCCCTAAAGAGATGCTTTTGCTTGCTACAAGCTTGGGGAAAGGGAAACAGGAATTTTAGACCACATGGTACAACTGTCACTAGGAGAGGTCCAGTACTCCACGTTCAGGGATGTGAACACCTCCCTCCTATTCAATTAAAGGGCTACCATTCTCCTGTGAGAGGGACAAGAAAATCTTAACATTATACTAAATAGCATAATTCTAAAATTAGTTACTGCTGTAACTCCATAGCTCTTTGTGCAAATTTTGAAGAAGTAACTACAAGGTAAAATTGACCTCAAAATGCTGTTTGGGTATACTTACAATCCAGGAAAACAAGGCAGCATTCATAATGCTGGGGCCAGATGATGGGGGATAGTTCATGGTTAAGTGAGTGAATTCCTGTTCCCATCCAAACCAGGGTGGTCCCATCCAAATTTTGTCAAGGAAGTGCTCCCTGGAGTGCTCCACTTTCCCCTGGGAGCATACCAGGTAGCCCCATCCCTGTGTTGTGTCATGTAGGTGTAGGAGTGGGCCCATGTCTATGCCACAGCAGTGTTTTGTTTCTCCACACAAGTGAGTGTCACAGCTCAGTGCACCCCCAGCTGCACGGGCAAGCTGGCTACAGGGGATGAGAAGCCTATGCATGGCACAGCCCCATGGTACATGCACAGTGACTCTGCCCTATGGCTGGTGGAGGCTAGGTGCTCCTTGAAGTTGCGCTGGTTGCAGATCCCCTCATGATTGCTGATGAGTGATCTTTGATATATGGGCTCAAAGACATGGAGGCAGGAGGCACACCAATGCCAAGCTCTGCACCACAAGGCATGTGTGAGGGCTCTGGGGTCTTCTTTTCCCTCTTGGGGGCTTCTGAGACTGTTTTCTTGGGATCACATTAATACTGCTAAACTGCTTTCTACAGCTTCAGAATCAGCAGTGCCACTCAGAAACTGCTTTTCTGGTCACTTTTCCTTTGAAACTGATTGTTTCTATTTCCAAAATATCACATCAGCATGGTTTTTCATCCCTGCAAATGGATGAGCATGTTTGTTGCTCGCAGCAGTACCCTTACAGCGTAACTACTAAAGGGAAGAAAACAAATCCTGCACTGCCATCAAAACTGGTTGTGATACTAAACATCACTGTCCTGAGGGGCGAGGGGAGAGCAGCAGGTAAGGAAGCACAGGAGGCTGACATCTTAGATCAGCTTTTCTGATCACCCTGGCCAAGGCTGATTCTCCATGAACTGCAGCAAGGAGCCTGCTCCAGATAAGAAGGGAAAATGCTCAGTCATCCTGAGGCTTTTCCACAAAACTCTAGTAGACTGAGCTTCAAAAGACAGCACGTCCAGAAGGAATGCGTGTGATCACCAAAATTTAAAGAGTGTGGCTGATTTCACAGAATCACGGAAATTCCAGAGTTGGAAGGACCTCTAGAGATCATCTAGCCCAACTCCCCTGCTAAAGCAGGATTGCCCAGAGCACATAACCCAGGAATGCACCCAGGTGGATCGTCAAGGTGTCCAGAGAAGGGGACTCCACACCCTCCCTAAGCAGCCTGTTCCAGGGCTCTGTCGGCCTCACCGTAAAGACGTTTTTCCTCATATTAGGATGAAATTTCCTGTGTTCCAGCTTGTGCCACTTACTCCTCATCCTGTCACTGGGAACCACTGAAAAGAGTCCGGCCCCACCCTTCAGATACTTATAAGTACTTTGTTAAGGTCTCCCCTCAGCCTTTTCTTCTCCAGGCTCAGGAGTCCCAGCTCTCTCAGCCTTTCCTCATAAGGGAGATGCTCCAATCCCTTAATCATCTTTGTTGCCCTACGCTGGACTCTCCAGTAGTTCCCTGTGTCCCTTGAACTGGGGATCCAATTCTGAGTTGTGAGTTGCAGCAAAACTCCACTCCTATCAGCCAGCCATATGGCATACCCAGCTCACACAGTTGGGATGTCCTGGGTGAACTGGGCTTGTACTTCTCAAGCCTTCCTCTAGCCCAGCAGCATCTTCTAAACAGTATCATCTCATACCCCCAACTGGCAAACTGTTTAGTTCTTTCCTCTTTGCTATTCCTTCTAAAGCACTTTTTCTCTTATGAATGAGATCACAGTATAACATGTTCTATAAATCCTGTGTTTCAGAGAAGTCTCTTCTGTTTATTTGAAAATATCAGCAGAGAAGGGAAGGGCTTTCATGTAGGATGTAGGAAGTTGGGCAGGGAGACTGGCAAACCTGGGCTTATTGTAGATTACATAGCCAAAGAAGAGTATTTTGCTATGTACTGTGCTGCAAACTAGCCAATTTAAATGGACTACTTAGATGAGCCGATTTCCAGACAGGTATTAAAAAAGTACATATTTTATGAATGATACCATTGATGAGCTTTTCAGGAAAGCAGACGGATGCTACATGTACACAAATGCATGACATGGGACATTTCTTTGTGTGTTCAAATGACTACAGCACTGGAAGACTTCAAATCACTGCTCTGATCAAGCTCCCACTCTGCACTTCCTATAGGGTAGACAGAATAAGATTAACCCGTTATATTAATTTGTTGTGGACCTCTGTAGTTGCAATGGAAGCTGGTATAGGTCTAGTGAAGTTTTTATTTTACACTGTACAATGAAGCTGCTGCTAAGCCATGACTGCAAGTCGAAAGCCAGCTTTCTGACGCAATCTTGTCAACTAAGAATGAAGTGAACTTGGGTGGAAACCAACAAAAGGATTCAATTTAGAGATCATGATTTCTTACAGAAGAATCACTTTCCTGCTCTGTACACATACTTCAGACTAGGCCATGTAAACCCCAAGAGTCCAACGTTTATCAGACTTATTCTGCTATCTTTTGGTTTTGGAAAGGAAGAGTTTCATTTTGGGAAACTTTTATACCATGCAGTCTACGTTCTTGCTTCCTGTATTGAAAATGTGTGTTTTAAAAACACACTTCTTTACCGGTGCCACGAGTAACACCTGAAATTATTAAATTTGAGATAAGTTAAAAACCATTACCCTTTACATTCTTTTTTTGTTTCTCGGCTTGGTGACTGAAATACAGTTTTTAATTTGGATAGCTTTGTTACTAAGTTCCTAGTGTTGCACTGTTTGTGCTGTGACTATTAAATAGTAATGTAATATTAATTTGCCTAAACTCAGTTGTTTTTACTGGAACAACAGCCCCCTCCCCAGCAAACCCTTCCAAACTTTCTATTTACTTCAAATTCTGGGGAAAAAAAAAAAAGGGGGGGAAAAAAAAGAGGACCATCTGTAAGCTGACAATAGCCTTTTGAATGTAATAGTAACGGTCAAGCTAATTGCTGTGGGTCCATGGCCACAGCTTCACGCTCTTGCTGTGGTCAGGCAGGGGGCTGGGAGTGTGTCAGGATGGCTGTATGTGTGCCCAGCACCCTCTTCACACTGGGGACAAAGCAATGGTTCAGAGGGGCTGTGTAGTCCCCTGTTAGGACAGCAGGTCAGCCCCAGCCTGCCTCCCCCAGGGCTGGTGGCAGAGCCCTGGGCTTCCATTGCATTAAGATCTTGTCCCCTGTCATATGCCCCATTTTTACCTTCTTTGCCATCCTTCATGGTGAAGCTTTCCCTCTTTTTCCTCTACCTCCTCTTCTGCTCCATCACTGTCCTGAGGACAGTAAAGCCTCAGAGACTTTTGGGGAATATTCAAGTTAGACAATTCACTGTTCAAGTGCAAGAAGTTTGTCCAGCTATGTACCAAATGTTTCTGCACACCAGAGGGGAAGAAATATGTTCTAGTATGTCCCTGAATATTTTTTATAACTTAGTCTATTTTTACCATTTATTTCAAAGTCTATGCTGCTGGCAGCTTCCTCACAGGGGCACTGCATCTCCTGGCTTGAAATCTGGACTTTAAAGTAAAAGTCTTTGGGAAATCTTTACTGACCATATGGCCGTCCTCCATGGACCCGAGATGCTGATACTGCTGGAAAGGTACGTGGTAGCAGGGTGCCAGCATGTCCTGTTGGTCCTGTGCTGGGAACCCCAGAGTCCCTGGCAGGCAGCAGGACACTGCCCTCAGTCTTCATCCTCCTGGGAGCACACAGCTGCCCCCAAAACACCTCGCCAAAGCCTGTGGATTTCAAATCACTCCTCAGGCCAATCCTCTGCATCATGGCACTTGCCAGCCCCCCTGCTGCTCCAGATAGATTGGGGTGAAGCCAGTCCATGCCTTGGGGAGGCCGAGCTAGGGGTGGCACAGCTCATCTCCTCTGCAGGATGAGGCTTTGTCTGCACAAGTCCCCGGATGCTTTACAGCTGTTTGTTCTTGCAAAATCTCTCTGCTGAAATATCTCTCCCCTCCCCCTGATGCTTACCTCCACTGCTAGACAGAAACTGTTCAAACCTTGCTATGCTGCTGTTGTCTACCCTGTGACAGCCTGCATCTAATGAAAGTTCAGTCCCTCAGCTCCAAGTCTAGAGCTCACATTAGTATGCAAAAATGAATGCAAATACAGGAGAGGTCTTGCCGGTTGACGCAGGTGATCAGAGGTTGATGCTGTTCTTCTGTTCATCTTTTTCCTGTCTTGGCTTTCATTTTTGGCCTTATTGCAAGTCTTGGCTCTGGACTTTCCACTGCGTTTTCCTGTGGCGTCCCTTGTACAGGGACAGAATACGTTAGCAATCACATTCTCCATCATTTGTTTTCACTCTGTCTGGGACCCTGCAGTTCTGAGTGTCACTTCTCCCACTGATTGCTCTGAAGCTACTTCTTACGTCTTAAAAGTGGTGCTAAGTTTTGAGACATCTTGTGAGGAAAGACAGGCAGATGTTGCTGTACAATTTTCTTTCCATTTCTCTACTCAATTATTGCTCAGCACAGCTTATTATAACACAATCATTCTCTTTCTGTCCAGCATGAATTCAAGCCAGTTTATTTCCCATCAAGTGTAATTTTTTCTATTGCTTCACTTTATAAATTCTTTTAAGTATTTGTAGCACATAAGATTACTACAAAAACATCAGTACATTAGCCTGTTTCTGTAGCTTCTTTATTGGTATCTAGCAATATTTATGTAATGTTCATTTTGAATACATGTATTTTAGAGCCTGAAGTTCTGGCAGTTACGTTGGGTCATCAATTTGTTGTTAATTTTTGGACAGCTGCTCCTTTGTCACATTTTAAACACTGGTTTGGGTTAGGGAAGGGCTGACCAATTTATTCCAGGTAAGAACAGACCAGAGCCATCATTCCTCAGGCAGACTCGGAGGGGAACAGCCAAAACCTTGGGAATAGGATAGATTTTTTTGCCTCGTGGCTGCAGAGAAAGTTTAATTTAGGAGACTCATTCTGCTCCCCTTCAGATGTCAGTCAGGTAAATTGTTCTTTCAACCTGGCTGGCATCTTTTTTCTTGGCTGAGAGCAGACAGCCAGCCCAATCTAATTGTGCAGAGAGGTTAGCCTGCTTTCCCTTTTCAAGTAAAACAGGTTTATATATTTCTGTGGGGCTGGCTGAACAAACAACAGGTGGCTCTAAAAAAAGCACTTTAGAAAATCCCTGCAATCGATGCACTGGGAAATGAGAGCAGAGTGCCTTAGGGTCAGCTCCCTCTCCAGGGTATTCTGTCCTGTCCCTGAGAGAGCAGGGAAGGGGAGGACAGGGACAGTGCTGGGGGGAAGAAGGAGCCTAGGGATGATCCTGAAATTCTAGGCAAACTGCAAAACTCAGCACTTTATGTGCTTGTCCACATTCAGCCTCAAATCTCTGTCTCCCTGAAATTTCTACGGTTCTGCGAAAAGCCCACTTTAAATGTAGACGGGCATTTGCATGCTTGTTATAAAGATCTGTGTGAACAGGGAGGTGGCCAACTAAAAATGGGACATCATGACTTTTCATGTAGTTGTTAAAAGAAAATGTGGCAGCACAGTGCAGGGTATTAAATTACTTCATTGTCTTTGAGGATAGTCCCACATACTGTCTTAAAAATTGCAGTCTGTAGCTCTTCACCTTACTGCCTGTACTGGTCTGCTACTGGTGGAACGGGACCAAACTCCAAACAGAACTTCTTTTTAAAAAGAAAAACTTTCAGGAGGAGTTTGCAATTGGATCAAATCCCATTCTCAGCCACTGGTCTCTAAATCTGCTACAGCCTTTTTCTGCTTTGGTTAATTGAGGGGAGAAAGGGCAGCCTGAGTGGTCCTTGATCAGGGCTGTGGGGTGAACAGCAAAGGGTGAGGAGGGAGCTTGCAACTCCCCATCCTCTTGTTATGCATCCAGGTAAAGAAATGGGATTGTTGGTACTTTAGGGCAGCCAACTGGCCTGGTCTGTTGGTGAACTGAAATACCACAAGTGTTTCATACTAAAGAAAAAGACCCAACCCAACCCAACCCAACTCAAGTCATACAACCCCTCTAGTCTGAGGATTTTAGCCTTCTCCAGCAGGAAACTCATTGGCAACATTTGCTGGTACACACTGGGAGAGACTTCTTAACACCATAGTGCTGGGCTGGGAACAGGATGGATTTCTGGACACAGGCTTTGCTATGATGAAAAACTTCCCCCACCTCTTGTCAAACACAAGCTCCTGGTTTTGTCCTTGTCATACATCACTGCGCAGTTGAACCCCAGGCTCCCACCTCTGCCCCACCAGTGTCTCTGGCCCTGCCTGCCTCCCATGGTGCCTCCCTGCCTCTTTTTGTGATGTCTGTTAAATGACATAAAGCTCTCTTCTGCGATGCTCGGACATGTTTCTTACTCCCCTGGAAGCAAGGTTGGAAACCCCCTGGTATGAACAGCTGCTGCTCCAAAACATGTGCATTTGATTGCACCACAACAGCCCAGCTCAGCATGTGTGCCTCTATTCTGGAAAGCCATTCACACTTTTATCAAAAACAAGGGCAAAGCACCACCCAGCTAAGTGCATTTTCATGAATGTTTTTCTGCAATAGTTGAATTTCTATCATATGTGACAGGAGCCCTCTGAAACAGCTTGTTCATGTTCATTTTTGGTGTCCTGTGCATGGTATTTGTTTGCTTTAATTACTTTTAGCTTTTGTTAACAGTTCTCTGGTAAGCATCATTAAAGCTCACCACAAAAGCTGTAGTAATTGCGCAGTTCTCTTGGTATGGAGCTGCTCCTGGGAGGGATCCACAGTCCTGTGGTTCAGCACAGCCCATCTCTGGTTTCTCTCCCTCTGAGTCACAGGCCTGTGACACTGGGAAGGTCATGGGACTGCAGAACATACCAGTGGCTGGAAATGGGGTTTCTTTCATCACAAAATCCACTGCTACTTCTTCTCCCTCAGTGGTTTCCTGTGGGTTTTTAGAAAATCTGTGCCATGTGCAGTGTTGGTGTATAACCATCCAGTCAATATTTAGGTTCCCAGGAAGCATCCCTTCTGTGTGGATGTCACCAAGTTCGGTACCCACAGATCAGTTTCCATAGTAACCAATGTGCTTCAATGAGAGGGGGAAAATCAGAAGAATCTGAAAGGCAAAGACTAACACAGCAAGGGAGTAAGTGGAACAAACAGCATGCACAGTGGCTTGAAGCATATCACAGGCTTTATGATATGTGTTTTAGGAAGACTTGCATGGCTTGCGAATGGTTCCTTTCCTCATGAGACAAGCGGTCGTGCCAAAAGCTTGGCAGTGCACAGTATAATGGTACCCCAACTATTGCATGTGTACAAGTCCCATGTCAGCTTATATTTATTCACACATGCATGAGCACATGGAGGACAGAAGATTATTTTTTATTGCCTATTTCAGAGAGACTTGTCACACTAATATCTTATGCCCTTGGAGAAGGATTCTTCCAATCCCTCTTCCTCATCCCTTCTGCAACAATGGAAGACATCAAACAGCAGAAAGGAACAGGACTCTGGCAGAGCTACTTCCCCATTTATCATTTATTCCATGCTTTCACAAATGCCAACATCAGTGGGTATAAGATGATGTTGCTGCTAACTTACTCTTATATATGCTGGACAGAGTCACTACTATTGGTCCATTTCTGCTTGAGCTGCTGGAAGGACTAGCTTTACAGGATCTGATGAACTAGACAGAAGTATATATTCTCCTTCAGCCTTGTGGTATATATCAGGGAACAAATCTGTTGTTTAAAAATATATCTGAAATTAATTTATGACATTAATCCAGAATGTAGCACATTGCATATTATATGGCATAATACATATCCCTCTGGAAAGCAAATGTTCAAAACATTAATTCTACAAAAATAATCTCAGTCAGGAAACAGCACCTCACAAATGCATGGGAAACTCTGCATTAGTACATTTGCACCAGTAGTGTACTAGTTCGACTGACAGCATGCATATTTTACTGCCTTGTCCTAGGACTCAGTAAACTGGTTAGAGAAAATACACATAAAGCAAGATTCACATCACCCGAGTTTATCTGGGTGAAGATAGTTGTCTGTATTATTCCTCTTGGCTCTGTCTTTAATTAGCGGATAGTAACAGATGTCTCCTGCTGGTGACTCACCCCATCTATTTTAGTTTGCCCGTTAGAGGTTCCTGTTTCTGTCCGTTTACTATGGAGGGAGACTTGCAGCTTAGATTTAAGCAGCCAAAGGCTGGTGAGGTGAAGCTCACCCTGAGATGTGATCCACTAAAGATCCAGTGAAGTGTATCTGAGATCCAGTGACAGTCAGAAGGCGGAAAGTCTACAGAGAAAGGAGTAATTTGGCTCTCTAGTCCTTAACTCCATCAATAAAAAGGGCTAGGATCAGTTTGCTCTCCCTGAGGTGCAGCATGGGCTGTGTTTGCATACTTACATATTTCACCCTTCAGGTAACCGCAACTGCTTTGTCTATTAGAGATGGCCTCTGCCCAGTGGTAACCCTAGATGAGTCCTGGGCACCATCCCCATTGACAGTCTGACAGCGTGGAAAAACCCCAGGAGAGGAGCCATGACACAGCATTGCTTAGATTACTGGTGGAGGTGCATCCAGAGCACCAAAAACAGGATGTTGTTACGTGGAAAGGCACAGTGGCCGATGTGACAATATGTCTGGTAGATAAGGAAATGACTAAGAATTTTGCTGTAACTTGGGCAGCACAAGTGAGCACCGTGACAGAATTAAAAAGGAAAATCCACATAGGTGGTAAAAATCTGGGGCACGCACAGACCACAGCTGCTCCAGGCCCAGTGAGGCTAACAGCCAGACCCAGCATTTTCTGGCCATACGCTCAGGAGCTTGATGTTCAAATTAGATGTACAGCCACTTCTTACCTCCATGGCCAACGCAGGTAGGAGCAGCTGAGCAGGGAATGTCACAAGGTAGCTCCCCATCAGCACGGGTCCTTCTGCTAGAGATGAATCTCTTCCTTCAGGAGGAGGAACCACGATATCCCAAAGGAAAGGCAAGGCAAGGAAGAGTCAAACACCCTGTGGGACTGTGGATGAGGGAAGGGCTTTCTGAATGCTCTCCAAACTCTTTTCCAGGTGGGTCCTGGGGCACCAGGGTGAGCAACTGAGCAGGAGTTATCACCTCTCAGCACCCTTGAGGACTGCTGCATCAAAGGGAGAGAAGAAAGGTATCTGCCAAGACATGAGCACCCCGAGGACTGTGTGAGATGCAAAGGAGGGGGCAGCCCAGCCGGCACCCTCTCCTGATGGTGGAGGAAAACCAGAACACAGCCCTTGGAGCACTGCTACCTCATGACAGCTCTGGGCTCTAATGCACTTTTGCCCTGCGATAAAGAAATTACACAGATTACGGCTGAACATGGAAAATATGATTCAGCTGGTCTCCAGAGCCCTGATTCCTCTTCGTTCATCCAGCCTGAAGTGTGCAGCCCCCACAGCGGCTGAGCCAAGGTGAAGGCCGCGGCCCCTTATGGCGCCTGTGGGGAGCTGTCTCCATCTCCTCCCGGCCTGCCCTCCTTCTTTCCACACACGGGTCACAGGAACCCGTACGTGCTAAAGTGACACGGGGGACATGGTTCCCTGCCCGGGGGCGCTGCTGGTGTGAGTGAGCCGGTCTGCCGTGCTGTGTGAGCTCCCTCTGGTGCCCGCCCGTCTCTCCAGGGCCCCAGGAGATAGCCCTGTCCTTCTCCTCCCTACTCCTGCCTTGGCCTGCTGTTTCCTTCTGTGGTGCCACACAGATTCCTACAATAATGCCTGAACTCAGACTTGTGGCTCCTCTTGAACAAAAATAAGGTTTTGTGTTCTGTTTATCAAAGTGCTATCAAGCGCAGATAAGGCGTAGTGGATGTGCAAGGGAAACTATGACTTGCACTACCTGTGTAGATAAAAACAATGTCCCATTTGCAAAGACGTGAAGGTTTCCTCTAGTAACATCGTTGTGGTTAAGCCTGCATTCAAAAGGAGAATGATGGAGTTGCTTAGTTTGCTTCCTGAATGTGTGCAATTGAAAGTATTAATTATTTTATTGAAGATGCAGGAGACACATCCGAAGCATCTTGTAGCTCAGGTATAGCCGTATACATAAACTGGTTTAGCGCTGGGCAAATGAACGGTTCTTAGTTGTTATCCACCAGCACTTTAGATTATAGTAGCCACATTAATTTGGAGATTGCAGCAAAAATGCTACAGGGCTTTGTGTTCCTCACAGGAGTTAGACTTTTAACTGGAGTAAGAGAGACACATAAGAGCTGAGAAATTGCAGTAGAATCTTCAATATTTGAAATTTTTCATTCATATATGACTCATTACCTGATTTTGTTGTCATAGAAGCCTCAGGATCCATCAAGGACTCAGAGCATTTTCGTTTCTATTAAAACACCATCATTTCATGTGATACCACAAGAAATAAGAAGCTCATTGTTTGGGTATGAAGGAATAGACAGACAGCACGTAATCATGTTAGGGCAAATTAATTTTATATCTGCCTGTTAGCTGAGCTGTTGATGTGCTTCTCATAGCCTTCCCCAGCACAAGGCAGCGTTGCTGAATTAAGCTTCAGTGAGGGTGGATTAACTTAAGGCAGGTTTACTCTGCCTTTGGGAAAATCTAAGGGCTTAACTTGAGCCCTCACCTAAAATATTTGCGTAGCAAAACCACATGGAAATATAAGATTTTACTGCCTTTTACCTCCCACATTCTCACTCAAACCATGTGCTCTCACCCTTTTGTTGGGAGCAATTGGCCCCAAAACTGGGTCAAGGCAGGGACCTTTGGGGCAATCCTGAGCTGTCTCAATACAATATCCATTGATGAATCCTGAACTGCTGCAGGGGATGGTGTGAGCTAACCCAGGGGGCTGGGCACTGAAAGGTGTGTGTCTCTGTGTGTGTCCTATTCTGCTTGCGTTGCAATGGCAACTGGTAGCCAGGGACAGAGAATCATAGAATCAAAGAATGGTTGGAAGGGACCTTAAAGATCATCTAGTTCCAACGCCCCTGCCATGGGCAGGGACACCTCCCGCTAGACTGGGTTGCTCAAAGCCCCATCCAGCCTGGCCTTAAACACTTCCAGAGATGGGGCATCCACAACTTCTCTGGGCAACCTGTTCCGGTGCCTCACAAGCCTCACTATAAATATTTATTTCCAATATCTAATCTAAGTCTCCCCTATTTCAGTTTAAAACTATTACACCTTGTCCTTTCTCTGTAATAAGGGTAAAATACCTTCTGATACTGATGGAACAGCTCGACCATAAAGAGAACTTTTGCTAGGCCACTTAGGATTAGGTTAAGGGAAACTGCTCATAAGAAAGTGGAGAGAGAGTCCTAGAGACATTAGATATTTTGGTTACAGTCTGGTTTGGGTGTTTAAATGCATGCAGGGATTAACACTTTAACACTGTCCACCCAAACTCAAAATGTCAGCCTAATAAAGTTTGAAAAAGTTTATGCAAATATTGAAAGTGGAAGATTAAAGAAAGATTATTGAAAATAGAGACTTTGGATAAGTAAAAGATTTTTATAACTTGTTACTGTTATTTTGACCTTTCAATATGTTTTCCGAAGTTTTATTATAAGGCAATATTATGTTTGGAAAGGAGATGTATGACCTGTGAGGTACTGTGGGGAAGAATACATAAGCAGTGAGGAGCCAGGTAGGTCCCTCTTCCACACTGGGTACGGCAAATTAAATAAAATTCTATCCACCTGGCTTCCTGACTCTCTGTGGCCCAGCAGACATGTGCATGCAGAACAGCTATAAGGTTGTAAGTTTGTGCAGTTCTGAAGGGAGAACGAATGACCAAATCCTTTTTTAAAAGCACATATTGTTTCTTCCTTCCTTTAGAAAGCAAAGGTTGGAAATGGGATCACTGACATTCTTGTCAGCAAGATCTCTAGGCCAGATGACACTTTTAGCCTTTAAGCTTGAATCTTTTTCTGTGTTTAGTCAAAGTGCTACTGTTGTCCTTGTGAGTAGTACATCCTGCTGGCTGTGCTTCTTGGCTGTAACTCTGTCTCTGGTTTTTCTCTGTGGATATGAGGCTCATTAGAACATTTAGCCATCACCTCTTTCAATGGCAACATAATGCTTTCAGCGTTATCCTGCACTAGTAATATCAGTCCTCAGGCCCTACAATTTTGCTTGTAAGTGGGTATTATCCATGGGCACCCAACCTGCACAGCTCTGGTGGTATTCCTTGAACCTTTCTTTTGCCTTTCTTTCTGAATCAAAACTTGTCCAAAAACTAAAATGGAAGATTGCCCTCTAACCTTCAGAATTCCTCAGACTCAAATTATAGTCTGTTATCCAGAAGTGAATCATAAATATAATATTTAATAAATTATGGTCATGGGATGGTAAGTCCCCTGCTGCTCATTTGCATTGATTTAGTGGATACCCTGTGTCAGAAAGTAGGTGATTCTCACTGCTTTCAAGCAGATCCCATGACTATTGGTCTTAGACTCTTTAATTATCTTCAATTCATAGCAAGCCTGTCTGTGCACAACTGCTGCTGCTATTTCCTCTATTTTTGCATGGCTCTGAGGCCAGGGGAGTTCTGGCATGGAAGTACTCATCAGTGTTTTATTAGTCCTTATTGGAAATCTCTGGCTTCATTTTATTTGGAGCACTCATTTCTCTTTCATAATATTATTATTACACTTTGGAGTCAAATTATTTTTACTTAAATATTCTGATAGCAAAAGCATAGTATCCTGACATTACTGTGTCTTTAAAAAGAATATTTTGCTCCTCTTATTACTATATTTGATTTCCTAAAGGTCATGTTCCTTGAATGGTAATAAATGATACACTACTTGTAGTTTCAGAATAGATGCTGCTGGTTAGCTAAGGGCTACTTCTTGTGGGCTACAACTCAATGGGCAAAGAAGAAAGAAATCCAATCATTTTCTGATCAAATACTGTATAAGCTGGTGGATGTTTTAGTATTAACTGCCTCACGTTCTGGACATTATGATCCTCTTTTGCACTTTGTCCATCACAAAATAATATTTGCTATAGAAATTTCTTGTCTGGGCATATGCTACATTTTCAAATTGATCTCTAAGATAATACACTTGGAAATTTTAACTTTGTTCTTGATTGCACACAGATTAGAGACATGAGTCATTCTTGTTAGGTGTGCAGTGTGCTTCAGCCAAACACACTGATAACCTGCAGCAGTGCCAAAAGTTACTTTCCCCCCCCTCATCTAAGCATGGTTTTGTTTCTTTAGATCTTTGACAAACTTGAATGCTCTCTAATAATATTGGTGCTCCGATTGCCACTTGAGCAACCTCTTCTGGGAATATGTTGCGTGGCAATATTTCAGGTTTTCTTTGAAAGTGATGTTTTCGTTTATGTACTGCAAGCTCTTGGCCCAGTGTCCACCCCAGGGTCAGTCCTCATTCCCTTGTCTTTTCTCATGAGCTGCTGTTATTTCCAATTAACTTTTTATAATAGATGACCAATCTCATTATGTTTTCCCAAGACTTTGTGGAGAGGGAAATGATGTTTTTAACTACTATGTTTAATCTGGATTATATCTGAGGCCTCATTCTCCTGCAGATGTCCCTATGCTTCATCTGCACTTGTGCAGTTTTTTGTCCTCCAGTTTTATGTCACACTCCCTATTGCTTGTGAGTAGCATTAATAGTTTTCCTTGTGCTTCTTTGTAATTTTGCCAGGGCTAGTGATCTGACTCCCCTCTTTTCCTCTATTTTGGCATATACTTTTTTCTTGCAAGGCTCCTAGGACAAAGAATATTCTTGTTGGATTACATCTTTCAAACCAAACTGGAAAATGATTGCCTGACAACTCCTTGGGCAGTCTGAATAGCAGCAGGTACAGTAATACTCATTATGCAGCTGCTGAGGAAATCAAAGTAGCTCAAGCTCCATGCTTCTCTGGGCTTACTGTGTGACCTGTGCTTTGTGATGGATTTCTTTGCTCATTTACCCAAAATATTTTAGAAAATAAGTTTGGTTTTAGTTTGCAGATTATCCCCTTCGGATACTGTAAAGATCAGTCCAATAGCTCCTTCCATTAAGCTAATTTCTCTACAGTGCTTCCCATTTAAATTCTGCAGGTACCATATCTTGCACTACTCTGTGTGTAAGCAGTAGTAAAAAAATTTATTTCTTCTGGTATGAAAAATAGTCTTGATTCAGACTTCACAGAAATGCAGGTTCACAGAGGAGTCGATGGTGTTGGGTGATGGTTTTCACTAACAAAATTCTCAAGACTTTGCCCTCAATAGCTCAGTGAAAATACAAGTTATTAAAATTAGTGACCAAGGTGGTGTACCTTCTACCCTGCATGTCTCTTCAACAACTTCATTTACCAGTTGTACATAAATAACGTACAGAGAGAATGGTGATACTGTTAGCTTACGTATAGGCTTTGGAGATACTGGTGCTGCCGTCCTATTGGGAAACTTGGGTGACTTATTAAATTTTGCATTTCTTTATCCTTTACACTTGTTAGGGCAATTGTCACCTCAATACTTGTAATATATACTTATGGGCAGGCAACACACGCCCTGCCAGTGCGTACAGCCTGCCGCAGAGAGGGTGTCCTGGGACCCTGCTGTCAGGCTTTCCTTCCCTGTCCGTACCACCTGACAGGGCAGAGGGGTCCCTCTGACCACGTTCCCTTGCTCGTGTCGTGCTTACTACCAGCCTTGAGATGGAGGGCATGCTCACTTTGGCTTTGCCTCTGCAAATTTCTTGGTGATACTCTAATAATTAATTGTCAGAGCCCTTCCTGTTTTTCAAGAACTGACTTTTTATATTTGGTGTGTGACACTAGGCTTTAGTGCCAGCTAGACTTCTTCAAAATGTGTTTACAATCTTAAGCACTTTATAATATAATACAGATATTTTTTTACCAAGTCTTCCACTCCCCAAGATTAACTCCAATTATTGGTGCTGGTGGCGTCACAGTGCTGCCCACGAAAGCAGGCAGCACAGGAGGGTAGGAGGCATTTGTATCCCAGGGGGCTAAGGGTCTGTCAAAGTGAGACAGGGCATGACGGAGCTCCTCTGTGGGCTGGGTGTCTCTGCCATGGGGTGAGGCAGCATCCTGCCAATGCGGCATGGTGTCAGGTCAAGAGTAGTCATCCACTGAGAAGGAGCTGATGTTTCTGTTTCACGCATGCTGTGTTACATGGGCACATGAGATAAGATGGCATGGTCACCTTGTACTGTCTCCATAAGTCCTACATCCCTGTGGCTATGGAGTTGCAGTTTATGAAATACCCTACGTCTTTGGAAAGTGACCTAGGCACTAAAAGCCTCAGAAAAAAAACCCAAATCATCTCTTTCCATCACATCACCTGTGAGCAGAAGAATGCCTCACATCTCTTACTTTAAATTGTGTACCTTTATATATTGATGTTTTCCTCATAAAGGCATTGACAATGCAGAACTAGAAGCTAATTACAAGATCTGTACTCCAGTCAGAACAACTTGCAAATAAATTAACAAACTTCTCCACAATCCTCTGAAGCAGAGAGGCTTTGTTAATATTACCCTTCACAGACAGCTTGCTGTTGTTTTGACATGTTTTCCACACATGAAGGACAGCAATATGCTTACAATCAATATGCTTTTATTTTAGTTGGGGATAAATGGGATGGGAAAGGAGAAATAACAGGTGAGGAAAAAATGAAATTTTTTATGTGGATGTATGCCGTTTCCCTTGTTACATGTGGGGCATCTGCATGGCTTTGCTGAAGAGCAGACTGCATACCTCCCATCCTTCACAAATGGTGGGATAACCTTTCCTTTGCAGACTCAAAGGCTTGAGATCTTCCACAGCCTAAGCGTGTGTGAACTACCAGTCAGTGAACACAAAGAGATTTGAAAATGGCTTGTAAATGTCCCTCTGATAAAGTGTACTACCCAAAGGACCTCTCTAGTCATCTCAGACCTTTCCAAGGGCTCTGTACTATCCATGCCTGGTGATTCCTGTGAAGATGTCTTGTTAGGATGGTGGCCAGCACACATTGCTTGAAGGGGCAGTATGCTGAGCCTCTTGGCTATTTTTATGCTATGGACACCAACTGGTCCCCTAAACAATCCCAGATTATGAGGGATGCAGTAGTGGTTTAGAGCTTCCTGTCCCAAAAACCTGAAAATGCTCCAAATGAATTAACTTTGTGTTTTGTGGGCCTGTCTGTGCAGTCTGGTATAAGTCTCTGAGAAGTTCCCAAAATCATCCTTGGAAAAGAAAAGGAAAGGGTTATAGGAGTCTTGTGCAAGGACTTTGACATTCTAGTAAGTCCACCTGGGAAAAAAAGTAAAGCCAAAACTATTCAAACACTGTAGTCCTGCACACAAATTCTACAGTTCTGCAGTACGTCATGCTAAATATTAATAATGATTCATTTAGCATCCAAAAATTAATCATTTGCCTCTATCCCATCCCCAAGAAATGTTCAGCCAAGTAACATGATGGAATTTCACATGAACAGTTTCGATCCTACTCCTTGACATCACTTGAAAACAATGAAAAACTTCATCAATAGAAATCACTCGGGGAGAAGTATGGCATTATAGGACTTATCCATGGGAGAGCTTGGATAAAGCAGATGTGGAAATCCTGGCGCAGAAAGGACTTCAGGGATGACTAAGGTCAGGCCCCTGTGCTTGCAGGAAGTCATGCAGTGAGTCTCATCCCAGCTCCATCTTAAAGCTAAATAAGGGGTTTGTCCTGCCCCTATTCCTGTTTCAGAAAACGTTTAATCTGACATTAAAATTATTGTTTATATTTGTACCATGCAATCCAGGTAAATTTGTGATGAAGCAACAAATGTTATGACTCATTTCTTCTTCTTTTTATACATAAGCTTAATTTTTCTGTAAATGCAAATGGGAGATAGAATGTCAACAGAAGTTTTACATAAAATGTAGAGTTCTGACAAATGCTCTGCCCTCTCCAGGTGTCGGGTGCATATTACCTAAAAGCTTTCCAGAGAACAGTATAGTGATGGTTGTGTGTAAAATCTGCTTCAGATCTCAGAGCCCCAAAATAATAAACAGAAGTAAGAGTATAAGCTGAACAAAACTTGTGTAGAAGTTTAGGCCCTAAGAGGAAGAATGAAGAGCCTGTACAGTGGCCCATTTTAGAGACGGACTCAGCTTCTGAGATCAGCGTGAATAATGATTTATAAAAGCATTTCAAAGAAAATTTATTTTGAGCAAAATTTACAGTCTGAAGGACTGGTCAAATTTCTTATGACCTTGCTCTTCCATGGCCTCAGGTGGCACTGTGACTGGTATGAGTGCTTCCAAGCTCGCAGCTCCAAGAGAGGGAACTGTTGACCTAGAAACACTGTCTGGTCTGCAATTCTGAGCCAACCTTGTTGTTTATGATTTATTTGTATTGCAGGGCAACCTAGAGAGATGCTGCAAGGTTAGGTCCCAAGAGAGCAGCTGGCAGTTGATGACAAGGAGGGGAAGGTGTGGCGTGCTGGCCCTAGCAGGGCATCTGGCTCACCATCATGAGGCTTAGGGTAGGTGGTGTGGCAGAGCCATGTTTGAGGAGACATCAGAATGGGCAATGCTGGAGTTGTTGTGGGGAATTCATTTCACGGAAGATATATGGCAGGGCAGGAAGCATTTATGTATTTGGCAGAAAATCTTTGCACTTATTGTACAATACTAGGGGAATTATGCTATGACAAGATTTCCTCCAAACCACCAGTGTGTTACAGTCTGCTTATTCTGTGCAAGCTCTAGAAAAGAACTGGTATTCTACTTTTCTTTCTAGTTTCTGTGCATTTCAACAGTATCATAGCAAGGTTATTTTCAATTACAAAGAAGTGTCAGGAAGGTAATGTACATGACTAGAGCCATTTTGGTAGAAAGTAATCTTATACTACATGGACCACACCCCACATCCCCCTAGTCCTCACAGTTCCAGGTTACTGCTTCCTCAAATTTGTTCTAGCACACTGCATGATGTATATAACAAATGCTACTTTAAATGAAAATTATTAGACTGATATAAAACATGATAATTTTTTTCAAATGAATTTTTCTTGGGCAGGATGAGACTTACAGCAACGAGATTAATGTTGGAAACAGTCTAGCTTTGTAGTTTCTGGTGTATACAAACAGGAAATGGATACTCAGGTAGAGGTAGGAAACCTGGGAAATGATTATGTTGAAAAAAGCACAGGAGAAATAACACAGGCAAAAGGTGAACTGTATCTGGAACTAATATGCTGTAGCTTTAAAAAACTGACTCTAAGTTTCAGTTGCAGACGTAAAGTGTAGAAGGCCCAAAAGCATATCAAGTGTCAGAAGAAAAAAATATTTTGCAGGTATTTGAACAATGTTGCCACTGATGATGAAGAGAAATCATCTAACCCTAGCTGGGGAAGAAGAGGTAAAAAAGGAAGACTACTTATGGATAAGAAACATCATAGCTACAAAAGAAATATGTAAAGTTGGGTTCCGTGGAGAATGCTTTGGCAGAAAGCTATAAAGGAATGGGATGATCTGTGCAGAAATTGATTAGACCTTAGGTGGCTTCTGTACTGGTGATGGGTTCCTCTCCTGGTGCGCGACATCTGATCAAGATGAAGCATGAGAGAACATACAAGAAGTTAGCATGGAGATGGGCCAAGATTGTGAAAAGAGCTGATCTGACATGACAGCTGCCCACCATGAAAATACCTTCCGCCGTCATTTTCCTTCTTGACATGCCACCTGCCACAAGGAATGTGAAAAATTGTGAAAATGAAGTGAATGGGATAAAATTATGCCAGAAGGATGTGAAATACTGTAACTAAGACTGAATAAGAAGAAACAGCTGACAAAATTTATTGTTGACCACTGTGATAAGAAATTCCCTGGACAGGATGTGCCACATAAAGATGTGCAAAATCGTCAGGAGCCACAGTTCCCATAAAGGAAGCAAAACAGGAAACATGTCATGAATCATCAGCAAGTAGGTCCTGGACAGGTTACATGGCTTGATCTTGAATGAAATTAATAATTCACCGGAGCTGGGAAGAAGATATTTAAATAGCATCATAACATTATGACAGCAGCTTAGAAAAGACAGACTGAAAATTCAGGCTGATCATGTCTGCTCAGCGAGAACATGTGAGAGAGAAATTAGCACTGCCAGAGTGTAGGATGCCTCATTAGATAAACAGTCCCAGACACTAATTAAGAGTTTACAGAAACAGATACAAAAAGGCAAGATCATGATTGGAGACTTAGGAAGCCTAGGGATAAGCTGACTAGCACACGGTTAGCAATGACAATGTTTCTGCAAGCAGCTATTTCTCAGCATCCCACCTGTAATCTGCTAATTACTTACTGATTTGCATCTCTGGTTTGTATTAAAGTGCCCTGTGTCCATTTATTACCGACATTGTTTAGCAAAACTTGGATGTGGGAGATGAAGGCAGCACTGGGCTTTTGGTAAAGATGAGCCACCTCAGTAGTACCCCCTGCAGATTAAAAAAAAAAAGGCAAGGGGACTGTGTGACAGATCCCACAAGGTGACATAATTTTTCAGTTCCAATTAAACCAGTTGAAACTGACAGAAATGAATTGATGTTTCAGAATAAAGGGTCCCACATTTCCATGTTTATTCCTTTCTCCAAACAACTGAAAAGCTCTTAATTTTCACCTACAGCTGAATAGTCCTTATTCAGTGATTTTTTTATATTTCATGATGTACAGTGTAGTTCAGTTATCTGTTGCTTTTCACTATGAATCACCTAATAATAAGGTGTGGAAAACAAACCCTGACTTACCTGCTAGCTGGCTCTTTCCTTTATTATAGCAGTGACCTCTAGTGTACAGCTTTCAGTATCCAGACCTGGCATTTCCAGTTTACAGAGCAAGGCCATTTTCCATCTCATGGGAAGGAACTAGCCTTACAAAGTGACCTTTCTGTTTATTTTGGATTCCTTTCAAAGAAAATAAAAAATGGTCTCTTGAGAGTTTGATAGTCGATAGAAAAGCAGCAACAGCGTATTGGATCTGTATCTACCCAGCCCTCGTGCTCTAAAGCATTTTCATATTGATGTGGCTCAGGGAGAAATTTTGCAGCCTCTAGCACTGCCTGCACTGTTTTTTTATACTTTGACATGCATAAATCTTTGTTAGAAAGCTAAATCTGAAGTGCATTTTAGTGCAGGACATACTAATCTAGTGCCTAGTAGGTAAAGTCAGCTGGGATTTCTTGAAATGAAATGTGCTAATTACTTGTAAGATGAGTTATGTTTAATTTGTTTCTGCTGTAGAAATTCCAGGGGAATTGCTAGGAGACACAGTAATAATCCTTCTCCAGTTCTGAGCTCTGTCTTTGATGGAAGACAACACACGATGTTTCACCACTTGTATTCCTGTAGGAATATTGGGCTTTTCATCATGTGATGCTTCTTCTTGCCACCACCTTTCCAGTCAGTGAGGATGGTGGTTGTCCTTCCCTCTGTAGCTGCCTGAAATGAAGCCTCTCACACAGACTATTTTCCTGCCAGTGCAGAGGGACAGGGTGACACGGGAAGAGAAGAGTTGGCCCTGAGATCTCCCTCCATGGGCCACACGGTACTAGAGAACTTTATCTTTACTCCTGTTCTTGTTTCAACAAGAAGACCTACAGCCACACCATCCTTATCTCCCTTGCAAGCAGAACTGGATGGTGCTTGAAGAGGAACTTGCCAGTGGCAAGTGTTGCACACCAGAGATCTGTCCAGGCCTCTCTCAGCTGTGAATGGGCTGGGATGGGTATGTAGCCATTGGGCTTTTATGCTTACAAATTTAGCCCATGATTTTCCCCTGACAGAATGACTCCTGTTATCCTATTATCAATTTTCATATTCAGTAGCTGTTGACAGTTACCAATACTAGCTTAGCTTAAGGACGTAAATGACCAGAACAGTAAAACAAGTCTTCTGTTATATTTCAGTCTGTCCATCTTGATGGGTATTTCCGTCCAGTAATCACAGATGTTTCATCATGATGGACCATAAACCAATTAATGAGAAGGTGTATGGTGGCTGGTAGGGTCTATGTGCTGTAATTAATAAGTTAATCTCACCTGTAAATTACTTTCTAGTTGGTGAAGTAAAAGAAGCAGATTAAGGAGGGTGTCAGGAGCTTGCAGGAAAGTGAAGAAAATACATTTAAATACAGTTGGCTTCCTGCTGCAAAACATCCAGCCTTACTGCTGAAGTGTTCCAAAAATAGAAAAGCTTTCTCATTAGCCTTATGAGCATTTAAATAGGAGAGGGATCGTTACCCAAATTATATCCCTTAAAAGGGACTTTCACACTGGGGTAAATTTAAAAAGAACATCTACGCAAAAAGCAATTTTCTTGGCCTGCAATCTTCTGTATTCCCCTAACTCTCATTGGAATAAAAAACTTCCTCCCTCTCCAGCCTGATTCTCTTTTTCTTTTTTTTTAATCCAGCTGTGAAATCATAAAGCTCAGTGTTTATGACAATAGTTTGTTACTATGGAAACAGTTATGTCGTCATAAATTTAGCCCTATGATATGACCTCCCTGACTACAGGAACAAGTCGAAGAGGAAAATATGTTAGAAATGAGACCTTTTTAAACTAGAAATGTGTATTTTAAATGCTTTTGCATAGCACACTCAGCAGCTCTTTAATAAGAGGACCTTTGATAGGAACTGTGTACCTAATTACATACTGCTTTATTATGCCGTTTGAATTGCTTTGAATGTCACTTTTCCATGCGAGCTCTCTTTTTATTGCTGAACATTTTGAATTCCCAGCGTCCTAACACAGTGCTGTGATGCTTTCTATGACTTCAGATCATTGTCCTTCTGTGCAGTTTGCTGTGCCCTGTGGTTAAATACGTTTTCTTCTTTTCAAACTGGAAAAATTTTTTTGAAAAGGAAAAGAAAAATCTATTATTTTGCAGATGTTGGAGTGAATCTATTGGGATTCTGGGACACCTCCTGCTGTCACGTTGTATGTGCGGTCCTCTCATTATCGCTGTGCAGAGGAAGCATCTGCATTGATACAGCCAGACATTTCATATCTGATGGGCGTCTGTCACTCCTTGCCGCAGTATCCTCTGCCTCCAAGTGAGGTAACCTACACATGCACACAGGCACATGTGGTTTCTGATATGGAAGGTGCTGTCTAAACATAAAAACTAAACAGCAAAGGGCCTGATGAAAGACAAGAGCAGCATGACCCTCACTATACAGAAGCAGACATAATATTTGGCAGTCGGAGCCATATACAATCTAGTCCTCCTGTGTCCTTGCTCACTGAGCCCGTAACATGTTTCCCTGCAGACCTCTTGCTTTCCAGTGAAAGAACCCATCTGCTTTTGTCATGCAAGCCCAGTGTTTTGGGGAGCTGCACAACATCGGGGGTCTCCAAGGGGCTCCCCGCTGCCTAGTCTCTTCAGAAGGAAGCTGTGGGAGGACACTACTGCATAGAAGCCTTCTCCCTGAGTAATTTAAGAAAAAGCAAAACCTTTCAGAAATCCACATTACAACATTTAGAAAAAAAAATTAGTCCCTCAAGCTGGGAGAAGGTTTACGTATTTCTCCTCAGCATTTCAAAACAGCAACCCACCACTTCTGCAAGGGAGAGTGTTCGGCTCTGATGCAGGGCAGAGGGGCTCCAACGAAAGTGTCACGTTATGGGAAGGCCCCTCTGCACCTCTCTGTGCTGGCTGACGTGTTGCTTTGGACTTCAACTCAAAAGAAATTCACATTATTTTCAGCGTGATATGTGTGATATAAAAATTAAATCATCTGTAAGAAAGATGAGTAACATTTTAAAGTGCCGATGGTTATAACTAAGCAAATCCCAGTGAGGATAGCTGTGCTAAAAATCCTCATTAAATCCTCATTAAAATAATGACACTGAATGATATGTGGGAAGTCTTACCAGGGGAGTGCTGGGGCAGGGTTCCAGTGAGTATAAGAGAAATGGGGCTCTGAGCGACCAGCTATTACCAGCTGGGGCACCGGCAAGCTGCTGCTGCAGAAACTGGTGGGGCTGCCCTGCTGTACATAACTAGTGCAGGTGCAGCTATGGACCAGCCACGTTGTCCTCAGCTGGGAGAACAGACCTGCCTGGGCAACATAGCACCTACTTCTGTACATTTTCTTAAAAATATATACAATTTAATCTTTGTTTTCTTGTCTTGTCCCCTGCTTGTTATTTTGTCCTCAATAAACAGTTAGGGCAGTAGTTTGTACAATTGTAGAAATACTCTTCTACACCTCACTGACCTCTCCGGACATCTTTCTATCCCTCTTGAACACGCTCAGTTTCACCTTCTTCAGTTGTAAGATTTCTTAAAAATTTCTGTCATTTCTTTCTTTAAATTTCCTCCAGCATTTTTCTGTCAGTTCTGACAGAAGGACACCCCAGTGCTGTGTTCACACCAAGACCTACCTGTGGCAGTCGAGCTCAGGAAAAGCCCCTACTTGTTTAACACTTGAGCAATGTTCCTGCTCGGGATGCGCTTGCCTTTGTGCCGGTGTCTCGTTTCTGGCCTAAGATCAAGTCTTCTTCTAGGCTCTGCTGTCAAAAGCAGCATCTCTGCTTTCTGTGCTGATGCACCTGATGTTTCCCTTAGATAAGAAGCATTTCACATTCATCTTTAAATCTCAGTTTGTTTGCACTCTGCTTTCACAATTTATCTAGCTCTCCCTGTATTTTATGTCTCTTTTCCAAATCACTCCTCAATTTTCTGTCATCCACAGACTCTACTGTATATATTTTCACACGGTACTTTCATAACATATGAAAGTATCAAGTAGAGATGAACTTGAGGCTTCTAAAAGATGCATAGAGGCCCACCTCATCATCTTCACTCATTGCAATACTGACTTGACTGTGAAAGTTGTCCTCTCTCTCTGGTGATCGCAGAGGAATGTTTACCTAAAGAAAGGCTCTTAGCCCTAAGTAGCCTTCATGTGTTAGATGGTCGCACTGTCTTCTGTGCTTAAGCTCTACAGAGCCACCAGAGTATTCCCCTCACCCCTCCCTCAGCCTCGCACACATTTTGGGGTGGCTTGTCAGCTTCTGGGACCTCCTTTTAATGTGCTGCTTTTTTCCCTCCTGTGCTAAGCAAAACATGAAGGGCTCAGACTTTTTGTTTGCTGGCTGTGGCTTACAAAATGCATATGTACCAAGTCTGACAAGCCTTGTGAGGCTTGTGAGGGGTGTTGAAAGGAAGCAGTGGTGGGAAGCGTTTCAGTTTAAGGAGAAATAGTGTGGGTGTGGTGCAGGACTGAGGGAAAACTGGATAGAAAACCAAACTGGGGAGTGAAAACCTATTTTTAACAAGGCTTTGAAAATCTGGCTGTGGCCATGCCCTGTCTTGAAATGATTTAGAGCCATAACTGTTTCCTGGGGCTTGCACTTTCCATAAGGGAAAACATCTGATAGCAGAGCAAGAGGCTTGTTCTTTCTGAGTACATCCAGAGCCTTATCACTCTTATGGGAGAAAACAGAGGACACTTGCTACTCTGCACATAGCACAGATGTCTGGCTATTCTCCATGCCATGTGAGATCTTCTGGGCATGCAGGGAAAATGAGAACTCAGATGGCAAGAGATGCATCCCTTTTCAATAGAAAAGAGACAGCATCTCACTCGAGCAGACACCGTATTTGATGAAGAACTGCCAGGAGACAGATATGCATAAAGAGATGATGCATGTAATAACTATATCCACTGAGTTTATCACAAAAACATACACTTTTGTTTCTACAATCAGGATTCTCTGTGCTTGTTTTTTAGATCAAGTTGTTCACTGTGCAAAACACAATAAAGCAGAGAGCCTGCTTACTGCTGAGTGTTAAAAGCCTGGGAGAAGAGTTGGGCAGGAGTTGAGTGAAGCTTGTACTATGGTAGCCAGAACACAAAAACAGAGAGCAATGATGCTGCAATACCTACTGTCCCTCTAGTTCACCACTAGTAAGTTAAACTTTCTCTTGAAATACCTCACTTGTTCAACCTCCCTGATGTGGAGAGAGCTTGCCCTACAACCAGCTAAAGAGGAAGGACTCTCCACTGTCAGGCTCATCTTTACACTAAGTTTTGGTTGTGTTTAGCTACATAGCATACTGACTTCTGGAGAAATAAGCTGAACAAAATAAATTTTGCCACCTTCTATTTATTGAAATTTAAGTTGCGTAAGTAGCAGTATCTCTCCAAAGATTCTGCTTTCCGTTCTTAAGTCCTTCTTAGAGAATATAAGAAGCCTATAGACTTCATTGGAATGAAATAATTTTCTGTATAGGTTGGGAAAAAAATCTTTCTGCTAATATATCTGATCGGCCATCTAGCAGTAAGAGCTAAATTAGATGACTGTCTCAAAATAAAAGGGGAGGGGGATAGCTGTATTTGATGGACAGTGTGACAGACGTTTTCACTTACCAGAAAGCAATGAAAAGCTGATAGACAAGATTTGCTGCTAACACAGCAATTAAACTTTCTCCTGCCTTTTTCTTATGCTACAAAACAAGTGAAGCATTGGATGTCATCCTCCCGGAATATGATCTCAGTCCTGTAGGAAAATCTGTAATCCTCTGTAACAAAGGGTTATCAGCAGGTTTCATGAAGTTCCAAGTGGCCCCTTGACTAATTTACTTAGCAACATAGTTTGGCCCCTTGTAATCTAAGATCTTGGTGGTCAGTGTTAGGCTAAAATACTGCAAGAGGATGAGAAACAGCAGGAAAAAGTGAATTTGTGACTAAGGAGATATAAAACCAAGGGAACAAGTTATCCTACTGTTAGGCTTTTGCTTTGAATGAGGTGTTCTTGCTTTAATGTGTTTAATGTCTAGCACTCCACTAGGACAACAGCCCAAACACCTCAGTGTTGGGGAAAAAGCCAGAGAATGGAGTGGGATTTGCACACTCAGACTTCTGACATTTCAAAGGGTTGTTCTGACCTTCTCTTCATGAGGGTGCTCACGGGAGGAAAAACTGCAGTGTGCTAAAAGCAGATCTTTGTGCAGTTCTAGGGTGGGGTTCCCTGGGAGCCAGGATGGGTATTGGGGAACTGCCTGTGCTGCTTGCACAGGACCCCACACTCCTACTGCTGCCCAATTGTCCCCTTCCATCTGAAAGACAGTAGATGCTTCTTGCATTTACGTCATCTGACCTGCTTAAACCCCTGCCTTCTGAGAAGAAAAATTGCACCCAAAAAGTACTTATATTCCACTGAGGACAAAAGGAGGGTAGATATCCCAGATGTTCATTTGGAGCTGACATCTGCCTCTTTTGCAAATGAAGACCTGCCAATTAAAAAAAGACCTACAGACAGCTGCATCTGGTCTGACAAATTACAGGCCCAAAGCTTCCCATTGGAGGAGCCAAGCCCCAGAAGGCAAGAGCTGGTGGTCACTGTGGTACAGACAGATAAAACCCCATCACAGGGACAGAGCAAATGGTTCAGCAGCAGTTCCTGTGGGCCGCTGCTGCCCTGCAGGCACCAGTGGAGCACTTAGCTGCAAACTATCTTTCCCCGATTACCAGACACTTGCAGCTGTGCAACATTGCTGAGAGCATCACTAGGCCTTTGAGGAATTTTGTTCTCATGCCTCAAGGTACTGGTCAGCTACACTCAGCTGCGTGCTGGCAAACAGGAAGCTGGTTGGCAAAGGCTGTGCCTGCCATGACCCATGCTACTTGCAGCCCCAGACGACCCTCCAAAATGCAGCAAAACTTGCCCTGTGGTGCTCTGCGAGGCGATTTCCACTGAAGCAGGGCTCCTGAGCCTTCTTTCTGCCTGGCAAAAGTGATTCGGCAGCTGGCACCTGTGCCCAAGTGATGAACACCCAGCACTGCTGCTGGCTCTCTGAGAGGAGCCTAGCCTCCTGAAGGAACATTTTCCAGAGCTTCTCTAAGGAGTCTTCTTGTAGGAATGTCAAAGGCAGATAGTGACATCCCTGGGGCCAGGCTCTGGTTTCCCTCTGCACAACCTCAATGAGCAGAGGGATCAGCTGCAGGTGGAGGTGGCTATTGGTGCCACCCTTGGGGGACCTGTGTTGCTTTCACCTGCCTCAAAGGTGTTTGGACAGACCTGAGGTCACTTGCTTTTATGCTGAAGGTGATGGGAGGGTCCAGTCTGCACTATAGTGAGGGAAATGCAAACATGGTCTGAAAGCCAGGTGCTGATGTTGGTCAGATGAGAGCAGCAGCATCCAGGCTAATGAATACAAGACTTTTGGTCTGGACAGAGAACAACAGAAGGGCAACCCTGCTGATAGCTGTTGGCATTTTCTGCCTCTGGACAGGTAGTGAATTTGGCCTTGAGGTTGGAGGGAGACCCAGCAACCAGCTGGTATATTTATTGTGTACGTCTATGACAGCATCCTCATTTCTTCCTCTCTCTTTTTTTTTTTTTTATTTCACACCCCCCTACCTCCCCCTCTTTTTCCTCTCTCTTTTTTGTCTTTCTTCTCTTTGATCACCTGAATAATGGCTACTAAGAGGTTAGATATATTATGCAACACCTCTGTAATAGTGCTGTGTATATGTAAACACATGGAAATCTTCTATTTCTTGTACAGTTAACCACCTTTCCAAGTGCATATTTTACTGCTAACAGTTAGTTTTTAGCTGTGCATGAAATACACGACATTGAAACCCCCTTCCTTCCCTCTGCACGCACTAAATCTGACAAGAGGATGAACAGCAGAAGCAACAGCATTGTTGATAATCCAAGGTAATTTCAGGCAGGAGGAGCCTCTCAAGTGTAAATGTATTCCTTATCTCCACATCCCCGTGACTCGGGTTTCCATAATGCCTGAGTGTCTGAAATCACTCACGTTCAGAAGGGAAGCATTGCCCTTTTGGCTGCTGCTGTATAAAATGTTCTGCATCTGGGAAGGACCATGCTGTTGGTGGCGTGATACTAAAATCAGTGTGCACATACTACCTTGGCCTTCTCAGGTGAGTGCTATTACAGCACTCTTTATTTATATCACCTTCATCTTCTCTAGGAGGGGAGAATCATGTCCCTGTTTGTCTGCTGCCACGTGGTAAAATGGAGCTGGTTTGGTCATTAGCCTTTTAGCAGGATTCATTTCTAGGGCAATTTCACTGTGTGTGCATGCAGTCCATGCACAGTGTGCCTTACTACTCTCCCAGCAGAGCCTTGCAGATAAGGCTGCAATACTGCTCATTTTGTAAAAAGACAAAAGCTCTGACTAGGGAGATGGTCAAGTGCACCATCAACAGAGCTTCAGCAGAGAAGTACCAGCACGTCTAAAAGCCGTTAAGGTGGATAGCTGCCAAGCATCATAGAATCATAGAATTGTCTAGGTTGGAAGGGACCTTTGATATCATCTACTCCAACCATCAACCTAACCCTGATAAAAACCAAAACCCCATAACTAAACCATGTCACTGAGCACTATGTTGACCCATCCTTTAAATATCTCCAGGGGTGGTGCCTCAACCGCTTCCCTGGGCAGCCCATTCTAATGCTTAATAACCCTTTCCAAGTAAATATTTTCCGATATCCCATCTGAACCTCTGCTGGTGTAACTTGAAGCTGTTCCCTCTTCTCCTATCACCTGTGCCTTGGGAGAAAAGACCAACCCTCACCTCTAAACAACCTCCTTTGAAGTAGTTGTAGAGATCCACAAGGACTCTCCTCAATCTCTTTTTCTCTAGGCTGAACAACCTCAGCCTTTCCTCATAAGGCTTACTCTCCAGACCCCTCACCAACTTCATTGTCCTTCTCTGGGCCCAAATGGAGGATGTTGAAATGCAATATCCTCCAGTCTCCAAGGAAATGTTTACCCTCAAAGATATTTTTCTTAGGTAAATAATTAATCTGCCAGAGAATTCTTTAAATTCTCATATGAACAACAGTGGGGACAGACTCTGCAGCTACTGTAGGGGGTACTGTTTGGTTTTCTACAAAATTCAGGCTAGTTGAGACAACTGTGGTCACCAAGAGTCACCTCCAGCCAGACATGAGGTCCTCAGGGTCAGTTTGGTTTGTAGACTGGTCGTGTGCAGCTTTCCTGGCAGCCTGCAGTGGTAGTGGGGTGGTGGAGGCAATAAATGTTGGGAGGATTTGTTTCATCAGAAACATTTTCTTGAGGGGAAGGGAGAAGATGGAGACTTCATCATCTAAAATTGGATTTTCCCTTAGGTCTAACTAAAAATAAATTAGCTAATAGTATATTCAATTAATTTTGCCAAATTTGAGCAATTCTTTTAATTAGGAGGGAAGAACTTAATCTCACAGAAAACAGACAATTTCAAAAGGCTAGCACAAGAGTATGCCACGAGAGTATGTCCCTATGAATTTCTCTGAGATGAAGAACACACAGACTTACACAGAAAATATAATTACATGCAAGTAGTGGAGACAGCAGAGCAATGAGAGCTATTTAACCTTGAGGAAGGTGCATGTGCTGTTGGGATGACAGGTATTGCAGAGCTTTTAATTTCTTTTAGTGAAAGACATTGGCAAGCTAGAGTATTATGATAAAATCAGAATTTCGTTTTATTGCTAAGGCTAGGCAAATTGATTGAATGTCCTTACACATGTACTGGTGAGTGAAAGAGGAACTGCAGTTTTCACAGTCACGTTTCTGAAAAGCATATTTGCATAGTAAATGCAACAGGAAGTTTATGAAGCTGGGGGGAAGCAGGAGGGAAGAGACCTCATGTCATCATGAGTTCATTGAAGCTACAAGGCAACAGCACCAGTTCCAGATGTAGATGTCAGGGCACATACGGGCATTGGGATGGTTGTACCTTTTGCCTCATTCATGTAAAAGGCCTCACGATGACACATAAACTCCACAGCTCAAAAAATGCCAATTTTCTAATGCCTGGCACCATATATTCATACATGCTCAGACTCTGGAGAGGAGATTATTTAATTATGATATCTAGCTACTCCACTGTCTCACTGACAGCACATACAGAAATATTACATATTTTTCCTGCATTTTTTAAAGGCGATTGTTAACCCACTGGCAGTAAGCTAAATAAATTTATTATTTCTTTAACCGGGTTAACAGAACTGTGTATGGGATCGCAAATAAGAAAGTTTCACAAAAATCTTTTTACCTAGGTTACAAACTCATTTTTCCTGTACTGTGCATCAATTCTTGTTTTCTCTTTGTCCAGTTGCACAATAAGAGAAAGCATCTTAGTATTTACTCCATTCTCATATTATTTGAGGAACTGACCTAGGCAATATACTGAAGACAGGAGTCAGTTTCCCAGCAGAATGCAGCTAGATAGGCAGAAAACTGTGACTTTCTACTCCCTGATGTAGTCAAATTCTGAAATGCTAAGCACATGAATACTCTGAGTACTTCAGGTGGCACACTAATCCACATTAAAAAAAAAAAAAAGAAAAAAAGAAAAAAAGAAAAGGGAAATCCAATACTCAGTTCTTCTAGTTTTCTGTAATATCAGAAAACATTTCTGAGGATTTTGAAACCATCTTTCATGGAATCACAGAATTGTCAGAGTTGGCAGGGACCTCTAGAGATCAGCTAGTCCGACTCCCGTGCTAAAGCATGATTGCCCAGAGCATGTTACTCAGGACTGCATTCAGGTGGGTCTTGAAGGTCTCCAGAGAAGGGGACTCCACAACCTGCCTGAGCAGCCTGTTCCAGGGCTCTGTCAGCCTCACCATAAAGATGTTTTTCCTTATATTAGAATGAAATTTCCTATGTTCCAGCTTGTGTCCATTGCCCCTCGTCTTATCACTGAGAATCACTTAAAAGATTCTGGCTCCATCCTCCTTCAATCAGTCCTTCAGATACTTATAAGTACCTTGTTAAGGTCTCCCCTCAGCCTTCTCTTCTCCAGGATAGAGTCCCAGCTCCCTCAGTCTTTCCTCATAAGGGAGGTGCTCCAATCCCTTAATCATCTTTGTTGCCCTACTCTGACTCTCTCCAGTAGTTCCCTGTCTCTCTTGAACTGGGGAAACCAGAACTGGATGCAGTATTCCAGTTGTGGCCTCACCAGTGCAGAGTAGAGAGGGAGAATGACCTCCCTCAACATACTGGCCATACATTCCAGAATTCCATTGGCCCTCTTGGCCACAAGTGCACGTTGTTGTCTCATGGATAGTTTACCATCTACTAGGACACCCAGATCCTTCTCCTCAGAAGTGATTTCCATCAGGTCTGCCCTTAACCTACGCTGGTGTCTGGCATTCTTCCTCCTCAGGTACAGGACCCTACACTCACTCTTCTTGAACCTCATTATATTGTTCTCTGCCCCAATCTCCAGCCTGTCCAGGTCATGCTGGATGGAGGCACAGCCTTCTGGAGTGTCTGCCAGCCCTCCTAGTTTGGTATCATCAGTGAACTTGCTAAGGATATTTCTCTGCAGGCTTATATGACAAATAATGTGTGTTGCCAAGTCCAGAAAAATTATCAGGAACCTTGTGACCTTTGGGGCTTTTTTCTTGAAGTCTCAGTTTGCCTGACTAAACAATTCCTTGATAATCTTGGCTTTAATTTTTGGAAAAAAAATGTAACAACCCTTTGGCTGCAGAGACAACCTCAGGGACTAGAAGTCTAGAGACTGAGTAAACAGAAAAATAATAAAAAATATTTTTTTTTATTTTTTTTTTAAATTGTGTGCTTTTCAAAGCAACTTGATGAGTTTTGAAGTTTGAGGTGTGATTGTCGAGAGGGCTAATTTGGCAGCATTGATCCTTGTTCAGGGGGTACTGCCTTTCTTCCCATGCATGCTGATGTGGGATTGCTCTTTCTGTTGAGGACAAACTACAGGGACTCAGGTGATGCTTCAAGAAGTCATGTGGTCCAAACTAACCAACTGACCTATTTCCACTCTGAGATGCATCCAATCATTATTACCATTTCTTGTCTCCCAACAGCTTACACTTTCTTTTTTACTTAGCTTCTGAAAATTTCTCAGTGCCTTATATCATAATAGTTTCCTGCCTCCCTCTGACAATACAAATTAAGCTGCTAAGTCAAGAGCTGAACATACTCCTCCCACTGGCAACTGCCCAAAACTCCGTCTTGAGCCTCGGGCACCATCCATATCACCATCCACTGCTTCTTGCTCGTCCCAGACCTCCCTCAGCTCTACTCTGGTGCTGTGGGTCTGAGCCTTTTGCTAATGTGAGGCACATATAGCACAGCTATAGGCTGGCTGGAGGCAGGCAACACATCACCCAGCGGTAACCACCTCTGAGATGGCATGGTCCCACCTAGTACCCTTGTAAAAAGCACATTTTCGTCCTGTGTGCTTTCACCTCAGGGAGTGTAGGAGTGTGAAGTCCATATCAGGTCACCTGTCCTTCCTTAGGCAAGGCAAGCAGCAGTCTGCTTGTAAATCCTACTGCAAATTTTTCTGGCCAAGCCACCTTGATGTGATCACCTGTGTGATGCACAACCAGGTCTCATGGAGCAACGGGAAAAATGTCCTTTTGAGAGTTTTGACCACCAAGTTGCAATGCGACTGGGTAGGAAGGGCTGTGTTAACCCAGGTGCACCAACGTGGCTTTTTGCTCTCCTACCTGCTGATGCTCATTGTGTAGCTCCGTGCAAAGCAGAGCCACGTCTGGAAAAGTCTCTCTGCAAGAGCTCTCCCTTATCATGATCCAAATTCTCAGTCCTTATTAGGTGACACTGGAGCTCTTGCTGCTATAAAAAGGATTCTTCAGTGGTTGCTTCTCAGAACTGCGGCCATCCAAGAATATCACAATAAAACCACTTTCATGTTTGCTGTGGATTTTTTTTCTTGATTATCAGAATTTAGTCTCCTCCACAGTGCTCTCTTTTGCATTTCCAAAATGTCATTAATAACCAATGTGGTGAGAAATGCTGGACTTGGAGCCCCATTGCTGGAGCAATGACTCTCTCCTCTCTCCCATCAGAAATTCCACCTTCTGCAAAAATATCAGTTCTGCAATGTGTAAGTGGCCACGGTCAGTGGAGAGCCACCACTGCACAGCTTCCCTTGCTGCTACTGGGCAAAAAAGTCATGCTGAGGCTTACTGTGATGATGTTGGGGAGAAAGGCAGTGGGGCCATCCTGCAGGGAACTTCTGCTCTGGCCTGTGTGTTGGATTTGCATGGTAAGGTTTTGGTAGCCAGTGGGCTACTGGTGTAGCTTCTCTGAGAAGCTGCTAAAACTGCCTCTATGTCTGCCAGAGCCAATGCCAGCTGACTCCAAGAGGGACACACTGCTGGCCAAGGCCAAGCCCATCCAGTGGCAGTGGTACCACCTCTATGATAAAATATTTAAGAAGGGGAAAAACAATCTGCTGTGCAACAGCACGCAGAAGAGAGGAGCTGAGGAGGGGGACTAACGGAGAAACTTGGTGGGCAGCTGATGTCCAGCTAGAATCAACCCACCACAGGCTGCTGGGAAGCAGCTAGCCTTGGCTGTAGAAAACCCATAGGTCCTTTTTGTTATGTTATTATTTTTGTAATAAATACCGTACTGCTTTGACCCCCTGAGTGATGGTTCTCCCAGTCATTGGCAGTGAATTTCCCTGGTGCAAGCACATGGGCTTTTAACAGGACCATTTCACTGAGGACTGCAAAATTGCTCATATTTCCCAGCTCCCTGCTCTAGGAGGACTTGCTTTGGCAGGGAGTAGAACTAGATGATCTCAAGAGGTCTCTTCCAATCCCATATCAGTCTCTGATTCTGTGGCTGTGATTCATTCAGGGCATAAATCGAGAAGGATTCCCTTATTTCTTCCCTGTTTTCATTGCACAGCTGGATATGTATAGTGTAAGCAACTTGATGGAGCCGGGGATGTTTGCATCCTTCTAAATCATCAGGTCTTGATTAAACTCAATTAGTTCAAGCATTTAAGAAGAGGTCTTGTGTTCTTCTCTCATAGGGACAAAAGTTACTGGTCATAAATGGCATTTGATGCTGCTGAATGCATCAGCTGTTATTTTGTTTAACTAAGATTGAACTCCTTTGCTACTCTTACTAGTTTTCTCTATTTTCTGTGCTCGTCAGGTCAGGCTCTGGCCCCACAAATGCTTGGACACAAATCTTTATGCACATCAAACAACCCCTCTGCACAACTGCTGTGGGCAGATGAAAGCATATCCTGAAGCCTTTGAAGAAATGAGGCCAGAGGTCCTGGAGGGCAGATGCTCTCAGCTGTCTTTGTAATTCCAGTTAAACATTAGGCACTCCTATGATGAAAATACTAACGACTAGTTTATTTTCCTGCATTAAGTGTGTTTTTTCTAAATGTTTTAGAGTGGCACTGCTGTTCAGAACTGCAACAAAAACTGTTTACTTTCCAAGTGCAGTAATTTCTCTTCTGTCAGAAGGAAAGTAAGAAAGGAGAATTAAGCCAGGTAGTTTCAGCAGCAGTAATTGCTTGTGCAACAGCCATCTGCAGAAGGCTGAGAGGAGAACTCTCAGCAGAGCGCTGAACAGCAACACCGCTGTGTCAAGAGCTGCTCCAGCCACTGGCAGCAACGCGTCTGTGTCCTCATTGCTGGGGGCTCTCTCCCATACCCAGGCTTACACGGGTCTCTGATCTCAACGGGCCTCCCACACCACAGGCTTACCCCTCTTCTTATGTGACTAGCGATTTTAGGTCTGGCGTTGATGTTTTAAGAGAGTGCGGTGAGCTGGGTTTTCTTTAAGCCCAGTTTGTTTTAAAGAAATATCCATTAGATGCTCTGAAAGGTTTGTCACCTTTGGAAAGGCAAGCAAAGATGTCCTGCCGTGCCGGATCTCTGCGCTGCCATGGCAACTCTGTTTGCAGGACCCCAGCTAGACATTTTAAAGATGTGCTTGGTATTTCCATGAGACCTCCAAAATGCTGACAGTCACGTAGACACACTTTCAGTCTGCACGTGAAGGCAGAAGTTGGCAATTGCGAGACTATAAAACTGAATGAATAAAGTGAATTTTAATGGTAGTAATTTCCTGATTTAATGCATAGTAGAAGACACAGCCCTAGATCCTGTTATCAGAAAGTACACAGTAAAATGGTCAGGTATGTTTTAGACTCAGAGGTTGTCTCTCCACTGTAATAAAACAGACCAGAGACCATTACCTGGCCCTGAGGCCTGCAGGTGCGGCACAGCTCATATCTCTACTGTTAAATTCACTTCCCCCAAAACTGGATCAGTGTCTCCACCATAATTGCTCTGAAGGGTGTCAGACCTGTCCTCATCTTGAACTGTATCTGGGAAAGTATGAGTGGCTGGAGGTCCAGCATCACTGAGGAAATGTCTACGTTGGTCCAATGCTCTGAAGATGCCTGAAGATCATGTGGATTGTGCAGGGAGCGAAGGTAGTACAATCAATATGTGACTTGATTAATTTAGATGTTGTGGCCACCCTGCCTAAACTGGTGTGTCTTTTTGTTCTCCCCTCCAGCATCCTTCATGGTTGGGCAAACTTCATGTTGCACATACACTTGTATGAGCAACATGGATTCTAAATGGGACTTTGCTGAGATGCTAATTGATAGCTGCGCTTTACCCCTCCATGTCCATGTAGATGCATCCTCTGGGCTACGTATGCAAGAGAGCATTTGCCCGTGGCAAAGGGCTGGAGTGCATGTTCTGTGGTTCATTTAATGTCATCTTTTTGCTGCTGTTATAACTGGGCAACAGGCAATGTCATTCATCCATGCACGTTTGCCCCAGGCTGTCTCCCAGCACACTGTGACCTTGCCTTGAATCAGATACATGACTCAGGGAAGCATTTTTGCTGGGGTTCTCCATGATTTTTGTCAAGCTGCAGTCAGGGTAGGATCAAAGTTTCCGAAAAGGTGTTGAATGTTTCTGTTGTGGGGAAGAACTTCTAGAGAGTAGGTAAACTTCTCAAGTACAGATTAGATATGAGATTTTTTCCTATTGTTTCTGCAGAGGCTTTCTTTAGCTGCCTGTTGGCTTTCAGAGGGGAAATTTGCCTGTTTCGACACACCAATAAGAGTTGTGATGTGAAACTGGACAAGACTATGGGATGAACAGTGCAAGCTCACTGCTGTGAACACACCAACTTTTCTAAAATTCCCACTTGCAACAGCGTACTTCAGGGAGTGTCTTCTGCCATTGCCTGCAGGTGCAACAACATCTTCAGTAAGTAGTTTCTAAACCCTGCCTTTCATATTTTCATAAGAAAAAAGATCCAGTTGACATTTTAACTAAACTAACCCCCAACTTGAGCTGCCTTCTCTGCTGAATGTAGCTTAAGTCTGTGCAAACAGAGGTCAGAGTGCTCTTCTGTTTGGAGTGAATGAGCAATGTGAACATATTCAGAATCATCAGAAGCCAGCCCCAGGGTCTGTGGCTCTGCTGTTGTGCCAGCCCCAAAAAACAGAGAAAGTCCAGAAGGGACTGTGAAATCACCTGAGGACCCCTAAGCATCAAGTTTTACACTGCACCTGGTCAGCATTTTGGTATCATTATTCATGTTTCATTCAAACAATTCTGCCAAAGAGATGCCTAGACATGAAAGATGCTTCTCTGACCAGATGTCATCCCAAGCTCCCTGTATGGTCACAGAGAGAAAAAGATACAGAAGTATTTCAAGGATGTGGTTCATCTCCTCCTGAGGATGAAGGGTCCATTTGAATAAATAAACTGCACCATGGCAGTGCCTGTCACTCTCCTTAGACAGAAAGGTTCCCTAGACATGTCCTCCCCATTGGAGGACATCTAGGAGAATCTCACCCCAGAAAGACAGAAACCTGCTACTTCCCTCCATATATTGTGTTACAGTTCATCTTCTCTTAAATATTTGTGTCTAATAAGAATTTGTCTGGCTTGAGACTGACCATTTCTGGGTCTTAACCCTATCTCTGTTAGGTTAAAGTATGTTTTATTACCCTGGTCGTCTTCTCCCAGAAATTCTCTCCGGAGCCTGGACAAACATACACAACAGATGATCTTTTAGTATTAGGTGAAAAAAACAACCTTTTTCTCTTAAAATGAACCTTTACCTTTGCAGTGAGAAGATCCTGATGGCACAATGTTGCCATCGCTGAAACCGGTTTACATCTGTGGTGAGATGGTCTTCAAGGCAGGAGCACAGCCTTGGGCACAAGCTGCCTGGATGGGGCCCTGGATTAACTGGACTCCTCAGGAAATGTGAGGGTTGCTGCTGGTTTTGAAAATTCTTTAGGAAAGCAAACACATATTTGACTGAAATAAAAAACCAAGCAACTGCTGTCACTTTTTTTTTCTTTTTTCCTTATATTAAACAAGCATTTAATTTAAAAAAAAATCCGACAGATGGCAGGGCTATTCCTAATGCAAGACTGAGCACTTCTCCAGTGGATTTAAGGTGGTCTGCAAGAGATTTTTGAAAGACAGGAGCTAAAGGATCCATGCATTACTGATGATATATAAAAGAATACCCTAATACCTTTCTTGCTTTTAATTTAGTTGGAAAACTTCTCTCCTCTTTTCCTTATTTGTTCCTAACTTTGCGGTGTGGGGCCATGATTGGTTTATCCAGAGTCCTCCTGATTATCTGTGTAGGTACCTCCAGGTTTTCTTTCTTTTGACAACTGGTCAGCAGCTGAGGCAAGGCAGGGCATTAGATGTAATGCCTCCTCCCCTTAAGCCAACCCAGGGCAGATATGAGGGGACACCAGCTTCAAAGCTGGTTCCAAGGGTGGTCTGGCTCCAGAAGCACTAGACCTTCTGTTTCTCTCCCCTTTCCCATTTAAATCCTCCTGGTTTTACTCTCAGCCACTGTATGGTCCCAGCAGCAGTCAGCACCATTGTTCCCGCCACATGTGGAGCCAGAATTTTAATGTGACAAAAAATGTAAGGCAGCATCTCCAAGGCCCAGTTTTCACAGAAGCAATACAGAGATTTTTGGAGCTATCAATAGGTAGTGACTCACTTATAGAAAATGAAAATGAAATAATCCCTTCTACAAAATGGGACTGAGAGCCTTAGATCTTAGAGACATTAATCACTTATGTTTGAGATCTCCTGTGGGCTTTTCTGGATTGGAGATGGCTGAGCCAGATGTGGTTGTTCACTAGGAGATTTGTGCCTTAACCCTTTCCTGCTTCTTTTCTTTTCCCGCTCCACTCACGTGGCAAATGAGGTTTGGGCATCCCACCAGTGGACATGCTGGTGGACATGCTACTTGGACCAAAGCTTTTGGATGAAGTAAACATACACAGCTATGCAATGGGGGTTGTCATTTTTATTTTCCTTGACGATTTACAGGGAATTCTGCTGTAGGCATGAGAAAGGGTAACTATGCAACTAAATTGCTGTGGTGGTCAACCCGACACAACTCAGCAACACTTTCTTGCAAGCTAAGCAAGCTTGCAAGCCCTCTGGAGAGTTTGAGTTAGTGTGGGGTTTTGCTTGGATGCTTTGTAGATTTTGATGCTTTTTCTATAGAGGAGACTGAAAAGAAACCAAATGAGGCTGTTTAAACTGTTTCTCATGGGTTTTTCCACTCTTTCATACACATATGATGGGGTGACATTCTTATGTAGAAAAAGAAAGAAATGTAATACTATTCTCCATATCCATGGAATAAAAGGGTATGGATGTTTTTCTCTTGGATACTTCATGGCTTTCCAGAACCTAGCAGAGGCAGTCTGAGGGCTGGGGCAAGAATGTGTCTATGCCCTTTCTGTAATCCTGAATACAGGCTGTCACCAGATCTGATGTGCTCACTCAACATTTGCTCTTTGGACTCTCCATCACTTGTTCCCCGGCTGCTGCGACTTTTAATGGACACAGCCAATGAAGGAGTAAATCCTTTCTGTCCTGAAACTTGGAACAGCTGCCTTGTACGTGGGAGAAGAGAGGTGGAATTGACTGCACCAGCAGCAAGAAGACCAGTGGGTGCAGCCTCACTTCCCGTTCCTGGGGGTTTCTCACCCTCTGGGGCACCTGCCATTCAAATGGGCATCAGATTGAGTCAGTGGCCTATCATCTATGGGTGTCTCTGGTTCCCAAAGGGTATCATATACGTTCCCTGTAGACTGAAGAGCTGAGTTTGTCTTTTGGATGACTTTGTGCCAAAATAAACCTGGTGACAGCAGTGGGAATACACCAGTATTTAGACAGGATATTTTTTAAAAGATTACTAAAGTATGTACTGGGAATAAAATAAAATAAAAATCCTCAGCCAGTGGTTTGGGAAAAAATACAACTATTTTTCTGTCTCTCCGGTGCCCTCCCCTCAAGGAAGGTTTGGGTAGGAAGTTGGATGGGACCTTATTTTCATTTCCATCGGGAACGTTTTCCAGTTGGCACACAAACTACATGTGTAAACAGCCCAGGAGTTTGGGAAGCTGCTCTACTATTTCCTCTGACAACTAACAATGGAAACCCTTTGAGAATCGTACGAGCCTCGGTGGAAGCTCGCATGTCTCCTGCCACACGGCATTAACCACCGTGCTCAAATATTTATCCTGACGGCGCTTCTCCCCACGGAGCAGCTGGTTGCCTGCTCTGCAGAGCGCTGGCCAGCCGCGGGGGCAGAAAGATAGCCAAGGCTGGAGCTGCTGTCGTCGGGGTACCCACAGCGCCAGGCTATGAGGAGAAAAGCTGCTTTGCAGATATGATTTGGGCTGATTCGAGTTTATTCTGTCACAGTGAATTGAACATCAAATTAAAACGAAAAAGCAGTGCGGCTGCACTATAATGCAGAATTGGCCAGTTCCAGCATGTAATAGGTTAGCTCAGCGCAGTTACATTTCTTTGCCTTGCTTGGTGGGTCCCTGATTTGTCTTCATTTTTATTCCTGTCTCTGCCTTCACTCTTCCTGGCCTGTATTTTATAGTCTGTGCCTCTCTGGATTAATTGCAGAGAGTCTGCCCCAGAGAGCTGTGCAAAGCACAGGCTCAGCCTATTCAGCATGTACTGATATTTTAAAATGGTCTGCTAACAAGAATTATGAAATCTCAGCCTCTATTTTCTGATGAATATTCAACGTAAATGATTCTGAGAGTTCATTGTTTTACATGGTTGATGGTCATGGAAAGAAGAAACATTTCAGAGATGTGTCCTTAGGAGTACAGGCACTTTAGGGCTTCTTATCTGTGTCAAAGCCTTCTAGAAGAAAATAGGATATAGACGATGACGTGCGTAAGTCAGTTTTGGAAATGGGGCCTACACATCTCAAATTGCCACATAAATATCTTCATAAATCAGGTAACATGTTATGCTCTGAGAAATTTTATAAATTAGTTTAGAAGTAGACAACAGCTGAAATAGAAACAGCAGCACACTGTTATAGCCCCCCTTGTACAAGGCATTTCTGTCCCTCTGACAGGGATCCATGTTGTACATGAGCTTACTGAAGTGGGTATGAAGGACAAGATGAATTTCTGTCCCATTGACAATATTCCTGTCGTCTCAGGAGAAGTTCCTTAACCAGCTGCATTGAGGAATATGCTGTTTTTGATGGTGCTTCAGGAGGAGAGGTATAGAGCCTTTTTGAATACAACTCATCTCTGAACACCATTTGAAGAGAAGCAAAAATGGCCCAAATTTACAAAACTTGAACTGCTGGCCAGCCAAGAAAGGGGGCACCTTGCAAGAGTTCATTGGTGGTGGATGAGTGGCTTCTCTGCAAACATGCTGTGCTGCCCAGGAGTAACCTCTGCTGCTCCCAGCAGTGAGGTGTCTGTGCCTCTGGGTAGCCAAGCTGCCATGGATAGCAAGCATGAGTGAAATCGACTGGTGGCTTCGGAGCACAGTCGTTTTGAGGAAGGCAGCTTCTTTGAAAAGCCCAAGTGAGCAAACAGCATGTGAGACAGGGAGAACCAAGGGCAATATATTGTCACATAATATGTCTATTTATTTTCATTCACCTGTTTAATATTTTGAGCAAAGAGCCACAGACAGTAGGTTTGACCGACTGAAAGAGGAATCCCTTTGTAACATCCATGAACAACAAACAAAACAGGTCAACGTGTCAAAACCTTCCTGCTGAAAGGTGAGTCCTCAGCGCTGGTGTGTGTCTGTGACTGATGCCCCGTAATTAGGAATGACTGAACTCAGTCCAGGCTTAGCTGGATTTAGCCACAATAACTCCACCAAGCCCAATAGGGAGTATTGAAAATACTAGCCCATAACAAATACTGATAACGAATCTGGCATTTTGTCTAAGACAGGGTATCCTGTTAGAATGTGTGGTTATATTCATTTATGGGTTTACATCCCATACTTTTCCATACCTTCAAACAATGGATTTACATGGCATATTTCACAGACAGGAAGATGATTTTTTGGCACTGAAGATATGTGCAGTACGTAGAGATCACTGAATATATAACCAAACTACATTTTCCTTCAGGGTAGTGTTAGAATGGCAGCAGGTAACAGAGTAGGTTTAGTTCAGGAAATGAATGATGCTTTATATAATTGAATCTGCAAGGGAGATTTGGCAAGGAGGATGCATACAGACAAACTATTGCTGAGTCTGGACGTGGCATTAAGAACATTAATTTTTAAGTTGAGGATCACTAAAGATCCACAGAAGAGGAAAAGGGCACACAGGCTCCATTTATGTAAATCAAAGCCAATCCTAGAAGACGCACAGACTCTAATACTATTTCAAAACATTGGTGTATTATTTATGCAAATGAGTAATCGTTGCTGCCTTTGTGGTCTTATGGTTCCCTATTAAATTTACTCAGGGTTCAGTACTGCAGGTCCTACAAGCTCCAGACAGTCTCAGTTAACGCATTTTTTAGGGAGAACCAATGAAGGCACATTATTGCTTTTGGGATCTGAGTCCTACTATTAAGAGCACTGTTCCTAGCAGCAGGCCCTTCCTGAGCTGAAGAAGCACGCTGATTGCTTTGCACGTGCGTGGGCAACCATCCAGACACAGAAAATAGCATTTTAATGTGTTATACCACAAGAATGTCTTCCTCGGATAGGAACCTTCCTCCCATCCCTCCCAAACCCAACACTTTCTGTCAATCGGCTTAATGATACTCAGATCAGTTTCACAACCTCCAATCCTGAAGATATTGTGCTCTCCAGGTGAATTCCAACAAAATACACCACATAAACCAAATGGATAATCCTACAGGAACATCTCTCTCCTCCTTTCTGAGAATGGGGACTATTATAGAGAGCTGACAAATCTTTGCCAGGTCTCACAGAACGTTCCTTGCCCTGAACTGGCCACATGTTTTATTTCTGCAATGCAGAGGAACAACGTATTTCAGATGGATGCTGTGTGCTCCCCTGCAACCTTAGTACAAGGAGAATGGATGTCCTAGTCCTCTGACCTTCCTCACTTCTTCCAGTGAAAGGGGTGCCTTTGGATCTGCAGGAGAAAACTGTACCTGGGATCTCTTCAGAGAGCCTGCATTGCTTATTATTATCACTCCAAAGGCTGCCAGGAGAGGTCTGGCAGTCTCCACTCTTGGAGGTTTTCCAGAGACAGAGCCCTGAGTAACCTGGTCTGATCTCAGGGCTGACCCTGCTTGAGCACTGGTTGTTCTAGAGACCTCCTGGGTCTCTTTCAACCTCAGCTATCCTCTGATCCTATGAAACAAGCTGTGTTTTAAAAGTGTACAGAAGAGATTTTTGAGAATTTTTGAGAAACCTAGGTGATGTTTCCCTAAACTTTCAATGGGAAACACAAGGTTTTAGTCAGAGCTGGTCTGTACAGTTGCTTACTCAGATTAATGTCACTGAAGTTGACTGATCTGCAGTATCCATTCGGTACCTAAATACTATTTGGACTGTATGCTGAAGCATGGGACAAAGTGGACGTGCTAAAGAAGAGCAGTTTTCCAGTGATTTAGAGCTGACTGCTCAAGGTTTTGGAGGGCAGTTCAGGATTCATTTGTAACTCTAGAGGGCATGTGGTGCTCCCAGTCAGGGAGCCAACCAGAATTGCTTCGACTGTATTTGATTCAATACTTCCATCACTGCTTCTGTCCACACACAGCTGCTGTGTAAGCGTGGGTTTTGGCAGCCTCCCTTAGTAACTCTGGACTTCACAGGAGGTGGCTGAGTGAGGACAAATTCTCACCAGGGGACTCCCAATGCCCCAATTGCAGTAGTGGAACTTTTATCTTATCCTGGAGACCCCCACTCGCTAGCCTAAAAATCAGGCACGTCACCTTGCTAGAATTAGGGAGAAGGAAATTTGGAGATCTGAATGGTCTTATGTTTAAGCAGGGTAGCATGGCAGTAAGATAAGGCACATACTTCAGGGAAAAGTACTTTATAGATTAGGTTTTCCCATTAGGATTCCATGGAAAGAAGCAGTCCAGAATACATACTAGTGGTATATAGCACATTATAGCATCTCTGTCCCTATTTAGAGAGAATGTACTGATAGTGTTAATTTTCATGCTATAATTCTGCTAGAAAAAAATATATCAGAAATTTGGGGAACATCTGCTTTCTTTGTCTCAAAAAATAGATGTATTTTGGGCTCCGCCTTTCAGATTTCAGAAATCCCTGTAATATGGACTTAAAGACAAGTTAAAAATAACACTACATTTCCAGCAGCAAGATTTTAAGAATCAGATGTCTCCCCACCCCACCGCTATTAAGTCAGGCTGAATCTGCTGAAGCAGCTGGATGGGATCAAGCAGGGTGTGAGAATTCATGTTCTAGTGCTGGGCAGAGAAAAGAAGATCAGTTGGAAATTTCAGTGTGAAGCTGGTTCTGTATGAAGTGGAGAATTTCAAGTGTGAATGTGTGTATGTGTTCGTGCATGTGCTGGGGAAAGTAGGGTTGGCAAGGGAGACAGAGGAGAGCTTTGTGTTCAGTGCTTCCTCTGACACAGCTCAGCCTGCTCCCTATCTCCCAGCTTCACTTCTGAATGTGCAGGAACATGCGGTGGCTCCTTTTTCCCACCATCTTCATCATCCCTTGTACGCAACAGGTAAGTTCATTAAAAAGAAGAAAAAGATTTCTCTCTCCCTCATCCTGTCCCGGTTTAAAGGTTTTATTTGCTTAATGACAAAATAAATTTCGGAGATGCAAATTTCTTTTTAAGAATAAGGAACCATTCCCTGCTCCTGAGTAAATTTCATTTGCAGCTTATTTACTGCATCAGCCCTGATTTTGGTATTTTTTTTTCTCTCTAATCTGTACATTAATATTATTTGGTGGAAAAAAGAAGTCTTAGGGAAGCTGAAATTGTGTGATCTTGCTTTATATTTTTTACTTAATATAAGCACAAGTATATATCTTCTCCATGTTCATATTCCATATATGTATATACATATATGTACACAGTGGCCCGTTGTAAGGTTAGTTTCACAAATAAGACAGGCACCTGGGCTGTGTTATGCTTTGTCTTTGGTGAGAAAATTTTAAGTGATAGCTTTGGCTGAAAGTATTTGTGTCAAAGGCCAATTTCACTGTTTATTTACTTAATTTTGAAAATCTGCTTTATGTATACATAGTGTATTTTTCCTTTACGATCAAGATGAATGTCAAATGGTGAATTGACAAATGCCTGCTAAATTTTTGCATATTTAAACCCAGACTAAGACAACCAAACATTAGCAATAGCACGTTCCCTATTTTCGCTATTTGCTTATTTATGCCAAGCAGACCTTATCGAATCCTTAAAACAGGAAAACAAAGCCCACCACATGAAGGGTTCTTCTGATCTGCTGATAGGACCAGCAAAAGTATGCAATGGGCTTCTATGGTGCAAATTGCTTTGCTGTAGAAAATTTGGGAAGCATGAATTAGAAAAAAATTTGACCTGTAAATTTTATAAGCAAACTTTAAATTTTCATTGCAACTTACTAGATTGTTGAAGATTTTTCAGGTAGACAGAGCTTCTCAGTAATTCCACAGTTAAAATAAACAGATATTTGACTGATCGTGTTGCTTGTGCAGGGAAACTCTTGATCTCACACCTTTTGGTTGACATCTTTCCCTAAAAATAGGAGAGAAAAAAAATCACTTAAGTAGAATTCTGTAGGGTTAAAGAAGGTTTGAATTTGTAATACAAATTAAACATCCTGGTTGAAACACACAGATTATTTCCTGCTACACATACCCATTTTGAAACGCAGTATCTGATTTAAGCCGCATAACTTCCTATAGCTGGCACATGGCCAGATTCCTAATAAGAAAACTAGTACTCCTTCTGCTTAAAAAGCAAAAAAGCAGCAAGAAAGTCTTTCCTAAAGCAACCACACAGTCTTGGACACCTCTAAATGTGTAGGAACACCTATGAGTCTTGTTTCCAGAACAAGCCTTTAAGAAGCTTTACACTCCAACACACACGTTCATCAAATTAATGTTATGGTTTATAGGAAAGGCTATAGGGAAGGCAGAGCTGCCTGGAAAAAGGATACCTGAGTTAGTTGTTCCTGTGTTATTGCTGCATTTACATAAAAAGATTTAGAAGAAACTCTTTATCAGCAAACAATTAACAAAACAACACATCCATGGAACTCTCTTCTGCATGCTGCATGGAATACCACAAGAAATTGTTTAATATTCATTTGTTATATGAATTGCCTCTGTGAATTAATATGTATCTTCACAATCATTCAGCCAAAGGAACTTGAAAGCTACTACTTTGGAGCTTCATTAGCAGCTGTGGATTACGATATCGTAAGTATAGTTGTAAATGACCATGAAAAATGGAAATTAGTGGCAGAAAAAAGCCTTTTAAAAGGTCATTTACTGCTGCATGCAATTAGGCCAGCTCAATTATGCTGCCAGAGCTTTCGTAGGATATAGCATATGAAATACTGAATTCTGCAGACACTTCCCATTTGAAAGTTGAACTGAAAGGAAACCTGGCCAAGCAGCCCCTTCCCCAGCTTTCCCTTAGCCTCTGCTGGAGGTGGTGTCTACATCAGTAGAGCCCAGTTTGGAGGAAGAGGGAGAAACTGGTAGGTGGGGCTTTGTGTGCCCAGAAGAAAAAAATTGTCTATTTTTAAATTTTTTTGGTTGGGTTTTTTTTTTGCAAGCTAGATGGTGATAATGGCACTTTATGAGGGGGTGGATCTCCTCTTTCCCTCTTACTCTTTGGAGTGTCAGAGCTGCCTGATGAGAGCAGCTCCCAAGCCTTACATTGTGCTGGTGGCCAAGTGCTGTGCCTGCCCCCACTTCACTATGGATCCAGTCATCCGCGATGAATAACTATATCACGATCTGCATTGCTGCTGAAATCAGCAGCACGAAAAGATTTAATGCTAAGGTCTAAACTGTTAGGTTTTTAGATGTAGTTCTTCAGAAAAGTAGACAGAATATAGCTATCTCAAATACATCCTTTCACACTCTGGGCTGACTTAATCTTCCTCAATGCCTCAGAAAAATAAGCCCCTTAAGGACTTCCTTTTCTTAAAAAAAAAAATAAAAAAAGAAAATAAAAAAAGAAGACATGAATTCTGAGACAGAATGTGGAAAACAGTAAATACTGACTAGATCTTGACTTTCCACTGCTAACACAAATCTCTTTTAGAGACATGCCTTTGCCCTGCAAGTCCTGGATTCAATGACCACTTACGCATGCAGTAGATAGATAGACTCTCAGAGAATGCCCTGTTAAGCTCAGTGCAACTACAGCCTCCCTGATTAGGATTCAAATTTTGTGTCTAGCACCAGAGAATTTGTAAATACTATAATATGCCTTCCCAAACAGCTACTCAAATTTTGGAGCAAAAGTAATACTCGAAAGAGGTTTATTATTTCAAAAGGCTTTTGCCATCAGCAATGGCACCGAGTGCAGTGGCTGGCTGTCAAATGGGGAGGAATCAAAAGCCAATTAATTTGATAGGATGCTTGCAGGAAGGAATATTTAAAATAAATGTACCGCCTACTTTAAAACTCTTGTTTTATCCTACTTTAGCTCTACTACAGCTTTTGCTCTACTGAAGGCAAAGGAAAGACCAATCAATTGTGTTTCATACAGGCAGTAGGCCAGGCTCACTGGTGGAATGACACCTCAGTGGGTGACAGTGGCTGATGAAATCGGTCCTCTATCTCTTACCTAAACCTCATAGCCTCTTACTTTTTGGATCCTGTGAGATGAGAAATGTTAAGTGTCTTCATACACCTACACAGCTTTTCCCATCCCAGCTCCACTTATGCTGTCCCAGCTACACAGCTCTCAAAATATCCCACTGTGTGTAAGTTTTTCCACAGCCCACCAGTGAAACCTGGAGAAAAACCTTCTGAAACCGGCGAAGTCCACCAGCGCAAGGAAGTTTGCCACTGGCCGTGCAGATGCCCACCGGTGCCAGCCTGTACTCCCGGGGTAAGCTTGGTGAAGGATGGCTGCGGCTGCTGCAGGGTCTGTGCCAAGCAGCCAGGTGAGACCTGCAACGAAGCAGACATCTGCGACCCTCACAAAGGCCTCTACTGCGACTACTCGGCAGACGAGCCTAGGTACGAAACAGGCGTGTGTGCACGTAAGTTGTTCTTTCGTGTTCAGTTCTTGAAATCCAGGAGGGTGGGACCATGTAGGTGGGTGGGTTGGGAGGAAAACTCTGGTTGCTGGTGTCACACAGCTCTGTGCTAGACAATTTATCCTGATTTAGTTCTCTAAACAGTTAGAGAATCTGAGAGTAGGGCTGGGGCTGGCTTTTTTTCTCTGTGTTCATGAGACCCCTCCTGGAATACTGTGTCCAGCTCTGGAGTCCTCAACATAGAGAGGACATGGACCTGTTGGAACGGGTCCAAGCAGAGGGCCACCAAGATGATTAGAGGGATGGAGCACCTCTCCTATGAAAAACAGGCTGAGAGAGCTGGGGCTGTTCAGCCTGGAGAAGGCTCCGGGAAGACCTTATAGCAGCCTTCCAGTATCTGAAGGGAGCTACAAGAGAGGTGGAGAGGGACTCTTTGATAGGAAGTGTAGCAGTAGGACAAGGGGTAATGGTTTTAAATTGGAAGAGGGGAGATTTAGATTAGAAGAAATTGTTTACTAGGAGGGTGGTGAGACACTGGAACAGCCTGCCCGAAGAAGTTGTGGATGGCCCATCCCTGGAAGTGTTCAAGGCCAGGCTGGATGGGGATTTGAGCAGCCTGGTCTAGTGGGAGATGTCCCTTGCCCATGGCAGGAGGGTTGGAACTCGATGATCTTTAAGGTCCCTTCCAACTCTAAGTTTAATCATAGAATGGTTAAACTGTGTACGTATCAGTTCATTGTGCACAAGCATGTTATTTGCAGACTCGCTGACAACTGATTTAAAGGCAGCCTGCTGTAGTCACTGGGCACAAATAATAAATGTGCTTGGGCTGGGAAGAACTGGAAGCTCTTGGTGCAGTAAAGGCTGATCACATTTTATGGGTCTGTAAGCAGGAACCACGTGCTCCTCCTGTATCAGTAACTGTTGTTTACCATTTGCAGATCTGGTAGCTGTAGGATGTGAGCTCAATGGAGTTTATTATCTTAATGGGCAGACCTTCCAACCTAATCCACTTTACAAGTGCCTGTGTGTCAGTGGTGCAATCGGCTGTACACCTGTATTCACCCCAAAACTGGCAGCAAGTCCCTGCACCAGGGTCACAGGCAGAAGAAAGTCTGGACAATCTATCCATGGCCCAGGACAGCACAAGCAGCTTCAACCAACAAACTACAGGCTGATGTCAGGTGTGTCTGGCTACATTGGTAAACCTTTCTGTCCATGAGCCTTGCCGCATTTAGCGTCCCTGGCCCCAGTAGCCACGCAGGGAGCACGCTGGCATGTTCTCAGTTTGTGCTGAAGACTCTTGCCAGGGTGACTGGTCGATCCCAATTACCCCTCTTACTCTTAGGTCACAGACTCTTTTCTTTAAACCAGCTGAATATGAAAAGCAAAAAGCCTTTTGGCTGCTGTCACCAGGGAATTGGCTAAAGCTGCCTTTAACCCATCTTTCTGCAGAAGTTAACTACTCATCGGATCAGACTAATTAGGGTTGCTGGTGGACAGACATTTCGCAGCTTGGGAGCTGTCTCACTTTCTCCTGCTTTGTGGTTTTGTGAGTCTTGGTTTTCACATAAATACGTTAACATGTTGCAGGACTCTTTCAACAAAAAGCAGAAAATGAAGACTGCCTTGCAGCTTTAATCAATTCACAAAATCTCAGGTCACTGTGAGGACAACCCTCCCCCCAATCCCTTCTCTCTTCAATCCGATCAAAATCATACAACAGTCATCCAGGGGCAGCCAATACTCACTTTAACCCCACTCTTTCTCTGCTACTAATACTCTAGAGCCCTTTTCCCACTTTAAGGAAGCAACCATTGCCAGAAGCAGCTATCCTGGCCCTCCCTTGCCCTTGGGCTGTCTTCTTCCCTGGGCCCGTGCAACTTTCTGTGGTGAAACTCATCTTCATTACACCTGATGTGGGTAACAGAAAGCTGAGCCATTTCCTTGGTAACAACTTGAATTATGGCCTGAGTCATCATCATGGATCGATAAAATAAGAAGAAAAAGATCTCAGAACTTCTAGGAAAACCTTTGTAAAAGCATGCTGAGGTAAACACGCATGTATCAATCTACCCATAAACAGACCCACAGACAAAATCTGAAGTTCAGTTTGGACAACTTCTGACATGGTAGCAGTAGTCATGCAAGTTAGCAAAAATAAAAAAAAAGCTCGTCTTCACTTCAAAACTATGATACGATACCTAGAGCTAGTGTCAAAGCCTTTTTACAGAAATATCCTGAATGCTGTGTATAAAACCACACTTGGAAGGCAACTTCAAATGCTAATTTGATCCGAGAGAGAACTTAACACATTGAAAACAATGGCAACCAACCATTTGACTCATGACATGAATTGGAGTTGTGTGTAGTACAGATACCCGGAAAGCAATATTAAACCATTTACTTGATAGCACTCTGATGGATCCAAAAGCTGAGGTCCAACTTAGAGTAATCCCTTCGGTGAGCAGGCTGCAGCACCGTGCCTCACAGCGTTTGCTCAGGAATCTGGACTAGCTGCACAGCATAACCCTGAGAAAAGCCACCCAGGTTGCAAAGCCGCCTTCCATCTGACTCGGCTCAGGGACCTGGCAGTCTGTCATGGCTGCAGGATGCTGTTCTTCAGGTGATACAAACCCACTTAATTACTCCTGCTCCAAGACACAGCTGATGGAGGAGGACAGCTAATTAGGACAGCGCAGAAGCAGACCAGAGGCAAGGCCATTCCAGCAAGGTTCTCTGAGCTACTGTTGACTGAGCTACACAAATACTACAAAACTGAAGCTCTGGGCCAAAGCAGGTATAGGGAATGAGGAACTGCAAACATACCCCCCACCCCCAAAGAACCCTGTCTCCCTCTGAAGAAAAGCACCTTGAAATTTTGTTTGAGTGAGACCTTTCCCCTTCCTTTTCCCAGTTGCAGCAACAGGATCGTGCCCATGTGTACATGAATTGCAGAGATGGCTCAACAGGCCAATACCTATCCTGAAAGGTCTTTTTTCCTGTTAATGTGGATAACAAATGCTAAATTTCACTTCACTGCTCTCACTTTGTTTCCTGCCTTCCCTTGTCAGTTCTATTTGCCTAATTTAGATACGCGGGGATATACACAGGCCACGCTTTAAAAACATACCAAGTATAAACAACCACGTAAGTTCCCTTTATTTGTTGCAAATCAGTGATAGGCTTTTAATCTGCAATGAGATCTTTAAACTGCTCTCTACTTTCTAAGTGTCCTTGTAATCCCACCCACACTTTTACCTAAATCCAGATTCCACAATCAGTATGTTTGTTCTTTTTTTTTCCTTCAGAGTTTCACCATGAACATTTGCACTGCAATTTTCTTTTTCAAAAATTACTCCACCTAATCCAGCCCTAATCCATCAAAAAATAGGCTTTTTGGTGGTATCAGGAAGCGACTGGAGGATTTTACTCCTCAATACAAAACCAAACACCTTCCCAATATCTGCAAAGAAATCCATACTAAAGTTTTCAGCAGCCCTCTCCAAGCTACGCTCAGCCTCAAATAATTTTGAGTGTCTCTTCCATTCTGGATACTCCAGAAAATTCCGCAAATAACTCTCTCCATGTAACACTTCCATGACATTAAACTGGAGGCTCATATAACACAAGCAATTTCCTAGTCCTTGCTAGGATCTAAGTACCCACTGTTGGTAAAGTCTAACAGCAGCTCAGCTGGCTTTTGTAGAACCTTGCTTACGCCTCATGTCTAGACTTACCTACAAACTCACCTTTCTGAACAGAAATCAAATGCTTATTTTCAAATTTCAATTTAGCTTTTTGGGGGGCTGTTCTGCTGCATAAATAATGCATTGCTGTGTCTCAGCTTACAGAATCTTGCCACTGGTTTTGAAGAAAAAGTGCCTGGTTCAGGCAACGCCCTGGACTCCCTGTTCCAAGACCTGCGGCATCGGCATATCCAGCCGAGTGACCAACGACAACAGAAAATGTGAAATGAAAAAAGAAAAAAGATTATGCTTAATCCAGCCTTGTCTGACCAATATCCCAAAGACAATAAAGGTACTTCCTATTATAAAATAGCTTCCTAATAGAAAATGAAAATACTGGAGGCATTGGAAAAAGAACAGATGTATTAGTACCTTCTGATATAAAACGACTTCCCATTTTTGAAGGATTTTAAAACAACTCTTCTGTTTTCTGCATTCAGGTTTCAATAGCAAACTGCAGATGTGTAACTTCAAACAAAACAATACAATGTCCTGAAGCACTGCTAGTGCTGTCCTGGTGCTCAGTCAGTCAGAAAATATTTTCTATTTGGTGGCTGATAAAGAAAAATAAGAGAGCTTTCAGGAGTAATTTTCAAGATATTTCTGTGTAAATGTTGCCATTTTTTCCATACATGTTCTGCTCTTAACGTGTAAAAAACTCAGGTTTTTCTTTGGTTTTTATATTAGATTCCGAAAGGAAAAACATGCCAACCGACCTTCCAGCTTCCTGCAGCAGAGAAGCTGCTTTTTTCAGGATGCTCAACTACTCAAAGCTACAAGCTGACGTTCTGTGGGGTGTGCTTGGACAGGAGATGCTGCGTACCTAATAAGTCCAAAATGATCACTGTGCAGTTCGAGTGTCCCAATGAAGGCTTCTTTAAGTGGAAGATGATGTGGATAACGTCCTGCGTCTGTCAGAGGACCTGCAGTGCTCCAGGAGATATCTTTTCCGAACTCAAAGTTCTATGAGAAGTTACACCATGGACTGTTATGTGCTGAGAGCTCGAGGGTACAATCCCACCGCGGAGAGTCATAGAATGGTCAGAGTTGGAAGGGACCTTAAAGATCATCAAGCTCCAACCCCCCTGCCATGGGCAGGGACACCTCTCCCTAGAGCAGGTTGCTCCAAGCCCCATCCAGCCTGGCCTTAAACACTTCCAGGGATGGGGCATCAACAACTTCCCTGGGCAACCTGTTGGAGTGCCTCACCACCCTCACAGGAAAGAACTTCTTCCTAATATCTAATCTGAGTCAGTGTAACCCCCTGCCACAGCAGCATTTATAGTGACACCACATATGTAGAGATTAAGTTTTTAAACAGCACCTGGAAAATGCAAGTTAAGAGTGCATCTTTTCAAATGTCATTGTTTTTATATGTAGAAAGACATTCTTGAGGAAGATGTATATAACATTTGGTAATTAAAAAAGGCACAGCCACTGTAACAAGTGATTGCCCACAAAGACAAACACATGTAAATTCTCAGAAAACTAATTAGGAAAAAAAAAATTACCCTAAAATACTTCATCTATAATTCCTGATTCTCAAATGAACATTTTCTCCTGTGTATCTGCAATAGTAAAACATGCCAATGCTGTTTCAAACAGAAACAGAAGTCACTTTTAAACTCAGATTGCTTTTTGCAGCAGATAATCTTTCTCTAGCATTGCTAATATAAACAAGGCACTTGTAAAGGAACAAATAAATGGGCACCCACAGATAGATGCAAAATTTCAAGGAAATGACTATATTTAGAATTTTTTGTTTTAAAAAAGCTCTCAACAAATGTTATCACAATGTTTTATTGAATACTTCTGGATGTATACATTCAGAATTGTGCTTGCTTACACCCACCCACTCCAACCCTGCTGGAAGGACTTCAAGCTTTAAGAAATCATTGCATTGATCCACTCTGATTTGTAACAGTTCACTCCCTCTTGCTGTTTTAAGACAGCCAAGGCTGGCAAGCAACTGGAAATTGCTGTACATTCTGTTTTGTAAAAGTTCTTAATGTAATATAAAACTCTACTTACCCTGGTAATTATAAATATTAAAACATCTATTTTGCTTGCATTCTTTTAAGCATATAAACTTTGTTCTCTAATAACTTAATTATAACTTAATTCTAAGTGCATGTTTCACTCAGAGGTATATTGTAGTATTTCATTATCTAGTGCAACCCAGCATTCATTAATATGAATCATTAAAATAAGATTAATTATTACTCCAAGTATAATACTTGAAACAATTCATTCTGTTGAATTTTCTGATATTGCCCATTTGATATGAACTCAGAATGCTCTAAAACAGCTAAGTACAACACTGAAGCAAAAATATTAAAACTGTGAACACAGCGTAGAGCATTCTGAAATGACTACTGACCTGCATGTTTCAGAAACCAGTTTCATCAGAGACTTCCTTTCATCTTTGAAAAGACTGTGTGGGCTTTTCTTTTCATAGTCACTTGTTAAAAAACGAAGCTTGCAACAGTGCTCCTTCTTTGAAGGTAGGCCTGCCTTCAGTTTACCATAAGCTGAATGTCTGAGACAAGAACTACATTTTTGGCTGCTACAATCTCTCTTTCTTCTCTTTCCAGCATATGGTATGTCAATTTACTCCAGCGTTAGGAAGACTGCTCTTACTGATATCCCGCCATAATTAGCTGCTGCCTTCAAATATTTCCTACAGGCTGGGCCTGTCACTTAGTATGACACCCCCCAAGAGCTGAGGAAGCTGTTGTCCCAGTCTGCCTTTGGAATTACCATAGCTGGGAATGCTGCAACTCATTTTGCTGAGCCAAAGTGGCTGGATGTTAGGGGAAATTATTATTTGTTTATAAAAAGGTCAGTTCTTCCTTCTTTAAACGGCTATCTTCAGTCTTGATGGATCTGTTCTGGGCCCGTCTTTTGTTGCATCCAGTTCATTATACTCTTCTATTAGATCAGACAAAGACAACATGGCTTCAGAAAAACAGCTCTGCTCCATCCCCTCTATATGCAGATAATGGTGAAGGTGAGCCTATGAGAATAAAAAAAATATAATTTTTTGAAAAAACCCCCAGTGTTATCCTTTTCCTTGGCACCTAATTCCACTGGCTTGCTAAGTACCATTTAGCCTACACTGAAGAGGGGAGCACTGCAGGCCCTGGAGAAAGTATATTTAAACACTTACATCATGACACCCCTGGTTTAAATACTTAGTAAGTTCAGTAGCAATCCTCTATGGAATCACAGTCAATACTTGGCAACTTCAGTAGCAATCCTCTATGGAATCATAGTCAATACTTGGCAAGTTCAGTAGCAATCCTCTATGGAATCATAGTCAATACTTAGCAACTTCAGCAGCAATCCTCTATGGAATCATAGTCAATAGTACTGATTTCTTATATATCCATCTTTTCATATTCTGTCTTATCAAGTACACCTGATCAAACTGCCTATTGGCTTTAGGTAGCAAGGTTTTGGCAGCTGGGGGGCAAGCATGGGGCTGGTTGCAGGGCTGGCATTTTGTTATGGTTTGAGAAAACCTGTAAAAATTTATTGTTGTGCAGACAATTATTCTATCACCCAGGAAAGGGGAAAACATGAGGGCTGAAATGTAAAGAGATTCAATAGAATAAAATTAAATAATTAATAATACTGAAGAACTAGTATTAATCCCAACATAAGACTCAGAAGAATTATACTCAGCCAATTCTATCAGGGGGAAGCTGTGCACTCCCAGCAGGGACAGCAAATGTCAGACACTGTGAGTGCAACGGCTTCGGGAGGAAAGGAAGGCCTCAGGGGTCTGGCAGCAGGTCAAGGAGTTGTCTGGATCACTGCCATCAAGGAAGAGCCAGCTACACAGCAACTTTTCTAATTTATATTGAATGTGACATTTATGGTATGAAATAATCCTGTTGGCCAGCTTGGGTCAAATGCCCAGCCCTTGCTCCTCCTCATCCCTGCACCTGGCAAGGCTTGGAAGCACTGAGACCTTGAATGTCCCAAAGCCTGGCTGGCCATAAAGTAAATATTTTCATGAATTCAGACACTAGAGTCTTCTAAAAGTGCAATTTTCCCAGCATCAGAAGAAAAGTTAGTCCTGGGCCTCTCAACCCAAGACATTTTTGTAAGAAGACACTGGGAGCTGCCCCTGTGTTGGGCACAGCTCCAATAGTTCCAGCCGGCTCCAGTATGGACCCGCTGCTGGCCAAAGCTGATCCCACCAGCGATGCTGGTAGTGTCTCTGTGATGATGTATTCAAAGAAGGGTAAAAAATGCTGCACAACAGCTGTGAGAGAAAGGAGTGAGGAAAATGTGAAACAGCCCTGTTAACACCAAGATCACTGAAGAAAGAACAGGGGTAAAACTGAGCCTGGGAAGAAGTGTGGATCAAGGTGTTCTCAGTTTTAGTTTTAGTTCTCATGAGCCTACTCTGTTATTAACTGGCAATAAATTACTTTGATATTCCACAAGCCAATTCTGTTTTGCCCATGACAGTAACTGGTAAGCAATCTCCTTGTCCTTATCTTGACTCATGAGATTTTTATCCTACTTTCTCTCCCCTCATCCTGCCGAGGAAGTGAGAGAACAGCTTGGTGGACACTCCGTGGCCACCCAAGGTTAACCTAACACAAACTGGTAGGTAGATCTGTCAGATACTGCTTCGCTGCTGAAGTACATTGCCAGTAGATACAGACTGACACAGGGTTTACATTTTTAAGGCAGAGGCTGTTGGAATGATTACCTGATAGGTAACACAAAAATCTGGGGCTGTTACTTTTAAGCAGTTCCTTTGTGGTACTAAGATTTGCTTCCCAGTAAAGAAAGATGCTAATGATTAGTGGCTACAGACGTTATAACGACAAGAATTGTACCTTTTTCTTGTACAGTTTCATAAATTTGTCTTTGAGTTCAATAAAAGTTGGTTTTACACAGGTGTTGTTTGCTAAAGCCAGAAGGGAATGGGAATGGCCCACAGGAGGTACCGAACACAAACCAGTTTTCCAGCCCTCTTGATTCCAGGAGACAAAGTTCAGGGAAGGCTTCAACCTGCGATACAAAAGTTTAGTTACCTAAGGAATATAAAGAACACAAAGTTTAAGGTTCCTTTGCTAACAAACGGTCTGAAAAGGTTAACATTTAAGCTTTCAGAACTAAGCAAGCCAGTTACAAGTATAATTTTTGAATAGGATATTTTAGATTTCAGAGTAAAACATAGCATCTTAAACTGCAAACACCAATTTTATTTTGTTAATTTACTGCACCAGGGTTTGAAAAGTAAAGTTACAAACACCTATGTACAGAAAAGGGACTGCAAGTACTCTGAGATTTAGGAGAGGGACAGATTAATACTGTGAGGTGGCAATCAGTCTACCTGAAATTTAGAAAGAAGTAAAATTCTTCAGATACTTGGAAGTTTTCCCCAAGTACCCCTTCTGCCTGTAAATTCCAATCTGTACACAAAGTTTGTCTGCCTTTCCTGTTGTAGCTACATAGATCAATAGCATAAAAGGTAGAAACAGTGTGTCAGCAATACAGAACTGTTAAAATAAGGATGATTCCTAACCTGCATGAAAGTAGTTGTGAAAGAGAGGGGCATTCTGTTCAGTAAAAACAAACTTCTACTACAAATTTACTCTTCCAAAATCCTTCACTGATGGGAGAGCTCTGGAAGGTCAGGCTTTGCTTTCCTTTGCATTTCTGAGAATTAGAGAAATAGCACAGGGACATCTAGTCGTCTCCCTTTATTTGGAAATTCAAGAATGCTCTGACTTATTCTAACTCATAATATAAATTAATTACATTTTCTTCTCAGTAAACTGACTTAGTATCAAAATTCTTCAAATGAAAAGTGAGAGTGCTCTGGACAACTGACAACAATTTCAATAAACACCACAACTAGTTTGTGTGGTATTACAAACCTTTCAATATTTCTGCGAAGGTCTGAAACCTGTACATTTCCTCGGACAAGAAGGGCACAAGCGAGGTAGAGGCTGTGCTTTGGATCTGCCTGAATAAGTTGATGATCTCTACTAAAAGCATCTGAAAACATTTGATCCAACCTAGGGGAAAAGAAAACAGAGTTATCTACTCTTCCTAAAGCAGGCTACAAAAGTTCTTCAGAATGCTCACCTCTGGGGCTAAAAGTTCATAAAATTCTGAAGATAAGGGTACATTTAACCTGGAACTGTGAATAACAGGAAAGAGATTTAAATCTTTATGTACATATATGTTGGTTTTAGAAGTTTTTAAGAACACACCAGCTGTTTTTCACTCTCTTCTACCTCATGTTACAGCCACTGTTGAGTCGAAAGTCAGAGAAGTGGACAGACTAAGAGACCTTTATTACAGCAATTTTAGGACTATGGTTACAAAATATTAGAAAAATACGTAAAACGTTTAACTCCTTGAGATTCTGCTTATACAACAATTTGAGTGGACTGAAGTATTTGACAAAGAATATCAAAGTGCTGCTGACCCTTACAGAACCGATTAACCTCCCTGTTACAATTGATTGTGTAAAAGGATCCATGAATCATAGAAGCTTATAATTTTGATTAACGATTTATGAAAAGACAGACTATACGTATTTGTCTGCTTATTCTAATTTTATCATTGTCTTGGCTTAACCCTGGTTGGCAGCTAGAACCATGCAGCTCCCTCCCTCTTCCCCCAGAAGGACAGGGAGAAGAGAGAAAATTACTTGTGGTTTGAGATAGAGACAGTTTAATACAATAGTAGTAGAAAAAAAAAATAAAAATAAGGATGGTAAAGGAATATACAAGAAGTGATGCAATACAGCCTCTCTCACCACCTGATGATCAGTTGCTCAGCCCATTCTGAGCACCAAATGATGATTCCTGTCCCCTGGCCAACTCCCATTTATATACTGAGCATGATGTCCATGGTATGGAATATTCCTATCATGTCTTTCCTGCCTGTGTTCCCTCTCAGCTTCAATGGGAAGCTGAAAAAGTCATTGACTTAATACAAACATTACTTAGCAATAACTAAAACATGTTATCAACACTATTATACTAAGTCCAAAACACAGCAGCTACCAGCAAGAAAGTTAGGTCTATCCCAGCTAAACCAGGACAATCATACATAGGACTCCTTTAGAAGATGACACTGATCATATTCTCTCTCTTCACCTCTCTAAGCAAATTCCACTGTACCATAGGATACCAGAGACGGTGTCTTGATGTGGTTTCTATGGAGCCATGACATCTAAGGTGTCCTTTCTATTTGTTCCAAACTCTCTCCATCTATCATCTCTTTTTTTTAATGTCACCTCTGCTACAAACTGCCTATCAAAAAAAAAAAAAACCACTCCATAAAGGAGACAAAAATATTACATTTCCCACCTCACTCTGAAACATGATCAACTGAGCACCTCCCCACACCCTGCTACCTTCCCTCCTGTGCTCTATTGTCTCCTCTGGAATTGGTTTCAAGAGGTTCCACTGATAATCACAACTTGCTGTTACAGAAGAGGGGTGATGGTGCTGCCTCCTCCACTGTGCACACTTCCATCGCTTACCCTTAGCTGCCTCTATCACTGTTTGGAACTTCTGCTAACTGATAAAACCAGTAAAATCTATTTTAGCTGGTTTTCTGCCACATCAGTGGGATAAATAATCTCACAAAATTTGACACGTGTCAGCTTATTGTTACAATAAGCCATTAAATAGGCTCACTGCATCTCCAGATTGAAGATGCCATTACTTTCCAGACAATCTGGTTTAATTCCTTGTACTCAAAAGAACTTGTGATGTGAGTTCTATACAAGTAATAAATTTCCTAAACGTTTCCCAGCAGAGATAACAAAAATACATTTCAAGTTTACTGGTTCAACCATCACATAGAAAAGGGACAAAGGATGTTCATAAAATCAGAAGGACGAATTTGAAAGCATGGTAGACAAGGAGGAACTTCTTTACTTTGAGGGTGGCAGAGGACTGGAATAGGCTCCCCAGAGAGCTGGTGGAGTCTCTGCCTCTGGAGACATCCAAAATCTGCCTGGAGGTGTTTCTGGACAATCTGTTTTAGGGGGACCTGCTCTGGCAGGGGGGTTGGCCTAGATGATCTCCAGAAGTCCCTTCCAATACCATATTGTTTGGTGATTCTGCAAAACATTTAGAACTTCTAGCCTTAGTTTTGCTGTAGAATTACATTTTTCTTGTAATGAAAACTAAGGAAGAATCAAATGTAGAGCTTCCATAATTTCTGAAGCTTAACATTTTTTGCTTACCTTCTAGGAGGTACATTAACATCAGCCAATGTATACAGAGGAGTCAAGCTTGAAACCAAGTAATGAAGTCGAGGAAAAGGAACCAAATTCATGCTGATTTCATTAAGATCCATGTTAAGGGAACCTTCAAACCTAGCAGAGCTGAAAAATTAACAAATGGTTATAAAAGTGTTATACACTAAGTAAATTACTTTTAAAATGCAAACATTCATCAAATTTATTTTTCAACTGTTCTGTACAATAAAACAGTAAAACAGCAGAGCGTTCAAGAAACTGTTTATGTATAACCACTAAACTTTCATATTTGGCAGTACCAGTGCTATATCTTATTTACTTACACTTCTCACTATAGAACAATAAATCATCAAGAATGAGACCATGTTTCCCGGTTGCAGTCTTTAGTACTGTTTTTCAGTATGTGGCTATAGCTGCTGAATTCCAGGTTTAATAAATATGCTATAATAAACCACATGTGGGCTTAGCACTCCTGACAAACTGTTTAAGAGAAAAGCAGGCCAATACTCTGTATTTCACCAGGAGTTTCTTGCAGCAATACATGGTTTAGGAGCAACAATGACTAATAGTATTTATAAAATAATACAACTGGCCTAGAAAGGCAAACTCCCCTGGGTTCCATTAAGCATTAATAAAATACAATATTCTTCTGCCTATAAAACTTTTCTTACTCCATATCTAAGACTGCCAGGGCTAGAGCAACACCACTGCAATCTGGATGCTTCCAAATGCTTTAACCTTTAGTAACTAATTCTTAAGAGGAGACACATCAAACGGAAAAGACGATGCAGGTCTGCATGTTTGCAGCACACACCACCTCCAGCAATACCACTCTGACAGGTGAATAATCTGTAACTTTACCTTGTCAGATTCAGCAGCAAGTTGGCTACAATATTATTCATTGCATCAAATGGCTTCTCTGGTGCAGTTTTTGCACTGCCTGCACTTGATGTTACCAAGCTGCTTTGCTTCACGCTTGATCCTAGTTTCCCGGAACTTGTCATCTGATGAATTTTATTAACTATATCAAACAGAGACTTTGAGAGAGGAAAAGAAAGAAAAAAAATAAAAAGCACAAGAGAAATCTTGAGCACTGAGCCTTCCAGATCAGTACACCAATTTTTCATTTCAATTAATCTTACAGAAAAAGCTAAGACAGGGTACTGTCAGTTCAAATACTACACCTTTAGTACATGTAAGTCCAACTTTTGACCAATTCAAAGTGTGTTGAAAAGTCTGCTCCTTATACAACACAAACATACACACACACCTCAGAAGCTTGAATTTTATTCAACTATTTTAAAGTATTCCTCTTCTAAAAATACATTTTAAATTTTCATAATTCCTGTGAAAGCAAAAGCGTATTCTCTAAATGTATTTCACTTTCTCTTGCTTTTTTTTTTCATAAGCAAGCAGCAAGAGAGCCCTGGAAGTTAGACACAAATGAATCTAGTGGTTTGCATGGTCAGGTATTCCCTATGGCACCCATATCACCAATCAGTAAAGTCAAGCCTGTTGGAATTTGGAGTGATTAGTCGTTTCTCTTGCAGGACTCTACTGATACTACACACAAATTGATTGGTAAAACAATATAAAACTCTCAGCCTCAGTAAATGGCAGCTTTTCACTGTTTACCTGGATGTAGATATTAAAAAAATTCACTCTAGATAACTTTGAAGACGCAGAGCAACATTTTAGTGATACCAGTATGAAATTCAGAAGTTTGCAAGTGACCTAGGAGTTAAATTATTACTTCAAAAAAGTTAAATTATGCTTTAAAGACTTGGTACTCAAAAATCAATATACTGAAGGAAGAAACACTTATGTGCAGTCCAATAAAAAAGAAATTGACAGAAATAGAGTATTATTTCTTACTTCATTCTCTATTGGTAGCACACAGTCTGCATGTTCATTAAGCTCCTTCATAGCCAGAACACTGTTATATGGAGAAGTAATAACATCATCTTCACCAGAGGGATAAACTGAAGTCACAAATCTATATACTTCCGGGAATTCCTCCTCAAGTAAATTTAGTACAAAAGTTCCAAGACCAGACCCTGTCCCTAATTACGAAGACAGAATGAGAGAAGATAAAAGGTTCCCCATGTTATCTTAAGCCTTAAGTCTCATATTCAAAACACATAACTTTTCAATTGTATCTATTAATATTTTCTAAAGCATTTTGCTGACAGCGAAGGCTACTCAGATGTAAATTAAAGCAGGCTTTAGAGAAGGCTTATTATTTTAAGGAATTAAAGAAAGCTTTTCCCAGACAAGACAAAAATTAAGCGATAAAAGTATTTCCCATAGTATGAAGTGTACAATCCCCAAACTGCCTGGAAACCAAAAATTCCTATTACATAACCAACATTTTTCTGACCTACTGTTTTTATTTCTTATTTTAAAATCTGTATTTTGAATTTCGAAATAAAACATTTGTATAAAAACACTGAACTGCCCCAAACTATTATTTACTTTCTTTTGGGGTTTCTTAAGAAAGCTTTCTGACTCACCAGCCAAAACAGAGCAACTCCTTTCCCCACCGCATGCTTTTTTTCTCACTATCACTAAGCTCAAAGCACTGAATTCAAAATGCAGAACCATAAAAAAATAATTACTTACCACCTCCCATAGAATGAATTATAAAAAAACACTGTAGACAGTCACAATGTTCTGCAGTTTTCCTCAGCTTTTCCACAATGCTTTCCCGGTATTGATAGCCATACAGCTTATGACCTACAGCCCTGAGGAGATGAAAAGTACTCCTTAAAAAAAAATAACCAACAATCAATCTTCCAGTTTTTTTACTTTAACTCTTCCTATTTCACATTTCAGAGTTCAGAGTCCAGAGGTGGGTGCAATATCTAATTTGTGAGAGCTGCTATGCTGTGAACATGGGAGTCAGGATTTGGTTTGAATTTTGAGGATGCAAGCAGCATTCACAGCTTTGGAGCGTGCACTATTGTTTTGTGCCAATAAGGAAATCGACTCCCACATCAGATGATCAAATTGCAATTACGAAACAAAAATTATACACTCCTTAAAAATAAGGATACCCCTATGTAATACACGTATACTGATATTCGCTTGAGTACCACGTGAGTCAGTTGCTACCAATATCAAAAAGCCCATGCAAAGAGCTCATTTTCAAAACATTTGTCTGCTAGATGGAGAAGTTACAGGATTCTTTATTGCTTGCATTGCACTCTCTTTTGGTACATTTGCTGATGATTTCTTTCCAGGCTGTAGTGCACTGAATATTATTAGAGGTGCAGTACAATCTTGGTGAAAATTTGGAATTCAGTATGCTAAATCAACCTTTTTCTGGATTTCTCCTTTTGGTAATACAGATTGTATGCAAATAACCAAACTCTGTAGTGCTTAGAAACCAGAAATGCATTTGTTCACATATCTCATTTCCACACTAGCTGCAGAGTCTCAAACTAGATTATGGCTTTGACTGAGCAATGGAAGCAGCTGAATACCAAAGAAACAAAAATAAAAAGCATGTTCTTTTGAAAAAGAAAATCAAAAAAGGGGAAGAAAAACTAGACAAAATGATACATCAGCAGAATTATCCTTCTGTAAAGGCTTTTCAAAGCCCTGCTCCAGGCATCGGTGGCTCCAAAGTTTACTGGCAATACACTGCAGCTCCCCAGGTGCAGAACGAACCAGAAAGCTACTGTTATCATTTCTCTTTTCAAATGCCATCTAATTAGTTGCTAAGAAATGCTTTCTGAAGAGGTTCTCACCAGTTGTTTCCTGAACCAGAAACATCTGTGATAAGCTGCTTGCTATCAAACACATCCCTCAATGGTCCCTGCAGAATTTCATTCACCACACCCTCCTCCATGTCAATCAACAGCGCCTTTGAGAAAGGAAAGAATTAAAATTCAGTCAGCACGCAAACCACCCTTCAAAATAATCACACAAAGAAATACAAAATGATTTACCATATAAAAGCTATATTGTTTCTACTGTGCTACAGAGAATTTTTTTTTTTAAGTTGTTAACTAGGAGACCAACTAGAATCACCGTGGCTATTTTGCTAGAAGTCATTCAAGAGGACAGTGTTTCAGATAATACAATTTTGTTAAACTTTTATAACATTTTGCCCTAGTACTTCAAAATAAAGATACTAAGGAATTTTTCTTTCAAGTTTTCTTGCTTCTTAATCACTTAAAGTGGCTGAAAGAAATCCACTCCTTAGAATATTCAAATAACAGCTTAGTTGCTAATATCTGCAATCATTTTATTAAAATTATAATGTAAATTACTCAACCAGACTGGCAGCAAACTGCAATACTCCACTGAACCATACAAGTTATTATTAGAAATTTTATTATTCAAAGCAGTACTTAAAAACATATGCATTCATAAGGGGCTAATGAAAATTCCCACACAGTTCCATATAAATATTCAATGTAAAAAGAATGACCTTTATAGATTGCCTTACTCGTGCTTTTAAAGAGCGGATTTTTCCTTTGTAAATATCAGGACCATCATCACCACTTCTGGGAAGAAAAAAGAAAAAAAAAAAAGTAAAATCCAAGCTCAGAATTGTAATAGAAAATAAGGCAATATATACCAGAATAAAATTCCCCTCTTCAATCTTTCCTGGTCAGGATTGGCACAGTGTAAACAAATAGAAACACCCTGAACATGCTGCTAAGAAAGACCTCCTAATTCCCTGAGGTAACACAATTGCAGGACACAATCTCAGTGAGAAACATCCTAAAGAGTACTTCAGGAAGCTGAAAAGATAAGCCCTGAAAGTTTACTCTCAGATACAGCCTTTGCTCTGTGGCAATTCTACAAGCATTACCAAAACTTGAAAGGATTATCTTTTATCCAGCATGTGATGTATCCGCATCCTATAACGGAACACAGTACACCAAATAGCACCACTGGCTTTTCACTGAGGGAAGCACAGCACTGTAGTACTGCCTGAGGTGTGAAAGCTGTGTAATTCCTCTAACACAGCACTTGGCTTGACTTATTTTGCCATTAAGATTTACCAGCCCTGAAATCATGCAGGTTGTACTGAGCTAACCTAGAGGACTATGCATTGTGTACAATCACATTTTTTCCCCACAATGAACGCTGGTGTTTCTACACCCAGAGGATGAGACACCCCAGTCTGGCCAAACTATATTCAACATAGGGAAAAAAGGCAAGAATACTGGAAGATGGCATTTCCCCCTCAATTATTTACCTAATATGGGAGCTGGTTAAACCCAGATTTCTCTTAGACTATTCTACATTCAATCACAAAAACATCAACTGAAATTCACTGCAGCATCAAATATTTTGCTCATGCTCAGAAATGAGGTGGAGAGACTATGGGGCTGCACTGCACTCCTCAAAGATCTTCCAGCCTCTCACTTAGAAAAGCTCTCCACACACTCTTCCTTAGCTGAGCACCTCAGAGTAGCCTCCAGTACTCACCTGATTCCTCTAGCCCACATAACTCTCTCTCTGGGTCCACTACAGCACTAAATTTTCTTAGCTTTAAAATAAAGAAAAAAGAAGATACTCTAGGAAACGCCCACAAGGAACAGCAATAATGAATTCCAAGGCACTTGCATGTTCTTTCAAAGAGGTAAAATTTGACACAAAACAATTAATATTTCAATGCCATTTTAGTTAAAAAAGCATACTGTATTGCAGCCTTGCCATACGATGGAAGGAAACAGAGGATGTTCAAATGCTTTTTAAGTAATTAAAATGCAACAGCAATATTCAAGTGCACAACTGTTTTATTCTTGCAAACTGCAACGATTTTTGTAACTGGACAGATAGGAGATGACCGAATGCTCTTAAGGTCTCAATTCGTTAACTTTTAAAAAAATCAGAGCCACCAGTCTTTGTGTAAGAAACTAGTCAGATTGAAGGGATTTTAAAAACTTCCATGACCTTTTCTGACTACCTTACATACAATTCCTCTGACAGGTTATTCAAGAAGTGCAGCTAGGTTGGCATTCAGAGGGCTCACAGTCTGATCATGATTTGCAATGACAAAAGCTACCAGATCTCGACTGTCCATTTTTGGAACAGAAGGCAAGTAAAACAAACCAAAACACTTTTAACACTTTTTACTAATGAAGTGAGTATACTTGAAATGGAAAGGTAAAGACAGTGTTTTGAGGAGATACAGAAAAGCAAAATCTTCTTCTAGCACAAACTAAATATGACCTGAAGCAAAGAAAACTGTAACTTAGGTTAAGAGAAGATAATAGAATTGTTGATCTACTGTGTTAAACTCACAAGCCACTTGATAAGAAGACTTACCTTGTATCTATGTTCCTAAAGAAACTGCTTAATGCTTCATCATAAATTCCTTTCTAAAAGGAAACAACATAAGATGATGCATAGAGTCAGAAATTCTCAGTGCTTTTCATAGAATAATTTAAAAGTTGGAAGGGACCTCTGAAGGTCACCTGTCAAGCCACTCCACTCAAAACAGAGTGAATATCTATGTTGAATCCAACTAGCTCTAGTCAGCACCAAAAAGAACATTTAATTGAAGCGTCAGCTTGATATTAAAAACTGACAGGAAGACGAAACAAGGAAATTAACTTTTTAGCAAACAATTAAGCAACCACTCTTTTCTTCACTTTTAAAAGTTTAGGATTTTAATGAAGATCCCATTGCAATTATTAAATTCAATAGTGGCTGTTTAGCTGACTCGGGTCATCACTGATACAACACTCAGTTCACCAGGGGCTCCATGCCCAAGATATCAATGTCCACGGAGTTCTGTGGAAAGGAGAGTAGCACAGAGCCATGCTTTGTAAAATGGAACTTCTTTGAATTGTCTGTGTAAGCAGTCTGTAACCAAAACTTGTGCAGAAGAGTCCATAAGAAGAAAAAGACTCAATGAGAACACTGTGATCATGACGTGAGGTCAGTAGGTGGGCGGGAAGAGTCCCTGAGAACTCACCTGGCCAACACGAAAAAGGGACAGAGAAATGACATAATGGGGGAAAGGTATAACTAGTCTAAGGATGAAGAGTAGGGCATGTCTCCTTTTTTTTTTGAGACTTACACTCAGGTCTGCTGACATGTACATTTTTAATAAACTTCTTATATCTTTTTGTATCTTTGCTTTGAAGACTTTGTCCTCTTTTCACGTTTTATTAGTGAGCTGACGTTTCCCACACAGTGATTCCCAAACTCCCTGCTGAGGGCTAGTGTGCAAATTAGTTACCCCACCACAAAGAGACCCAGCAAGATTAAATACATTAAGATTATTTTACAGGCTGCTTACCACACTCCGAAAGACTTGATGAAGGAAAATTTGGAAGTCATTGTTTCCTACAAAACTAAAACCAAAAGACTCTGTATGCTTATGAGCTTCATCCATCGCCTTCAACAGAAGGCACTGATGACTGACTCTTTGTCGGGCAGTATAGTGATAGGACAAGGGGTAATGGTTTTAAGTTGGAAGAGGGGAGATTTAGATTAGATATTAGGAAGAAATTCTCTGCTGTGAGGGTGGTGAGGCACTGGAACAGGTTGCCCGGAGAAGTTATGGATGCCCCATTGCTGGGAGTGTTTAAGGCCAGGCTGGATGGGGCTTTGAGCAACCTGGTCCCTTCCAACTCTAACCATTCTATGATTCTATGACCGCTTATCGTTACCTGTTAACATACAGTGTTTACAAGGAAATAGTATCTTTATAGCCACAGCAAGAAGGATGTATGTTTGTCCAGGGTATCCAGCACAATCCTACACCCTCTGTACACCGCTATTCTGGTCTGCACAACCATACAGCGAGTGTACAGCACAGCCTGTGCTAACATCAAGGTGAGTTTTGGTTGCTTAACTGCCCGGGGCAAAGAACCTGCGTTCAAGAACCCCTCTTTTCACTAATTGCTCTAAACCAGGGAGACACCCTGGGCTTTTCAACGCGGAAAGGCCAAAGGCAGCACATCTGAATCACAGAGTGAAACGGCACACAGGCACCTGGGGGATAGTTTCGCTCACAAGGAAGCGGCCTGGGTTTAAGAGAATAAAGACAGCGCTTTACGGTCACGGGGAAACGCCAAACGAAGCGAGGGCCACCGCCGGGCTCCTCAGAGGGAGCCCGCCCCGGCTCCGGCCGGCGGTGCCCTGAGGCGAGGCGAGAGAAGCGGCGCCGTTACCTTGTTGACGGCGGCGTGCTCCCGCAGCGCCAGGTCCCAGAAGCGGCAGCCCACCTGGTTCCCGCACTGGCCCACTGCAACGGGGAGAGACAGGCGGGTCAGGCCTGGGAAAAGGGGAAAGGAGGAACCGGGACTGCGGAGGGCAGGCCCCTTACCCTGCAGAACCACTGACTGGGTCATGACGGGCCCACTCGGCTGCCGCCGCCGCCTCCTCTTTCGAACTCGGCGCCCGGAAGCCGCTCCCCCTTAACGGCCGCGGCGGGAGGGGGCGTTGCCGAGGACGAGCCGGTTTCTCCCTGCCTTCTCTCTGCGGTGGAACGTCCCACCGGGCATTGGCCGCCTCTCCATCGCGAGTGGAAGGTTCCATTCTGACGGAAGGGGCGTGTGTGCTTTTGTGTCTGTGCTGGTGTTTGCATGACGGGGTCGAGCTTCATCCGTCTGCGGTTTGAGGGAGGCCTTTTGGGTGTTTATCCTGAAGGGGCAGGGTTGCTGCTGTAAAATTCGAATTTTGGTGTAAAAATAAGTGTGCGGGAGCTGTTGTGAGGTACCACCAAACTCGGGGTGGGCCTGAGGGTGAACCTGCCAGGGGCTACAGGGTCCCTGCTAAAGCCTGAGCAAGGGAGACACGGCAGAGGCCTCGAATGAAGTCTTTCAATGGAAGAGCAGAAATATTTGCATGTAGCACAGGTCATTACCTTTTATTGCTAAAGCTGGGTGAGATCTGTTTTATTGTCCCCGAATACATTACTCAGAGTCATGGTGTGAAATGTGTCGAATGATGTGAACTTGCAAATTTAAAATCAATGGGGAAAAACGGTTGTGTGGAAACACTATAATGATGTACCCCCCCATCAGGCCTACAAACCACCTTTTTCTCTAAGCTCGGTTTCACATTTCTTATGCAAATAATTGTCCACAGTGTAATTAGGAGGTGCTTTTGCCTGTGTTGAACATGGCAAGTTTGGGACTAAAAATGAGAGACTAGAAATGTAGAGATGCCATTGTCTCAGCATGTTCAGGCTGGTCCACAGCATAACTGTGCTGCAAAATGGTGTAAATAATGTGTGATAGCCAAAGCAGTCCATTGCAGAAAGCTCTCTTGTGACACGGATGGCATTTCTGCTTCCCGTGGGAGAACAAAAGTGCTTCCAAGCAACCCAGGTCATTAGGTTTTATGGCTAAAACTATCCAACAAAACACACTTTCCAAATATATTATTTCTAGTGCTGTTGTAGAAACAAAATTTGCTAGATGAAATACTTAATAGAAATCTGAAAGTTCAGTGTATCTTAATCCTTTATTTGCTCTGGAGAAACCATGGTGTTGACTTCTGGGCATCCTGGACACCATCCTGTCCTGTAGAGATCAGTCATAATTCCACAGGAAAATAAAGTTGTACCAAATTACTTCTTTGAAAAAACTTTCCCGGAGAGGTTAAGTATGTGTTGCAGCAAATACAATATTGTACAATATGATATAATATGTAAGAAATACATATAAAACCTAATTTTTTAAAACTCAGTTGAAAGAGAAGAATTCTTCTACTTGAGATTCATACTGTTCTTAAGAAAAAAATCAATGAGTGGCCCAAGCTTACACAAGCTTCATGTTTAAAGTTGCAAAGGACCAATGGCTGGCAAGTGCAAAGTTTAGCATTAATAGAGTAGTACTACCTCAAATACTTCTTTTATAAACTGATCACCAGTGTAAAACTGCATGAATATTAATCAGGAAAGCAGGTAGTAATTTCTCATCTCTTGACAAACTAGATGGTTTTTTTCATAGCTTAATTTTGTTCCCGATGGTTACCTGAACTTATCTGAACCTGTAGGCTGTGGTCTGTTCTAGCTACTAGATATGAAACTGTTTCTTGCCTACCATCATGTCCTAAAAGTCTTCCCTTTACAGGTCTTTTTGCTGTTATTTAGGCTAAAAGCAGTACAACGTTGCTTGTAAGCATTCTAAAGCTTCATTTAAAGTCTGCAGAAATCAGTATTACTGTATCTGACTTGCTTTTCTTCAGTGTAGTTAGCTACACTTTGTATTTGTTCTTTCAGTTAGCTGTAGTTTTTGTGTCCTGTGTCCCATCACAATTTAGCTTAATGGGATTCACTCTGTTGAGCCTGAGATTGCAGGAAGAGACTCTTTGCTTTGGCTTCTAGTATGCTATTAAAAGGTCTGTGATGGCAAACGTAAAGTGATTATTTTCACTGAGCTTGGAAACACTGTGAATCAGAGATGCAATTGAGATTTATATTCATGTGGGAATATTTTTTAGCTTCCAGAGAAGGGCAGGAAGTGGATGTGTAATAACCAGTTTGGCTTGACGCATGTGCTCAGATTTAATGAAATGGGTAGCTCAACTGTGTGAACGAAATAATCACACACTGACTTTCTGTTTCATTGTAGATGATGAAGCTCTGCTTCATCTACCATAGTATAAAGGCATCAGTCTAGTCAGGTCCCCTCAGAGAGTTTTTATCTATGTTAATCATTTAATCAGCAGTCTTAGGCTAATGTGTGTTTGTTACCCTTATTTTCTTAGTAACTTTTTGTTGTTGATGATATACTGTAATAGTGTTCCACAGCTTTGGAACACAGATTGAATAATTGAATTGTAGGAATAATTCACTGCATTATTGAGAGGAAATGAGTTGACATGGACCACTGTGTGAATCTGTGAATAACCTTAAATCCCAGCCATAACAGGATCCAGATGTAAATCACAAATTAAATGTGTGCTGTGCTTTCAGCATCTTTTTAAAGACAACCATTTGACTATATAGGCCACGTGCTGCTCTAAGGAGAATACACTGGAATTTGAACTAATGTTATTCCGTGATTATATCAGGGCTTAGTTCACATATGAAGGTTTGTTGGGCTTTGTTTGGTGTTGTTTTTTTTGTTGTTGTTTTTGTTTTTCCTTTCTTGTTTTTTCTTGTTTTTTTTTTTTTTTTTTTTTTTTTTTNTTTTTTTCCCCCCTCACTTACAGTGGTTGGCTTTTGGGAAATTCCTGTCAGACCTGTAATCCTTTATCTTTCATTTTCCTATTCAGGCTGTTGTTTGTGCTCTTGATCCTTGAGGAGAAGGAAGGGTTGGAAAGAACCTTTAATTATGGGAGTTCTCTGCAGATCTTCAGAAATAAGAAATAGAGGGGCCAGAGATCCTAATTAAATGCTCTCATTTGAAGGAGTTTGTTGAGTATTTCAACTTGAAATTGGATTCTTTCTTACATACTCATGCAAATGTCAAATTTCAGAATGTTCCATGATATAATAACAGCATAGTTGTAGCCCCAATTTAGGTAATGGCTATAACAACACTTACTAAAACCTTGAAAGTGGCAGAGAAAAATTATGATCTCCTTAGGGTCAGTGCTAATTTTTTTTTTTGGTAGACTTTCTGAAGAATTGAGGTAGTTATATTAATATTGAAAATGCAAACGGACAATCTGGCAATGTATCTTAGAACTTCGAGGTTTTTCCGAAATCTTTATGGTTAAAGGGATTTGTACTTTGGAGGTATAATTTTCAAGCTAGGTACAGAAGACAAACTGAATTCTGGGAACATTTTGGCTTAGGCAGTTGTGTTCTCTTAAACACCAGGGGCTTTGCAATTAATGTAGAGGTGTGCATAATGCAATGCATTGCATACTGACTTTCTTTGGTGGATATGGAATGCTAATTTCAAGGTCTGTGTGGATGTTGGGAGCAGGGGGATTTGCATTATTCGCTGCTGTCACCTGAATCTGGAAGTATCCTTTGGTTTATAGTATTTTTCTTTGGAAACCCTGTTTTACAGAGGAAAAACCTGCATCTCTGAGGCCAGAAAAAGAAAACTGAGGATGGTATCTTCCACAAATACTGCTGTGTTTAATTAGCTGGTGATATAGTAAAGAGAAGTAAATTGAATGGTAGCAGCTTATGAATTTTAATGTGATTTTTATTCACATACTATTTTACTGTATTTTTAGTTTTCCATATATAAAGTATGCAAAGAACTGTTTAATCAGAAAATTCATTCTTAAATGTAAATCTGCTGAACAAAATGAAATCTCAATTCAGCAAATATGGCTAAGAAAAATGTTTATTCACAGAGCTTGGATGTGGATATGAGAAAATATGCTTTACCTTGTAGTAGGTATAAGATGGAAAAAATGTTCTGAGTATGTATGTACCATTTAACATACAATGCTCCACTCAGTACTAGCATTCACTAAACTGTGATGCTCTTAGGGGGTACAAGCATGTGCTGTTCCTGGCAATCTCTGCTTAGCAGCTGCAGACAACCTTGAGAGGAATTTCAGTAATTCTTGTAATGAACCTATCTAAGCAGGGAATCTGCTCCAGCTGTGGTGTCCTGGAGACCAGGGCCTGAGGAAGCTTAACTCAAGTTGTGGCGTCAGGACATTGATTGGGTGACTGACTCCCACTGGAAGGAGAGAAAATTCCTTTTCTGCCCCTGCTCCCAGCTGTACAGCCCCGACGCTGTGCACAGCCTCTGGTACCTACTGGGAACCCAGCTCACTGATGTGAGGACATTCGCCCTCAAACCCAATAATAAAAGAATTCCCAAACCAAAAACCCTAAATGTATTTTGTTCAGAATCTGGGTAGTAGCTGGGAGCAGGAAAGAGTTGAGCAGGCATATTGGTTTTGGTATCTGAGACAAAGATGGTGTCCTGGTTTCCAGCAGGGACGGGGTTGATTCTCCCCTGTCTCTATCCGGCACAGCTACCCCACCCCATGTGTGCCAGGCCCACGGGCAGCAGGGACCCAGCGGGGGAGGGGAGGGGCCACAGCCGGGAGTGGGCGTGGTGACGTCACGGCGTAGGCGTATATATGGGCGGGCGGCGTCGGGGTGCGCTCAGCGGCGTCGGTGGCAGTCGGGTTGGGGCGGTGCAACGCACGGTGAGGTCGGTATTGTACTCGTGTTTGTCTCCATCTATGTTACTGTTTCCCTGCAATACCTGCTGCTCTGGGAAACAGTTTTTATCTCAACCCACGAGTCTGCCTTTTTCTTTCTCATCCTCTCCCCGCTGCTGGGGGGCGGAGCCAAGGGACTGCCACGTGGTGCTTTTGTTGCCCCCGAGGCTAAACCACGACAGATGGTATGTGAAGGCAATGGGTTTTGGGAACCATGATGTGCTTGATTCAGAGAGACCACAGAGGGCTCCTCTTACTACTTGCTTCTGAAGCATGAACAGTGGGATACGGAGTCCATTTGTCACCTAAAAGTGGACTCTAGAGACAGGTGGAGAGGCAGTGACAGAGTCCCAGCTGCTTGAGCTGTGTGCTGTCTGTCCAGAGTTTGCAGCTCTTGATCCAGAGTAAGCCAAAGCCACTTCAATCTATCAAGACCCTTTTCCTACTAAGAGAGTAATAGGGAAGCTAGTAATTAGTGTTTTCATATGTGTCTTATTCTGGTGGTTCCTCCAGCTGTCCGTAGATTCAAGATATTTGGATTCCAGTTGTCACTTGCATGTTTTCCAGATGGGCTCTTACTAATTTCTAGACTTAGGATGTTGTCCTTTATTTTCACCTTTCATACTTCACTGCTTTGCAGCTGGACATGTTTTGAGTTGGTTCCAACAATAATTTACCCAACAATTGTAAACTTTTCCATCAACAGTAATTTATTCTTTAAAGAAAAGATGCTACCTTGTAGGTTATCACTGAAGAGTCTAAATTTTGGAAGTGACTGATGCCTGTTTGATGTTCAAGCCTACTGTGAGCTAAAGCCTAGTGTTAACTTCTATCTGCCTTCTGTGGTTTTAACATAGTTCAGACGTCCTGTTTCAACCCCAGTTCCTCTGTGGCGGCACATCTTCCAGGATACATTCCACAGGAACACCTTCCTAGTTTGAGGATTACTGCTGTAGCTGATATCCTGCTGCAGTCTCACAAAGAATTGGTGATTTTATGTGATAAGAGATTTGCTTGAAACTGTGATGATGATTCTTCTTTATGTGTGTTTGCTTGTATTATGTTATTGCAAATGAGATCACAGTGAGATTGTGGATTTAGCGCTGTATTTGTATGTAAGTGCATTTAAAAATTTAGAGAAAAAAACCTGAAATTTGGAATTTTGTCTCTCCTCTTTCTTCCTACATAAGGCAAGTATTACTCTAAATTACCTAGTTTACGTAAATGATCAGTTATATCAAGTGTCTGTCTTAAAAGATGCATGCCCTATCTTCATGTGCTAGAACATATTCATGAAGTCTAGAAGTGGAATAAAAATTTTAGGTTTTCATTATCTGTATGATTACATAACTGGTATTCTCTCTGCCCCCCATTTTGAGGAATATATAATGAATTGAATGGAGAGTTAAAAAAAAAATCTTTGAACACAGTTATTTGTGGTGTAAGTGTATTTTCTAGCTTTATTCCTTAATGTGCCTTAGCAGATCTTTTCCTGCGAAACCAAAGGTGACCTTAGATGTGGAATGAACTGACGTGGAGGATCTATCTTGAAAGTAACATATTTAATATAACTTCCTTTTATAATTGCACATTTTCATGTAACAGACTGGCCACACACACACTATAAGAAATGGTAAAGCTCACTCTTGTGGTATAGTAAGAGAAGTGCAGAAGCAACAGCCCTTTATTCTGCAGTGATTGTTTGCACATAAATGTTAGAAGTGACCCTTAAACATACTGCTTTCTGTAGATGGATCCCTGATATTTTCATTATTCTTCTTTTGATGAATATAGTTTCCTTTGTTGTATTTTTCCTTCTACGATCTGAAGAACTTTACGGGATTGATGTGGTGCGCTGTCAGGCTGCTGGACAGGTATTGATGCTGACAGCACCACTAACCAAAGCGGCTTTACTAAAACTCACTGGTTTTTCATCAATCATGAAGTTACGAATGCAGCCAATAAAGGAGTTGCGTGTAGTCAGGCTGGATGTCAGCAAAGACTCTGGAAGAAGCAGGTTTAAAAAAAGTATATAAAAAATTAGAGCTCATGATGACCATAATAATAAGTTTAGTGGCAGAATCTTTTAAATTTACTACTAACTGCAGCTCTGCTGAATCTTCTGTGGATTTTTTAAAAATTGTCTGGCCTACTGCCAGCATCCTAGAGGCCAGTAAAATAAGTGTGGGGGAATTATCTACATTTATGTAAAACTTTTGATACTACATAGTCAATAGAGGCCTAATCTTGCATTTTTTGACAACTGCTTTTTCTGTTAAGTAGCAGAGTAGATGAAGCCCAGGTTTGTCTTCGCAATTTCTTTTAACGTTACATGTTTTGTCGTCTGTATCTGATTATTAGTTTGCAATTAGTTTTCTATATTTACACGGTATTAGTTAGTATTATAACTTGTTTGTTATTGTGAAGTTCTTTGTAAGATTCTTCTGTGCCAGCATGATAATAACATTATAGATCCAATGTATGCATTACTTTAGTATTTTATAATTAAAGTAGAAGTAGAAGGCTCTAATATGAAGTAGAACAGCATTCACAATTACCACTCTATATTACCTCCCTGGGAAGAGTTCTGTCCTAATAAAATTGCAGTTTGGATTTAAAGAGTGAGCAGGCATCTGCACATAGATTTTATTATTCCCTTTAGGCTCATTTTTTGTCCTGGTAGTGTGGGATGGATGAGAACATCACGCACTCAAGCCACTAATCCAAGATAAGCAATATAATAAATTTTGTAGTTAGTGCTGCTTTTGATTGACATGCACAGCACAGAGAAATAATGCTCCATGTCTTCAATAAGAAATGTATGGGAGATTACTTAAAAACTGAATCACGTAGTGTTGATTACAGTTTGTATATGAACCCCAACAGAGTAGCTCTGTCTGTTGACTAAGGGAAGTAAATGTAGTAATCTTGGCCCACGCTACACAGATGGTCTGTGAGTCACAAATTCACATTAGCAGACATCTGTGCAATAAAAATCACTAGAATCAGAAAAAGAATCTTTGTATTTTGTCTTGTGTTCAAAGATGCCATTGCTTGAAAAAAAGAATCCTAACAGCAACAAAACCTTGAGACTCTGGATACAGTGACAGTGGGTTTCCAATCCAATAAATAAACAAATAACTTCTTAAAAACTAGTAAGCCCACATTGGAAAGTGAAATGGAGAAAAAGCGTTTTTTTTTTTTTTTCTAGCTGGCTGGCTTCCCTACTGAGTCCGTACCTGACCCACCAGCAGATGCAAATATTTTAATTTCAATGAAGAAGCACTTTTCTTTCTTTGAGAACTTGAGGCAGAACATTTGCGATCAGCTCTTGAGCTTTTGAATTTTACCAGATTGTTCACGTGAGGTTCTTTTTTTGAAATGAAAACTAAGTGTCTATTCTTTCTCAGGAAACTGTGTTAAAATTTGAAAACTGCATATCACAAAGATGCCCAGAACTTACCTGGTACACCTCCAATGAACACTGGCTCTCTGTGGTCAATTGCCTTTGGATTTAGTGGCCCTACTACATGGTTGACTTCAGAGTCTACATCCAGCTGCACCACATTAGCATCTCTGATAACTGAAAGGAGAAGGAACAGGGATTGAGAAGATTGTAAGCAGCAGCATGTGAGTTTTCTATGACAGGCAGGAATTATCTGTTTGATTGAGTAGTTTGTTGCTTGTTTTAGTGTTTCCTAGTCTGGGTGTGAGGAATCCGTGACAGTATGTGGGCAGATTCTGGTATAGAGCAGGACCAGCGGATGATAAAATGTAGGAGCAAGGGTGCTTTTGAGTGGGACTCTTCGATTGCTGGCAGCTGTGTCTAGACTGCAAGGTGTGAGCCTACAATGGCACCTGGCTTAGAAAAACTGTTTGCTATATCATTCCTAGCAGGGGATGTACTAGAACATAGTGAGTTTTCCTCCTTGTTTGTGTGCCTCACCTTTCTTCAGAAGGACTCTAGAATGTATGGGGAAAGAGGGCACGTTCAGATCTCTTCTGGATGTGACACCAGGAAACATCCCAACTCACCATCTAGACATGAAGGTAAGGGAGTTCAAAGTACCTGAGGTTTAGAAGTATTTTTGACTTTCAAACCCAGGAAAGGAGGATGGCTGTCTAGCACAGAGGCAAAATCCTGACTGTAGAAGTCTCTCTGTGTGAGGTGGGGTCTTCCCAGATCTGTCCTGTTATTTGACCTTGAATGGCAGCATATACTTGTGCCTACCACATTCTTCTAACTTAATTTAACCTCTAATTGGGAAAAGAAGAATATCAGCTGGTATACAACTTAGGAAGAGTTGTCAGAATTTCAGCTAGACTGTCTCGTGTTCTTTGAACAAGGAGCTTCCATCTTTGCTTCTTCTCTATAGGAATCTGTGCTTGTCCTCCCAGGAAGCTCTACAATTTGTATGTCTAAGAAATAAATACAACTGTGTTTTTCACACAAACCTGTGTCTTGACAGGTGAAAAGGAAGAACTGAAATACCCCACTCCCAGTGTATTAGCTTGTGGAGATGGATATCTAGGGAGGGAGAACCATCACCTTACTTAGGGGATGATCATGTTTTACTGACCTGCAATTCGGTGCCACTTGCCATCGCAGAGACTCTGTTTCAATGTCACTGAAGTTGAAAAATCCCTGATTCCATTATTCAGTTTCACAGTAACCTGGGGAAAATAATGTAGCTGTCACTGTAAACACCCTCCTTTTTTTTTTCCTTCTGTTGTAATAATGCTGTATTCTCCACTCAAAACATGTCTAGTATGTAAGTGAAAGAAAAACATTTCATGAAATTCTTTAAAATAAAGCACCTAATTCACATGTTTAGGGTGGTATGGGGTTTTTTTTATATATTCAAGGGTTCTGCAACATTTCTGATTTGAACTCAAGGAAGAGTTAAAAAAACCCCAACATTAAAAAGTAACAGCTAATTTAACTCTGATTTTCTAGTACCGCTACTCTATAATTTCCTGTGTGGTAAATTAGTGTTTAGAGGCATCATATGATGTTTTGGCATTTTGCTAGCCACTTAGTAAGGAAAACAGTCATGAAAAACCTAAGTATAAACAAACAGACAAGATGTGAGAAAGGAATAGATAGGAAACTTAAGAATGACTTTTAAAGTTACTTGTTCAAGCTTACCAACAACTCTTGCTGCAGAGCTAGACACTGAACCTAATTCTGAATTTTTCACTTTTGCTTTAGTTATGTGGATTTATACCTTTCTGCATGGAAATGTTACAGCAGCTGCAGAGCGGTGCTGCGTCTCTATTGCAGGGCACAAGATTCCCAGTGGTGTCTGCCAGAGAACTCCAAACACTTGAGTCCAGCCACTCAGGCTTTTGAAATGTCTAAGTTGTCCTTGATAACACTGATGCATTGTTAACTTAAAAAGTTGCAGGGAAACCATTCAGTATGGTTGTAACCAAGAAACTTTAAACTTTTTTTCCACAAGGGCACCAGCTAACAAAAATGAAGTGATTTGCATGTTGTCTTTTATCCACCCTTTGACAAAATATATAGGAGCAATTAAAACCAATACAGAATCCTGAGAGGAAGTGCCTCCTTAGTAAATCTGCCAGATGGGCTGTACTGATAGAGAGAGATGTGTACATTTAAAAAATGAATTAAAGGTGCTGATGGTTCTTGTTTGTCTAGCAAAAATGCTTTCACAGGGCAGATCTTTGGTAATGCACTCAAAGAGAGCAGATAGTTAATGGTAAAAAATGTGGATGCTTACTAGGAAGGTAACTGATATACCTGCTGCAGTGACAAGCAGGGAAGAGTTGCTTTTCCAGGGTGAAATTTGTTTATGAATTGTGTATGTGTTATACAGGAAGTGAGGTATGAAATAGTAAGTGAGGCAATATCTTCTTGTTAGACCAGTACAATTGGAAAATCAGACAAGCTTCTGGACATACCAGCTTTCCATCAGATCTTTATATAAAGAAGTATGAGGCTGGATAAAGTTGTATAAAGATGTAATCTGTAAGCGTGGCTCAATACACAGCAATGAAACGTGCTTTTAGAAGTTTGTTGTTAATCTGAAGACTAGATGCAGCTGTAAGATTGGGCTTTATCTTATCTAACCAGCTGGGAAAAGTTAGGTGTCTCACTGAAGCACCTGTTCTCTCTATAGTCAATATGGAAAAATAGATACTCTAAATGACAGCTCATTTAGTCACCTATTTTAGACACCTGCTTTAGGATAGGATGAATCACCATGTTAAACTGCTCACTCAGTCACTCTACTATAGGTTCCTCTTCAAGAGGTGACAGCATGTTTTCTCAGGTTTTGTGTTTCTAACTGAGGTACAACCAGCCTCACTTGAACACCCTTCTTCCACTTTGGTTGACAGTTAGATACTGAGTGGTGCTTAAAGAATATCCATACTGCTTAGTCTCTGGACTATGCTCTCAGTTTCTTTACTGCAAAAAAGGGGGAAAAAATTATTTTCCCATGGTCTAAACCTCTGCTTATTGTGCCCACTTAGACTGCAAGGTATTACGGTATGCGTACAAAGCATAGCATGAAGGGATCCAGGTTTTAGTGGTGTAATGAAAATACAGTAACAGCAAGAACTGCCTGGTAAGTTAATTTCAAACTTCTCTCTCTCAGTTAACAGCCTTACAAAAATCCAGAGGCTCTAGAAACTTGATTAACAATCAGAACTTTATCTTTCCCCCACTCTTCCCATTACACACATATATGTTAGAGACTGAGCACAACTCAGACTTCTAACCAAGACATAAAAATTCATCAACAGTTACCTTACTTGTAACTGTTACACATTTTTAATGTGTGGATGAAAAAGCAGCACCAGAGTCAATGCTCTTGCTTCTTTTCAACTGCTCACTAAATATTTATAGTTGGTATCAGTAAAGTGATCTGATTTTGTCTTGGCTGTTATTTTTTGTATTTTAAAATAAATATCTGGGTTGCCTAATCTAAGCAGTTAATACGTTTTGGAGAGAAGTAAGAATCAGTTAATGGCAAACTTGTAAGTGAAAAGCTGCAGATAGCGGAGTCCTGGTACATTGGATAGGAACCAGTCAAAGCAGTGAAGGGAATGTGACCCCATTTTACCTGTCCATTTCGCATGTGCATATTCAAGTACTCTCCATTCACGCTGTGACCATGCAGTAGAATCCCTGAGCTGCTTCGGGGACGTATTTCAAAAACAACTTCAAATTTCAGGCCTAAGCTGAAGGATTCATCTGCGAGGTAAAAAGAGTAACGTTCACTTTGTACTGAGTTAGCGATGAAACTGGACTTTTATTCAAAATCAAAACAGAAATTCAAAGCTGGTGGGAGCTTATTTCTCCTGTCTTTAAAACCGTTGAAACATGTGCCAGAACACATACTTGAAGAGACAGCATGCTGTGCCATCAATGACCTTTTCAACTTCTATTTTGATTATGTTTGCTTGGAGTAGTAATAATGATTTCTTTATTTTTCTCATTATTTAAAAAAAAACGTATTTTGTTTAAAAATATTTCTTAGCAATTAAATGGACAGCGGAAGGTAAATGATCTGTATATTTTGGCAGTTTCTCACTGTGCAATTTGCTAGACATTCAGCAATCTCTACAGTGTGTGGGAGTTCCCTTGAGCTTTGATGATTCAGTGGAAGAAACTCCCTTTTTCAATCTGGTGGCAGACCAGGGAGCAAATTAGAAACACTGTCTAGTTCTTCTTGGTGTTGCCAATAAATAGGGTTGTGCAGTTTCCTTTCCAGTTCAGATCACAGCTTACGTGACCAAAAAACCCTCATAAAATTCTTCCTGGAACACAGCAGGCCTAAATGACAGAAAAGATGTGTTCTGTCATGCTATTCATTATCAAGACATGCAGAAAGCCTTTCCTTGGGATTTTTGAATTATGTGTTGTTTTATTAATTAAAACAATAAGGGATGCCCATTTGCTATTGTACTTGGTCTTAGCCACATTGATTTCTGTATGTCTGTGATGTTTTTTACCATATTATAATCTGTTCCCTTGTGGAATTATGATAATAATTTGAAATACATACATACAGATGTATTTATGTAACAACTTGCAATTGTGACCACAATAGTGATCTGTATCTAGTAATTCTTAGAGCTCGCAGCCTGAGAAATTACCACATCCTTTAGTGAAATATGCTATTCTGAAGCACAGTGAACTACAGTCTTATTACAGTATACATTTGTTTAATAGTGTCTTACCAAGGACCACATATCCTCCTTCCGATGAAAAGTATGTTCCTGCTTCTGAAGGGCCTTTAAAGCAAGGCGTTACGCTAAATGTCTGTGAAGCTGAAGTAATTGATCTTCCATTGAGCTGTAAATTGCTGAGGCAACCACTAAAACTGTAGACAGAGTTAATCTGAGGGGGAGAGAAAAAGCACGATTAGTAGATACTGTACTTGTGGAAGGAGATAAACTCTTCTGTCCTTATTTGTTTATGAGTTGTAAGGCTGTGATTGTCGGGTGCATTGGTTTTGAATTAAAAAACAGTTTCCAGAGAAAAGAAGCAGAACAGATGATTTTTGTAGCTTCTCATGTCTCTGATGACTTCAAGGTAACTCCAGTTTATGTTTCTCAAACAATCCTTACTGCACTGTAAGAAAGAAAGTGCAACTAGAGCAAGGCAGTGCTCATACCCTCATAGCTTCAAGGCAAGTCTACTTTTTCCAAGTAGTCTATCTATCGTGTTAGGCATGTAATACTAAAGATTACCTTGAAAGAGACTTCATTATGTTAATTTTTGCTTTAATCCTCCTTTCCATATACTTCAGTACCAAGATGTAGAGCAGAATCCTGACTTCTAGGTACTGTCTTAAAACAGAGATGCTAAGACTAAAATCTCTCTGAAACTCATCTATCTCTCAGACTTTAGGGTGAAATGAATCTCACCTAACTTCACCTGTCTCATCTAAGCTTGGATGTCACTAGGATTCCTCTGTTCCTTGGGGACCACTGGCTTTCCAGTTGCTGCTGTAAGTCTATGGAAGTCTAGTCCAGCTGCCATCAACCCAGACCTGTGGGAGCTTTGCTGTCCACTTGAACTGAGCTCTGCACTCCTCAGTCTGTTTAGGATTCAGATCATCAAAGGCTTTTGCCTGAATTCATCCCTACAATCAGCTTTTGCTTTAGGTATGAGATGATGTGGTGGTTGTCTGCTTTACCTGGATATTTTTTACAGCTTTTCCAGGAGCTACACCCCCAATATAGAGTGGTTCAGTGACTTGCCAGGTATTAGCATTACCACCAAAAGGTTCTTCCAGTACTCGGAGACCATCAATTATCAAGCGACCAATATTTTTTCCTCTAATAAATATAACCTAGAAAAGAAGAAGAAACATTTGGAAAATTACTTTCATCTGTTGAGGGAACACTCCTGTGCAGTGGATGAAGTTAAGAAATTTGAGAAGAAAAGCTTGTGAGTGTTACTCTCCAAGGCTACTTTATTATCTGCCAATATTCTTTGCTGGACAACCCTCTCTTTTCACATTCCTGCAAAGGTTAGATAGTAAAACTGCTGTCTTTCTTACATGTTGGTGTAGAAGGTAGAGGTAATCAAAATGTCACAAGCTCTACTGGGATCTGCCCATCTCAAATTAATGTATATGACTCAGAGGGAGCCTAAAACAGCGGTACTCCTTGTTTTAGACCTTTCAAAGAAATTCACTGAACAAAATTATCCTGGTCCTAGCTAACTTAACTCTTAATTACCCTGCTGTTCTGCTTGTTTCTGTCAGTTCTGTTCAGATGTTAGTGGTGGGAATTGCTGGATTTTTATAAATCATAGAATGGCTAGAGTTGGAAGGGACCTTAAAGATCATCAAGTTCCAATCCCCCTGCCATGGGCAGGGACACCTCCCACTAGACCAGGTTGCTCAAAGCCCCATCCAGCCTGGCCTTGGACACTTCCAGGGATGGGGCAGCCACAACTTCTCTGGGCAACCTGTTCCAGTGCCTCACCACCCTCACAGGAAAGAATTTCTTCCTAATATCTAATCTAAATCTCCCCTCTTCCAATTTAAAATCATTACCCCTTGTCCTGTCACTACACTTCCTGCCAAAGAGTCCCTCTCCAGCTCTCCTGTAGGCTCCCTTCAGATATTGAAAGGCTGCTATCAGGTCTCCCCGGAGCCTTCTCTTTGGGCCGAGCAGCTCCACCTCTCTCAGCCTGTCTTCATAGGAGAGGTGCTCCATCCCATCTTTGTGGCCCTCTGCTGGACCTGTTCCAACAGGTCCATGTCCTTTCTGTGTTGAGGACTCCAGAGCTGGACACAGTACTCCAGGTGGGGTCTCACAAGCGCAGAGTAGAGGGGGGGAATCACCTCCCGTGATTTTTGATCACTTCGTTTCTTTTGCTGCAACCCAGGATATGGTTGGCTTTCTGGGCTGCCAGCGCGCACTGCCGGCTCATGTTGAGCTTCTCACTTTCCTTTCCCTAATTAATGACTTGATAAAATGCTGCATGGAAGATTAAAAAATGTTGGCAGGAGTTTCTTTACATATAGGTGTGGTTGTGAACACATGAATGAAAACTCCCTGAGCTGTCAAATCAGCAATGTCTTTACTGCAGCCTTGGTATCATGTGCCATCATAATGATTGCTTTCTTTTACTTACATTGTGCCAAAGGCCGTCATTATATTTCTCTTGGCTCTTAATCCTTATCTTCTGATGACCAGCATTAAACATGAAAATGAGTCGGCCATGAGCAACGAAAAGGGCCATGAAATTGGTCTCTTTGTGATCCGAGACGTAGAAAATCATTCCATGAGATGAGTGAGTTTTCAGACTGATAGAGAACTGAGCTCTGGCACATAAAAACACAATATTAAAATTAGATGCAATTGACTCAAATAAATTCTTGAATAGTTGGTATTATTACTTTGGGTCTAAAAAATGGCAAAACTGTACTGGTGTAGGACAGTGTCAGAACTGATAACTTCTGCTTCTCATGGCAGGGGACTAGCTTAGCTTCCATTCTTTGCATTGCCTCAAGGATCTGTATGTTTCCCATTGCGTGTGTCTACGTTCCACACACACTCAGGCCCTTGCCAATATTGGTTGTTTTAAAACATCACAACCCATTCTTTTTTAAAAATGCACATTACCATGATGAAGCTGTAATAACAGTTGCGAAACAAGTATGTCTGGTAGGGATGAAGGAACATTAGAGTTTGGGTTTTCCTTCTTCATGTGGGCACCATCAGGACTGCCCTAAATAAAACGCTATTGAATTAAAATGAATGTAATGTTTTTTTTTTTTTATTTAAGTCAGGAAATAGCACTCTTCTTTTCTGAGTTAGTGGTCTGGTATGCTTCCAGGAAGTGCTATGTTGTTGAATTTATAGTCTTTCATGGAAAGTATTAAACCAAAATCCTGTGTTGGTCATAACATACCACACAGCGTATTCTGTGGGACCCTGAGAATTAAACATCCACAGTATCTGGACTCATTATTAATTACTTGAATTTCCATTATGGCTTGAATTGGACACAGTTTTCATAGCTTTATGTCCTACTGCCCTGAGTAGATTCCTAACTGTTAAACAGCTGGCGAGGTACACTCAGCACATAACTGCTTTATTTTCTTGGTGAACTGTCGTTTTCTTTTCTAGCTCTGCTCTAGTGCCAGTGCTTCTTGTGTGAGGAGATCAAAGGAGCATTGTTTGTATAGAGCTAACATCCTCAGAGGCTTCATGCAAATAGGCAAGGAGACATATTTTGTTAGTATAAAATACAGATGAAGACTTCTCAAGAGGGATGTAACTTAAAATACATTCTATTTATTGCTCTTACTCAACTGAAACACCTTTTAATATATTCTAACAGCATGCTCGATACTAAAATTGGCCTAAGATATGAAGGGAAAAGCCTGAGTAACAGCAGAAGTATGCTATCCTTTTTTTTTTTTTTTAAAAAAAAAAAAAAAAGAAACACAACAAACCACCAATTAAAATACATCTTTCTCCTCACCAGTGTATTTAATTTTTATTTCTAAGGTCTCTTTACCTTTGACTGAAATCCTTTGGTATGTGATCAAATTCTTGACGACTGTTTGCTGTGCCTCCAAACTGATACGCATGTTCTGTTGCCTTAGGATTCATGGGCAAGTGGCACTGGGGATCTCTTTGCATATTTCCTTCTTGATACAGGTTTTTGAGGCCAGTTGAAGGCTGTGAAATCTTGTCTTTATCTTTCCCCACCTTCAGAGAAATAACAATTAATCATAACTTTTAACTCGGATTGGGCATAATAATATATAGGTATAATTTCTATCTAAGTTAGTAATATATTTTTTCCTTACAAAAATGCCAGAAATGCTTCCAAGTCAAATTTTCCTTGAACAGATCTACTATAGATGCTGATTTAGAGCAAAAGAAGAGATAAACAGAATCCTCATGCAGCTAATATAATTACAGTTCAGTTCTTTTGCAGTTACTCTAGTTGAGTCTTTTCTTCTCTGCTTTTTATGATATCAGCTATAATGTAAGCATAATGCTTGGACTAAAAGTTCTGCATATTGGAGGGAGTTTTGTTTTTTTGGGTTTTTTTGTGTGTTGTTTTGTTTTGTTTTCACATTTATATTAATGTGTGCTGATTGTACCCAGTAGAGTGCCACAAAGAAGTAACTGAGACCAGAAGCAAACTTATTGCCTTTAGGATACAGAAGAAATCAAGGTGACTTATTTCTGCAGTACTTCTTTGAAGATGTCATAAATTTTGTTTAACGGTTCTAGCAAGAGAGAATGCTGAAGCATAGGCCAAGTAGACTGGGTCAGGGCATTTGTTTGCAGTGATGGCATATGGAAAGGACCAGGATCCTTTCCTTCATGTATCTGAAATAGCCTTTGTATGGTATGTTTTGGATCCATGATTTGGAGAATTCCCAATCATGGCACAGTATTTATCAGCTTTGGAAAACTCTGGGGTGGTGCTGAGGCAGTTTGTAGCAAACCTTTTTATTACGGTTTCCTTTGGCTTTTGATGAGTTTTTTCCTTTCTTGTGGAGAAGAGCAACTGGAGGAGATTCAACAGGGCATCCATATAAAGAAGTCTGAACTTTCTCAGGGTACTGCTGGAAATCTTCCACTTCAACCTCTCGATCCAGCCTGTATTTCAAAGAGGGGATAACAAGAACAGCTTTTTTTCAAGTGTTGGAATTGTCTTCATAAAAACCTTAGAACTTTACATTTAGAGTTTAAATGGCGTTTGGATGGGCTTTTGTTTTTTTTTTTTTGGTTCTTGAATCATGGATAAAAGTACAGATTTATCAGTCAATGTTTGGTTAACGTGAGCAGGCTATACCACCTCTGCCTGTTGTATCCATGCTTGCATAAAGAGAAAGTATTAATTTGTAGCATCAAATTCACTTTAAAATCTTCTATATAAGAATATTTCATAAAGCAACTAAGATAAAAAAATTCTGACTATTTTTGCATGACCAAACTCCTGTCTTCCCCAGCTTCTGTGAGATGCCTTAGTATCATTTTGTTTCAAAGGCAGAGCTGTAAGCTACATAATATATATGTAAATTACAGCTATGCAAATTATACATTGCACCAACAGCATTAGCAGGTGCAGCACTGAAAGCTGATTTACATCAAGTTATTATCACTTTTACAATATCTTAACCTAGCAGGTCTGTGCCAACATATTCCGTGGCAAATAAGGTAAGAAACTTATTCATACATACTGTCGTCTCACAAAATGAGACAGGGATTTTTACTGTGACAATAAATCAGTTCTCTTGAGCTACTATTCAGGCTGTCAGGCAGCAACTGCCTGGTAATGTGTCTGGGAGGATGCTACGCACCTGGTGAAATAAGCATTGCTTATGCAGCCAGTGAAGTTGGCTTGCTGTGTTCTGAGGGGAGAACCTCCAAAATAAAACTTCTTAACGCTGTCTGGGCTTTTCCCTGCTCTGTCCTTTGCTGGGTTCTTCTTGCTTTGTTTCTTGTCATCAATAGTCAGCTCATACCTGCAAAGGGAAGGCATCTGTTTTGTAGGATAGTTTTGGAAATGTTGATGCCAGTGGTTAGACAGCCCAGATCTGGGCCCACGTGCCAAATTGCTCTCCTCAGTTACTGGTAGTGCTCAAAGTTACGACAAGACCTTCTCGTTTCCAGCTGCACAACAAGTAGCACAGGCACAGTTAAGTCCAGAGGCCTGTGGGTTTCAGAGTATCCTGTGGCTAATTGGAAAGTTAAAAAATATAGTCCATTAAATGAAGATACAAAACTACGGTTTGCTAATAGATGGATGGAGCCACCATTTCAGTAAAATAAGATCAAAGCACATGTTAATCTTTTTTTCTTTATGTCCCTATCCCTTTTTCTTTCTCTTTTACCACAGTACATTGATGTTTGAGCTTTTGCAATATTTTTTGCCTAATCTAATTTTGCAACACATCGATTGCTGCAGAAGTCAGGAAGGATTCTCTTCCTTTAATAAGAAACTGAGTATGACTAAAGCATTGGACATTGATTTTGTTTGGCAAGTTGATAATTCAGCACACTCAAGAAAACATGACAGTCCCCAAGGCTATTCCAAGGCATCTTTCTGCACCTTCAGCTTTTCAAACTGTTTCTTGGATGTTAGAAGTCATAGGTACAACCCACCATTTCCATTAGAAAACTGAGAATGAACTGGTTGTATCTGCATAGGCAAGATTCTTGAAGAAAGTTGCTTTGACTATTTGACCTTCTAAGAAAATTTTAAACAGAGAAAACAACAGTAAAACATACCAATAAAACAATGCTTTCAGGTTTTTTAAGAAATGCAATCTTCTTAAAAAGTTATTCCCAACTGCTGTATTTAGTATTACATTTGTGCTTGTTAGTACTAGAAATATTTTGAACATGTTCCACTGCATATGTCCCAAATGAATGTTTTTGTTTTTTGAAGATGCCTCAATTACTTCAGGGTCAGTTTGGAGTTGCTTTGACAAATCAGAACAATCACTCCTGATGAAAAATTATCTTCATACTAATCTTAAATTATATTAAACTGCTATCATACTAGAGGATGAAAAAGGAGTAAGCTTTTAGAAAAGCTGTTGTTTTAGTTTTACTAAAAATTCCCAACATCTTGTGCCCAGCCCAACTTGGCCAGTTTTCAATTGCATTGATTTTTGGTGGATTTTTTTTTTTTTTCTTTTTTTTTTTTTTTTTTTTTAACTGGACCGATCAGTTAAAAATATCACTTAAAAACCCTATTTAAACATCACCTTGAAAGTTAATATTAAACAATAATGTGCTTTACAAGAAATGTTTATATTCTACAGGTAGGGAATAAAAGATGCCTTACAGCTTTACCTTTCTGGGGTGACAGAAGTAATGATGAAGTGGGTTTTTCCATCATTGTAATTTTGGTCTGGTGATTGAATTTTTATTCCACTTGCATTTAAAACCACTGCACCTCTGTCCATAGAGATGGATAATACATCTGACTGAAATACAAAAAAACCTCATCTTCATAAGCAAGAATAACAGAAAAATTAACAGTTCTGTGCATTTTCCTGTTGTATTTATTTCCCTTCCTGTTTTTTTCCCCATTTGTGCTTTATTTGCAGAAAGGTATACTGAGAAGCAAAACAGGAGATGATCTCATTGGAACTGATATTCTTGCTGTTTTTAAAGCCTGAATTCTGGGAATTCTGCCACTGATTGTCTCATGTGTCTGTCACATGAGCTCCTTCCATCTAGCACAGATGTATGATGTTTACATTTCATTTGCGTTTCTGGTACTGTATAGAGCAGCTGCTACTGCAAGATTCCTGCTGTCATAGGACTTACACATTTTTTCTTTTCTTAATTCCCTCTGATCAGACACATTCAATCAGTCAAAATTATCTCCAAGATAAGGCCTGTTATCTGGGTCAGGCATAGGGGATCACCGTGCCCCATAGCAGGAGTGTTGTCTGTTCCATTAGAGTGGGCGTTACCGCTCTGCACTGGTAGGAATCATCCTGTCTCATCCTGGCACAGTGCTAAAGAGCTGACCCTCCGTTTGTGAAGTAGGGCACTTGGCACTTCATAGGATTAGAGCTTTTGAGTTAAAACTAGAAGTGGTGTATGTAGGGCATCATTTATACCGATGATACAGATAACTGATGTGGTTCCTGATTTCAATTTAAGGTAATATTCCAAGCCGTAAATTGGAAAAGTTCAGGAGTGGTTATTGGTGTCGTACAGCCATCCCTGCTGCGCTGCTGCTGAGCTTCTGCAAGTGTGGCAGAACAGACATTTGGGAGTGGTTGCAAATGTTCTGTCATCTCAGCTCATGCTTGGTGCAGATGTCAGTCTGAGCCTGCAGGATCTTGGAATTGCTGTGGCTCACACAACATTTTGGAAGTGCAAGTCCCTACTCATGCCTGTGTCACACCTCTGAGGGGGTGTTTAGAGCAGCCTGGCTTCCCAGAGCTGCAAGGAGCAATTCTTCTGTGCAGCTTTTCCCAGTCACACATGGAGGTCTAAGTACCATCTGGGAATAAAGGCAGCTTTCTCACTGATTTCTGTCAACTAAACAGTGCTCAAAATACCACTAATTCAAACAAAATTTGTCATTGCTTCTAGGGGATTGTCTTTGGAAATAAAATGCCAGACCCTTAATATTATTTGTACTTTGGTAGCACCTACAGGTACAAGTAGGGATTGCAGTGCTGCTGAGCACAGCCAAGGTCCAATGGGCATTTCTGCCTGAAGGACTTTATTGAGTACAAATGGATGCATGTTAATTCTAGGCATATGATCAAATCCTCTTCTCAACATGAAAATAATGTCTAAGCATCTCTGGTTTTCATCTGTAGATCAAATGCATGCTGTGAAAACGAGGTCATCAATGAATGCTTCTATATTGCAGTGAAAATTGTATTATTGCCCTAGTATTCTCCTGGGAAACAATGCAAGGATAAAATAAAACAAACTGTAAAATAATATATACTCACTCCTTCAGAATAGTAAAACAGCAGCCCATTGGGCTGCAATGTCCGAAAATTAAAGCCTCCTTCAAATTCACTGAGGAGAGACACTTTTTGGCTTGATGCAATGAAGCTTTCTCCATTGAAATATGCTTTGCGGGACATCTGTGTATTAAATAAAACAAAACTACAAGTAAACCTCAGAAAACATTAAAATAATTTAAAAAAAAAGAGCAATTATTTCTTAGTTTTTAAAGATGCAGCCAATTCAGTTCTATACAGCCTTCAATTTTTCTTGTGTGTCTTAAAGACTAATTTATATAGGCTTTCCCTCGCATGCTGTAATAATCTCCAGAAAGTGAAGCTGTTTTAGAAAGCGTAAGCTAGATTGTTCTCAGTTTCCTTGGATTTTTGGCCTCATCCTAAGTCTGCTGATGTTAGTGAGCTTGAAGACTAGAAGCAGGGAGAACTCAAGCCCAGGTCTGAGCTGTGTGGCACTGGGTCACCATCCCAACATGCGGTATCTTAGTTTGTGTGCTGCCCTCAGTGCTGGAGTGGGTGGCACGGTGTTGGACATGGTGGTCTATAACCCTCTGAATCTCGGGTGTAAAACTATGTTCGAAATAGGACAAATTGCTGCTGGCTTCCTTCTTGACAAAGGGTGAGATTTAGTGGTGAGTTCTACAGGTGGTGGGTTCCCTCATCCCCACAGGTTCGCAGTATGGCTTTGGATAGACATGGCCATGGGATAAAGACCACAAACACTGTTTAGATTTACCAGCCTTGCATTGGACAAATGAATAATGATGGAAGGGATCAGAAATGAAATGGCAATTTTCTTGATGTTAATGCTGGTGCAGTTGTTTTGTGTATCAGAGAGGAAAAGCTGTGCTGACTCAAGAGGAGGCCTCATTTGAAAGGTGAATATCGTGCTGTATTTTTCATTTCATACATCTGCATTAGGATGCATATGAGGACAATTCTCCTTGTTTCTTTAAGAAAAAACAAATTACGTTGTACTATTTCCTTTCAGAATACAGCACACAATTTATTTTAGATGCAGCTTTCACGTTGCAATGTCACATATGAAAAGGATATCAAGTGAAACGCCTTGTGCTGTAATTCAGGGTGAAAATTGGGTAGTAAGTCAGCAGACTTAACACACGCCCCACCCCTGCCAGTCAATGAGTGCATTGTCATTTCCTTGGCTGACGACTGTCTTTGTATTCTTTGGAGTAAAACTGAAGCTCACAGCTGTATCCATCGCCAGAATTTTGTTGTTATTTCACAAATGCTGTTATGCTTACCAGCGAGTCCTCTGGGCACCCATAGCTGATTCCCAGGGTTCCTGGTTCTTCTAACAAGTTGAAATCCTTCTTTTGGAACTGGAAACCCTTCATGCAGCCTTTAAAACCGATACTTCCTGCCAGATGTGAGCTAATGCTGTTGGAAAGCAATGCCAAACAAACTGCAGTTAGATAGGCCTTGCCTTTCTGAACAGACTTTTATTGCTAAGGTGTTCTAAAAAACTTGGAAGAGCCTTGATCATTTTCCTCACTAGTGCGCAATTCCTGCATCTTTATGTGAAACAACTCATCAACCAAACCGTGTGTTTTGAAAAGTCAAGATGCACAAGTTGTAATAAATATTGTGGGGAGAAACATGAGAGTTCACAGAGGAGAACCATGTAGTGTAACTCTAAAAGTATCGAAATAGCTGCTAAAATTAAAGGCTTATTTTAAATTTTATTTCTACCCACTTGCAGTGAAAAACAATGGATTTCTATCGCAATTTTTTAGCATTTTAGAAAAGTTTTGGTTTAATTCTCCTGTCTTACTAGCAAGCTTCATTCTTGCCTTCAGAAGCAAAGGGATCTTTATTTCTTAATAAAAAATAGTAACAGAGGTCAGGGAAGTTAGAGTAAATTCTGCTTGCTGATGAGTGGGTTTATGTAAATAATTGAGAGCAGTAGGTGGGATCCTTTTTATGTCAGATCTGAGGTGGGCAGCACAGCAGTGTATCCCAACTGCTCCGACTCTGCCCAAAGTTTTTCGACTGCACCCCTAACCAGGGTATCACAGCATTATGGCACAGGGCAAATACAATTGCATTTATCCCCACAATACTCAACGTACCTGAAGAAGAAGTAATTTTCCTAAAGTTACAGAGGGGTCTGTAACAGGGCAAGAAAATGACATGGGATGTACTGGATCCCAGTGCAGGAGATAACTAGGAAACAAATACACTGAAGGAGTGCTTGTGAAATCCAGAGTTTTGACCTGGCTACCTGTAAACAGTTTTTGTTGTTTCGACAGGATGTTCCTTAAGTAGTGGGATTCTTCTCACCTCACATGAGATGATAGTGACGGTGTTGACACCCACTTCTGTGCTAGTTGTCTGTGAGGTATCTCATTGTAAGGCAGACATTGGAAACATGACAGGTGGATCAGACTCTGGAAATGCTTATTTTTCTGCATTGGCAAAAATGGACCATCAGGTGAAATACCGCAGGTGCACATGTACATGTCTGAAGTCAGGTGAGAGGAGGAGCTTAATCTGCAGGGGCTTAATCTGCTCCTCAGTGAAATCAACATGAGGCAAAATCAACGGGAAGGCTTCTGCCATCCTCACTGGGGTTTGGATCAAAGTGTGGGGTATCAGTCAACCAGCTCCACTCTGATCGACTGTGTGTCTGCCCGGATGCCACAAGTATGCCTTTCTGTTAAATGCCATTATCAACATTTTATAGGAGCTTTAACCTAAAGAAAGGCCTCTGCGTTTGTTTGTTTGTTGCTCCTACCTCCTCTTAGCTTTCTGCTTTATATAGTGACTGAGGTGGGAGAAAAATAACATATGCTTCCAGATAACATAGTTCCAGATTTATTTATTTGCGAAAAAAAAAGTAATTGACAGAGGAAAGTGCTGTTGAAGTGAATGAAAATACACTGCTTCAAAGAATTATTAAACTACTCCTCTAGATCTAGAGCTAGTTCCCCTCTGCTGCTGCCCCCCAGTGTCAGTTAAATGTAGGTCTGTCTAGAAAACAGAAGCATAAATAGCAGCAGAAGTCATAGTAGCAGTAGAGATAATAATTCTAGTACCGACTAATGCTCCTGATGAAAATGGAACGATGTCACCACATTTGGACCATACTTTTTGCATTCTACCTTGTCATGAGAACCAAAACTGAGTACAGTATCAAAGTCAAAGGTGTAGCTCCATTTAAATAATTTCTGCATACATTCTTCAATATCATAATTGATCTTATTTTTACAAAGCCCATGGATTTTCTCTGATACAACTTGTTTATTGAGATGCTGTTTTTCCTGCTATGACAGTACTTTCCAGGTGTTTTGCAGAATAACCACTGTTCAGAAAACTGTGGGCATAATTTATGCGCTTCATTTTATATCCTACATTTGTGAACAAGTCTCATCTGCTACTGAGCTACTCAGCTGCCTAGATTTCTAGGTCCTTCTGGGCTTTTTCAATATTCTCTAGGCTTGATTAACCAAAGCAATTTTCACCATCCTTTTGGCCTTTGTTTCTAGGTCATTAATGTATTTAATACCAGCCCTAAGAGAGATCCTTTGTGCAAGTGCTGTAGACTCTTTATATTCTGAAAATTGAAGAGTTACTACTAGGTCTTATTTTTTCTTTCCCAGCTGCTTTCTAATCTACTGCAGCCTTTTCCCTCTCCACTCCACTAGTTTTCTTAATAGCCCCTTATGACAGACCTTATAAAGAACTATTTGAAAGGCCAGATAAATTATATACTCTGCTTCTCCATTGCCCACCATTTTGTTTGCATGTTTAAATAATTACATGGGACTGAAAGGCATCATTTTCCTTTCCATGAGGTTTGTCCCTATCTTAAAAGCTTAATCTATAAGTATTTTATGTCTGAGACATTATTTATTGATTCAACAACAAAATAAGGTTTCAGGAGGTTTATCAGTAATTCCTATAAACTATTGTGCAACATTTGTTATTTTCCCTTCTGTTCCCCCCCCCCTTTTTTTTTTTTTAATACAGGGTATTATAAAGAGAGATGGTATTTTATTTCTGTTGGTAGTTGCGACACTTGAAACAGCAGCTGGAGCTCTTCTGAAAATACTGGCCTTGCTGTCTGACCCCAGGAATGAATATTGCCTGTCAGAAGAGCATATCCTTCTTCCAAGCAGCCAGTCTGCTCTCCTGGAGCATGACCCTAGTCCAGCAGGAAATGAGAGTTATACAGTCTACTGAGATTAAACTTGGCTTCTGTCAAATGGCGTGATGGGAAATTGAAACTTTTTCTTTTCTTCCCACGCCTACACAGAGCCAGCTGATTTGAGTTCTAGAGGGAACTTGAGATGGATCAGAACTGAAGTGCACAGTAGGAAAAATACCATCTTTAGATTTGAAAATGCAGTTGGTGGAGGGTTTTGATCCTTCAGCTAGTGCATTGCTATTTTATCAAGATCACTTTTTGCAGAGCAAGGAGGAGCAGTGATTCATGTGTTCTTTGAAAATGTCTTTTTGTTTTATGAAGACAACAGTCTCTGTTACCCTTACTAAAACTAGACCAGTTCCAGCAGAATTTACCCATGCTGGACCAAACCTCATCCTTACTACTTCAAAGTTCCGAGAGACACTTAGGAGAGTGCCTGAGGGGTTGTTTTACATAAGGTGTTGAGGCTGGGAAATATGTTTTATTGTAAGCCCACTAGTGCAAGTCATATAACGTAACTTAAATATGGTGATTACTTGAAGATAATGATTGAATCCCAGTTTTAAACTAACCTGGAGTGCAAGATCTCAGCAGGTGCTCCTCCGATGTAGATGTCAGTGAATGGCATTGCTGTTCTTTCATTGTCCACACTTTTTATGTGTCGCCTGTCTACTACCAAGATCATCTTCTTAGAATTGTGATATATAATAGAAATCTGAAAAGAGAAACGTGCTTAGAAGTGTGCAAAATATCATCTTTTGTAAGTTGCCATGGTGATTTTACAAAATTGATTGCATATTTATATCTTTTTGTTTGAAAGGTTCCTTCCATTTATCAAAAAAGTTGTTTGTAGATTGGGAGAGGCTGACAACAATTACTAGTAGGAAGCTTATTTTGATGCCACAATTTTTCTGATGACAAAACCCAGGATATTTCACTTAGAAAAAAATCCATATGTAGGTACCCCATGTCAAATGCTACACTGGGGCAAACAGATAAAGCTCCATTAACACTGAAGTGCTTTCTTGATTTTTCCAAGAAGTTGAAGCATACTTCTTAAGAAATTTGTTTCATTGCCAAAGCATAAAAAGCTTAATTGTGCCCTGCTTAAAAATGTTGAACAAAACTGTAGAACTAGTTATGGATCAGGAATCAGACTTTGAATTTATATCAAGTAAATGGAACAAGTAACAAACCGCCAAGGGGGATTTGCTGCTGTCACTGTCACAGTTGTACTGGCTTAAAGCAAATTCTCTTAAACCAAATACAAGTAGATATTTTAGATCTACCAAAGTCCCTAAAACTCTATGCATATAAAAAAGACTGCTACCAAATTAATTCTCTCTTCAAGTGAAATGGGAAATGCAGTATTTTTTGGTAATACAATGCATAACAACTAAGGTGGTCAAGTTAGCATAATGACATGTTTTTAGTTGAGGAGAGTTGTATATTTGAAGGATATAGTTGTCCTGGATATAATTTCATTTTGAATCAATAACCCTTTTTCTCCCATATGAATTGTCCTGTCCTTAGCTAGTAATATGCAGAATCTGTCTACAAGCACTGATTTACCAGGATGCAGGGAGAGCCTTCCTTTTCCACCTGTCAGTGGTGGTGGGACTCGCACATGCTCTGCTCTTCTGCCTGCTATACTGCATCAACACTTGGCCCCTCATCCTTTTGACCCTTTCATTATTGTTGTAGCAAAGAATTTGCTTTTTTGGATAGTTGGTCAAACATCTGTGGTTGTAACCACATCTTTACCTCATGAAATTTAGCGTCATTAATCTGGGCCTTCTTCATGGAGTCCTCTAGCAGCACAGGTCCGGTGCTGAAGCCAAAGTCATAGCGGAGGTACAAGAAACCATTGTGCATCTCTAGACTGAAGAACATACTCTGTATAAAACAAAACAGCAGTCAGAAAAGCACTATGATTGTGGAAGCAGTTAAATAAAACCCGACAGTGTTACAAGCATGTCTGAAATTGTGAAAAGCGTGCTGGGATATCGTATTTTTATTTGCAAAACTGTTTCTGGATTACTTTTTAAGATATCTAATATACTTGCATATTTACATATACACATATACACATGTAATTGTTTGATAAACAGCACTTATTTGAAGATTTGGTGAACTGTCTCCCTGTAGGAATAGCATTTGGTAGCACAATAATGTCAATATTCTTTACTAGCAAAGTATTCCTCGTGCAAACACATCTATTTACTGTCAAAGTACTAACCATATGCCCCAAATGAAAGATGTGAGACTGCTAAAAGCAATGTTGTGCTAGAATGGCTGTATCTGCATTAGCAGCTTCTCTCACAATGCCTGTAATAGCTCAGGATTGTATCTTTTCACAACCCTGATCAGCACTGATGTATTTACTGAAGGCTGAGCAATACATAGAGTGTCTTTACTGTGTATTTGGTTTCTGGATTTCCTGACTTTTGCTGCTTCATGGTTTGGGTTCTGTCCTGTGGCTGGGTGACCTAAACTTTATAAACAAGAGCTCTACTTTAGAAAATCTTTAGGGAGTGCTTGAAATGAAGATCTGTACCACAGAATTAGTCTTGTTTCAGAACTGAACATAAAGAAGCAAAAACGGTAGTTATAGCAACTGTGCATCTGGGTTAATGCTTTTAATGCTAATGTTTATCTTCTGTCCTAGTGTTCATGCTGGTGTTCCCATGCCTAATGGAAACATGGGAACAGTAATTGTCAAAAAACTACCGCAGGCCAAGAACTGCTGTCACTGACACAAATGAGTTCACCTTCAGAAGTCATTACTTAAAGCAGTAAAAGTAGATTTTAATCTAGCTCTTTTAAACGAAGCTGCATCTTGGGTTTGTTTTGAACAACTTAAACTTGAAAGTGAAATAGAGGTTACATTCCATATATTTATGAGCTGTTTTAGCAGAACTGAATAATGGGCCAGCTCACAGAGTTTTTCTAAAAGTGCCTGTGAGCAGGCATGGTCTTCCACAGCTGACATCCAACTTGATAGCTATTTCCACCGTAACACACAAACTGCTGTTGTGGTTTCAGCCAAATTTACCAAAACCAGGTTGACAGATGGCCCTTCCTCCCCCCAAAAAGAAAGGAGAGGAACAGAAGTTCACAGAAGTTTCCTGTTGCTTTGATTGTACATTCACCTTTAAATAAAGGTGCAACTACTGGGCCTAACTGGAGTCACTCTTAAAGTGTCATCACAAGGGTATGACCAATCTGAAGTCCTTTCTGTCCCTGGATGAGAGCAGAGTCCAACTCAGGGCATTGGCTTCCTGGGGCCTTGCAGAACAGTTTCCAGTTCCCTCCAAATGTATACATGCATCAGACAAACACAAAGTATTTCCTCATTCCAGAAGTTAAATGTAAGGACATAGATGCTTTGCATTTTTGATGATATTGTAAGGACTAGGGAAGTTCTGGTGCTCATGGACAAAGGGTAGCAGCAGGATTTGGTACTCACCCCATTAATCATCAGCAGAATCAATCCGTTGTCTGTAGGTGTTCGGACTTCTATGTCAAACCGGGTCACCTGACTGAATCTTCCCCTTCTCTCAATGTTTCTTGCCAAGGCATAGCCAGAACCATCAAAGAAATAGCTCACAGCCCGGCTCTGAGTGAAGGCTAACTTATTTCTGTGGAAAAAATCAAGCAGGGGAATAATATTTGGCATATCCCCATTTTAATTCAGGGAACTTTAAAAGCCTTTGCAATTAAAATATTTTCTTAAAATAATTGTTCTGAACTGCTGCTTCTTTCTGGCAGCAGTGAGACCAATGAATTTCAATTTTTTTCTGGGATTCTTTTCTGAAAAACAGTTTGTGGCTTTGAAGGTGTATCTAATTCCTTCATCATTACATCGTGCTTTTATCCTGTGTTGTATGTAGAGGACAGGAAAATTCTTTGCTCATCCTTGCAAAGTGGCAGACCCACACCACCTCCTCACTGAATGGATGCACTGAATTTCTGTTAAGAGTTTGCTTGGTTTGTGCAGAAACCCTTTGGAATTCTCCAAGGCCTTTAGCTGAGGATGGGCTCTGCTGGGAGCCCAGGAGAAACCTGCATGCACTGTCCTGGAGAGCAGCAGCTTGTGCTCCCTGAGGGAATGGCATGGGAAACAATCATTTGCTCTGTCCCAACACCTCCTGCATTTCTTCTCTGTGAGGGCTGCAACTTTCCTGTTCTGTGCATAGAGAGATGCTACTGTTGCTGCCTCTTGCATGAACAAAATGTCTGTGCTAAACAGGTGCTGTGGGTGATGCTCATTTCTGAATTTAGGGGCTGTGTTTCCCAGTTTGCTTTATCTGAGGAATTTCTGTTGTGGGTTTGAGCAGAAAGATAACTTCCCTACGGGTTTTTTCCAGCTGGACCTAGTGCTAGGTGGGACTGCACTTAAATTTACCACTCACTGGAGCTAACTGTCTGGGGCTGTATCCCTTGCAGCAACAGGATTTGAGTCAGGAGCAGTCCTGTCCTGGGCAAGCAGTGGGGGTAAGGAGGGAGGTTGGACCATGCCCCAGTTTCCCTTTTGAAGGCATGAACAAGGCTGTGAGTTGGTAGCAAATCATAGAACATCTCAAGTTGGAAGGGACCCATAAGGATCATCGAGTCCAACTCCCGTATGTATGAATTCAACTTGTTGACGCAGCTGGGAGTTAAAAGTCACCGAGTGCCTTCTGGATAACTCAATGTCACCTTCACGTTTGTGAGCGAAGCCAGATCTGGCGCTTGCAACAAACCGGAGTGACGGTGGGACTGTCCCCTACCTGGCACAAGGTGGCGATGTGGTGGTGTCGATGTTATAGACGTTCTTGAAGTTGTACAGGCTGACGACATCATCGTTGAGGGTAGCCAGCTCCAGGCAGCCGATAAAGCCAGGCAGGTTTAAACTGGGAGGGAGCTGTGCAGAGGGCAAGGAAAAGTAAAAGAAGAAAGGTCACATTTTTTTATTCTGGGTGTCACAAAAACATTTGTGTCTGGTGTCCTTTTTGTCTCTGTGCTCTTGATATTTTGAAACAAATGGGATGGTGCTGCCTTGGCATTGTCTTCCCAGTTCTTATAATGAGATGGCCATCGTGCTGTAAGTTAAAATGGAGCACATAAATGGTCTCACGGTGACAACAATAGGCCAGGTGAGCGAACTGCAAGCAAAAACTACTGTAGTTTTGAAGGGAGCATGCTTGGAAAAGGGTTAAGGTTTGATTAATTGCGGATCTTGCTGAATGTATTTGAATCTCTCAGTAGATATTTCATCCTTTACTGCCAGGAAAATAAATTCATAGCATGACGAAAGAGAGAGAAATGAGAGAGAACTCTTTCAACCCAGGAGACTTGTATTCAAAGTCTGTACCACTGGCTAATCCTCAGTAGGTATTTTTTTGAACAGTTAGCAGGGTACAGAAACTCCTTCTTTTAACAAAGGTCACTGCAAATGGAAATTAAATAGCTATATTGGTGAGGGGAAAAATACAAAAGAATAAAGCTGACAGAGCTAGTGAATAATTCTTTTAATATTAAAATACTCAGCCCTGTGGAACAGGTGTGATATTGATGGCACCTCTTGTACTTCAGAGTCTGATCGCTGCAGTAACTTTTCTTCAACTTCTCATTATTTCATTTTGCTTAGGATATAATAATAGTGGTAATACAGCAATACAGAATGTGTGTAGCGGTAAGAGAGAATGAGATTCTTATCTGCAGCACAGGTACATTTGGTAAATGATCATGTTTCCTCTTTTCCTTTGTTTCTTGTACTACTCTGTTTTAATGGTTAAGTGGTACATTTCTATTTGCAAAGTATGTAACAAAGAAGCAAAGGAAAAAGGTTTCAGCAAATATGTTAATAAATGAAAATGGGAGGTGTCCATTCCCAAGGGAGAGAAGACCCATATGCTTATCAAATAATTTAATTAATCCTTTTCTTCCTATTCCCCTTCCCACTTTCCTTCACTTTTCCTCTGCCTTGCTCTGTAACAGATCTGGAGGGTTCATTTACTGGATTACTTTTTTGTGTGTGCAACTATTACTCAGTCCTCAGTCCTATTCCCAGGCAATTTGCACCTAGGGCTCAGTAGTCAAAAATTTAGACCATAGCATATATCTGGCAGTCACAGTAATGGAAGAGCTCAGGAATACATAAGTGGGGGTTGGAACTAGATGATCTTTAAGGTCTCTTCCAACCTAAATCATCATATGATTCTACTGATTTAATCTTTGGTTTTTTATGTTGTTAGGAGGCCTGCATGTGGAACAGTAATTGAATGCTTTTAGCACCTACTACAGTTAGCTTAGATAATTTAGCATTCTCTAAATGTACCTTCTAAGTATGTTTTCATTCAACCATGCAATTTTCATAGCCAAGGTCATTCATAGCCATTTCTAAATATAAAAAGAGGACCTGATATGTTCACAGAGACAGGTGAGTGAGGTGCTAATTCATGTTAACTATTAGGAGCTAGGCTGAAGCAACTGTCTCACGGAGATCTTCAGATACATTTTGAGCATGGGAGTCTTCATGCTGTTGTAAGGCTGGATTAAAACCAATGATAATTTAAATTCAATCAAAGAAGTATATTGCTAGTTTCCCATACTGTGCTAATGTTAACAATACATTTCATTTTCATGACAGTTGCAATGAAGAGATTGTAAGCACCAAGAACTCATTAGCATTGAAAAACACTGGTAGCCTGCAAACTTTGTTAAGCTGGGCTAATAGACCTTAATTTATGCATGCTACTTAACAGCTAGCAAGCTTTTTTCTTACTATTACATTTCAGAAAATTTGAATAACAGCTAGCAAGAATCTGTATGACATGATATGCTAGAGAAAACAGTAGTTTTCGCCATGGCTAGAAGATGGAGTCCTAGGACGATAAATGAGTAAATAATTTATTAATTAATGGCTGATAATTTATTGTCCATTTCTGTGTTTATAGGTAAGACCAGCAAGATAAGTTTGCATTATTTAATTTTGAATACAGAGTATTTATCTGACCAACCTTGAAGTCTGGAGGCACTCCACCAACATAGAAAACAGCATTTTCAGGTTCCAAATTAAGGAGAGAGCCAGGACCAAGAACCTCTCCCTTTTTGATGAACTTTTCTTCAGCTGTGCTACTAAGACTGGGCACAGTTAAAAACATTTTGCCGTGTCTTCCAATCCTGTAGAAGAGAATTGTAAGAGAAGAGAGTTCTGTGTCGGCTAGATTTAAAAAAGAACAAGCAAGCCTTCAACTCCAGGAAGGGTTTTTATTCCCTTACTAGAAGACTGGTACTCTAGGGAAAGAAAGAGAGAAACCACAGACAGTTTCTCTCCCCCACTGTGGCCCCTTGCGTCCTGGCTCTCTGAAAGAGAATTTCCATTTATTTAGGCAGGAGTAGAGCCAGGCATTGAAGACTCCTGGTGGGAAGTTCAAATACAGCCTTTTCGGTTTGATTTTTTTTATTCTATTAACTGTTTGGTTTTGGGGGACATGATTTACCTCTCAATTTTGATGATGCTGAAGTAAGAAGGCCAGGTGCTGACTGGCTTGGCATCCAGAGGTATCTCCACGTCTTGGCCCCCCAGATTATAAATGTACACAAGGTTGTCATTTTTAATTGCAAGACCAATGTAATTTTTTGCCTAAAACACCAATGGAGAAAGATGTCAGAGCTACAAGAAGGAGATTTAATGCAGAACATTAATAAAGGGTGAACTTTGATCTTTAAATATAACTAATAAACAAAAGCTTCATTCTCTAACGGCTTTCTTGCACCAGATGAAACTGTACAGAAAAAGTCTCTCATATTTTACTTTAAATTATTTTGACTGACATAAAAACAAGGTCATGAGATGCCTTCTGACTGTAAATTGGTTATGTCCAATGGGAAGCTGTTCCTCAGTATTTAGTGTGCAGTGTTACATTCAGGAAATAGGAACATTTGTCTAAAGCCTAGGTATTATGCTGCAATTAAATATTCTACCAAGAGGGGTTTCACTTGATTTATATTCGGTAGATGTTCTTTTTAGAAAAGCTTAAAAAGAAAAGCAGGCCTCTTTCTCCTTCACAAGTAACAGCTTGCTAGGATTATATCTGGTTTGCGAAGGGTGACTTTTTCTTTTAGGAACCACAATTTGAAGAACAATTATTTCACAACACTTAACAGGTCATGAGAGTATATGCCCTTTCTAGATGTTTCAAAGTAGCGATGTACAGAGCATACTACAGCCGCACAAGGCACAGGCAAAGAATTCTGCTTGTCTCACGGGCTTTGACCTCAGAGATTTGGAATTGAGACTGTCAGCAGCATAAACCTGATAAAACCATGGTCCACACATGTCAGGCAGGTGACATTAACTGCATCAGCACCTCAGTACTGTCAGTGGAGACAGCAAGTGGGGCTTGAGTCAGTGACAGTCAGAGCAGACTGCTGCATGGCAGTATAATTTGTTTCTTAAAGAGAATCCTTCATTGTTTGGGGTAAGAAGTTTCAAGGACAGGGATCTTGGGAACCCTTGCTCTTTGCTTGTCACCAAATCAATGACAGTCATACAGTAGGCACCTCTTATTTTGAAACATGGAGGAAAACCCAGGGACAAACGAACTTCAAACCTATTACAATTTTCTTTTATATTTATATATATATGTATGTAAATTAGCTGAGTTATTCTCTTACATCTTTGTTTCCAAGGTACAAAATAAATCTGTCTGGAGATGTTGCCAGTTGTGGGTTGTCTTTCGGAAACTTTATGTACAAACTCATGGAAGTGAAAGATTTTAATTCCTCCACGTTGATCTTTGGATTGACTTCAACAGCTGATTGGCCTTCAAACATCATGGAAACTTGAACCTGCAGTTGCAAATGAGACACGTTATTGCTGCCTGGGGACATTACTTAAGGTAAATGTGCAAGAATACTTAGCCAGCGGCCTTGCTTACTGCAAGAGCAGAGCTGGCACCAATATATTGGCCATTCAAAATTGTATTCTTATAACAATCGCTTCTGAAAGGCACTGTAAAGAAGATGAAGGGAATTAATTTCAAAATTAATTAAAGCTCCTAATTAACTGCGCTTAAGCATATTCATAAAGTAAATTAAATTTCAGTGGGACATAGATGTGTGCTTAGTTGAATCAGGGCTACATCATTATGTGTGGCACGTAATGGAATTCTTACATGGCTTTAAAATTTCTACCCATAATTTATTTCTTTGCTTTGGGAGCAGTATGACCAATTTTCTGTTCATGAGTAATCCTGTGATGTTACTGAAATTACTGTGCTGTACATGAGATGCTAATAAAATTTAAAAACAAGTTCATTTTAGTTCAAAATGCCTTCAACGTAACTGAAATAATGTTTTCAAGTTTAAGCACAATATGCCTGCATGGTGAAATACACTTCAAGAAGTCAGGCACTGCACACATCCTAACTGATTTTTCCTTTTCTTTTTTGAAGTAATGTATACGGACAGCATATTCCAGCATTATGAACATGCAATAATACACTGAATTTTTGATTTCTCTGAATGAATTAAAATGTACTGTTTTAATTTTTGACCTCGGTGTTCTTGTTACAGAAAAATCCCTTATAATTTATGTATGATAATGGAAGTGTCTTTTCTCTATTAAACGTGTGAGCCAGAGATTCTCGGTAAGAGAATTTGCAGAAAATTCATTCAGTAGGAATAAAAAGACATACTGTCATCTCAGAAAAGTTTGCATTAAATTGCCATAATTACTACTGCTAGTAACTAACGTTGTAATGACATTACAGCAACTGAGTAATGACCTATTAGTTTTAGCTTTAAGTATTTTTGTTATTGTACCAGTTACTTCAATTTGCTACTTCAGTAACAGTAGTCTACCATGAATACCATGGCAATGTTAATTGCTTGCAAATAGCAACTGTAAAGATTTTAATTACTTCCGTGGTACTTTGTTTATCCAGTTGTTGGGAAGTGATAATGTCAAGGTTTGGGCTTCTAACAGCCCAAGAAAGAGGAGATCCTAGTAAGATGCGTTTGATTATTAGCACTAGCAACAAAAAGTCCCGTCCAAAAGTTTTACCTTGCTTGCTACACTCCTGGTCTGAGCAATTAACTCTCTGATCCGCTGAATGTTGGAAGAAATATTGTTTGCTGGTGCCTTCTGTTCTACTGTGCGTAGTTTGTCCAGGAGTTCAGGGAAGACTTCTGTAAGTTTCTTCACTGCAGTTGGAAAAGAAGTGACAGCTTGTTTTTTTCCTCTTTCTAAGGCAGGTTTTGCACCAGGTGAATTCCTACTTGCTCTCTTAGGTTAACTCACCTACCTCTTTCCGCGTTAAGAACAAGTCCTAACTGTTGTGAGAGGCAGTGATTTCAGAAAGGGTAGTGATTTATCATAATCTAATATTGCAAAAGTTTTTGGAAAGAAGTTTGCACAAAGGAGACTACATTTTCATGGGACTCCTAGGTACTTACTGTGGTCTTGTACCTCTGCAATACTTTCCTCAAGGAGATTTTCAAATGTTAATCACATCAACTTTTTCATCTTCCTTTAAGGCAAATAAATGTTAAACCCAATTTTACAGATATGGCAACTGGAGCAGAAGGATTATTTGTCTCACTGGATATCTGTGGCTGATCTAGGAGCTATGGTACAGGAGCTCTTCAAATTCATTTGAGGGGAGATGAATAGGTTTTTTCCCTCAGCTCTCAGCTGTGCATCTCTCCCAAAGGTTATCACCCAGATAGGAGCAGTGGCTGCCTGGGTGATGGGTCTGCATCTGGTTCACAGCCCACTCTGCTCACAGAAACACTGCTGCTTTCAGACTGTGGTAACAAGCCTGTGCTCTGCAATGGCAGAAAGCCTTAGCTGATGATGCTTGTGCTCTTCAACTGTGGTTATGACCTGCCCCAGCCCTTGTGAGTGATAACCTTTCCAGCTTCCCTGCCTCCACCTGCAGGGGTCCAGAGCCCTGGACCTTCAGTCTTTCACTGCTGTGTCTTCTGATACCTGTGCAAGTAGGATTGTTATCAAAAGGAAATGCAGGTGCTTTGTTCTGTTCAAGGGGAGAGAAGTCCTTTCCCAGGAAGATAAGCAGACAGAAAAATTACCAAGAAAGAAAAATAACTACTCCTAATTATATAATCCCATTTCATCACATCGGATTCCAATGACATGCTGCCCTTTGAAGGGTATTTACACATCACATCATTTTTCATCTTTAATTAGAGGTAGGTACAACTAGCTGAGTATAATGAAATGTGATTTTAGCCACAAGCTACATGCATATAAGAAAGATCCAGTATTCATAGTTAATTTTTAATGACATGGATTCACTATAAAGGTTAAGACGAGATTTGTAGGGTTTGCAGTTATGTTTTAGGGGTTGTCAATTTGCGTCCACCATTTTTGCTCATCTGAGAAGACAGCAGAAATGTGAGTAGAGGAGCTAATCCTCAACTGTACTGAGGCTGTATAGAAGGGAAAGGAGGCCCCCAGCCATTTTTCTGTGCTTCCAGTTTTGTGTTGTCTAAAGACTGAAGCAGCTCTCAGCCTCATTCAGAGCAACCCACAGTATGAGAAGATCCCGTGGAGTCCTACAAATCCTGCTTCTCCTTCTCTTTGGATAGAGTGAAAAGTTATATTTGTCATAGTCCTGCCCTCTCCCTGCTGGGCTCTTTTAATTTGTTTTACTTTCCGAGTGGAGGAGTGGGCCATATACAACTTTAGACTCCACTCATTCCCCTTAAGTCCTGACTGAACTTATCTGTTGGGGTTCAATAATTAGATATTCTATATAAAGCTTACTGTACATTAAAATGCCATTATTTTAGCAAATCTTCAAAGAATTGTTAATTAATTCCACAATGCGGTAATATTTTGTCTTAAAAAATAACTAATATAATAATCAATTTACAGAAAGTTTTCTCTGCCTTTTGAAATGAATGTTCCATTGCACTGGAAAAAAGCCCACATTTTTCTTAAAGTAAGAAAATTCCAAGCTCAGAAGTGATTTAGCAAATTTCAACCATGTTATTTTTTAATAATCAGCAACAGAATTGGAATTGTGTGTAATCTGATATCTTGAAAAACTGGCTTTTCACAACTGTAACATGAAAACACAAAGCTGACATCTATAACTACTAGCACTATTTATAAAGTCTCACCATAAATCTCTTCCTCTTGTCCTTTATAATGTCATTCTTCAACACAGAAGTATATTGATTTTTGATTTCAGTCTATGGGATAATGGTGAGTGTGAAAAAGGAAAACTAATCTTACCCAGTGATAAAATACAAAAAAGAATACAAGGGAAACTATCAGGGAGGAAATTACTTAACTATATCCTTCTAGATACTTTCTCCTTTCGTGTTTTCCTTCCCAAACTGTCCTTCATCCTCTCTGCTGGACCCCACCAATTCCTCGCACAACAGCAACACGGAGTATTCTCAAACAAGATGCTCAGCCAAGACATAGTCTCACCCTTCCAAAAATCGATTGCAAGCTTTATTCAAAGGCAATCCAGACACGCCAGCTTAGAGGCTTCAGCTATCGTGATCTTGTTGTCGGTGTGATGATCCATTGTTTTGGTGTTTCAGGCACCCGTCTGAACACTTTTTGTGACTTTTGAACTTTGATGGACATTCCTCTTGCCACATCAGCCTCTCCTGGCAACATACAGAGCTGATCTGAGAATGCTCCACTGTTCCCCAGCATGTCTACATCTGTCTTCCCAGGCTGTGAATCACGGTCACATCTGACTGGATGACCACCCATACCAGCCTCCTTTGTAGCACTGATCTGTCTTCTCAGCTATTTCCACCTCATCTTTCTGGCAAAAAAATCGTCATGCCTTGAAACAACAACACAACACAGCCTTCAGATCAAAAATGTCATGGAAAAGCTGCCTCTACAAATGAAGTAGGGCACACATTGCTGTAGTTTGCATATTAACATTAGTTTGCGGTCAGCAGGCCCTCCAGGCACTCTGATACTATCACAATACTTTCAAAGTGAAAGTATTGTGCAAATACTACCTGCAAACCCACTTGTTACAGAGAAGACATTTTTGCCAGGCACATCACATAGGAGCCATGCTGTTCTTTACAACTGGTGGTGAATGCACCATGCATGACTTTTTGGGAACATAACCAACTAGGAGAGCTGGGCCATTTTAGGACTATACACTCTTGCGGAGCCTTTAAAATCCTACTGGAAATATTTCTTACAGTATTACAGCTAATATGAGTGGATTTTTTGAATTCTGAATGTCTGCTGACATTTTGAGCATGAAGAGTCAAATGTAGTTTGTATTACTGCTCTATCTGCGAAGCTGGCACTAGTAAATGTTAGATGTAAATCAAGTGTAAAGGTGAATAAAACCAAAAACCTTCATGTGTGAACTATAGCGGAGTGTTTCTCTTAGATGATTTTCCTCACACCATTCTCTCCCTGGATGCCAGTCATATCCACATTTACATTTTATTAAATGGGAGTTGGACCCCAGCTTACAGCCTAAACTGTGCTCTGTGGTGATCAAAACTGTTTTACAGCAGTGCAATACAACTGCTGTAGTATTAACTACACGCTTATGGATCTCTGCAGTGACTAGCAGTGAGCTTATCCATTTTCAAGGGGAGCGGGTCAATTTTTTCTTTGGATGAAAAGCTCAGAGAAATGTGAATTACCTCCAGCTCTTGAGCCAGAAGTTGTGATATTGAATAGTAATAAATTTCTTCTTGAAGAGGGAGCCACATTTATAGCAGTTCTTGGGAGCACTCACTTAACCAAAAATATTAGTGTGCAGGTCTTATCCGTTACTGAATTCTGGAAATAACATTAAATTACTCTTCTCTTACTCCTCCTCCTGATAATAAAAGTGGAATTAATGTTATGTTTACAAACTTTTTGAGCAATCATCCTGCTTAAATATTATATTTCCTCCCTAATCCTCTTTGCCTCCTTTGTTTAGACTGTAAGCTCATCAACTCAGGGACCATTTCTCCTCCATGTTTGTACTACTGAGGACAAAAGGGCCCTGTTTTAAAATGCCGCCCAGTGTTAAAATAACCAAACTTAAATGCCAATCACAATGGTAAGAAGTATTTAAACAAGCTGTCTATCATTTAGTGTGACCTTGGTACCCTGATAAAATCAACTTAGAATAAGCCAATAAGACTTCAGCCCTTAAATGTTTAAGTCATTTTTGGGAATGCTCAAGTATCCAAAAGTTTTAAAGTATAGTCAAGTCTCTAGACAACTGCTGACTTTTGTAACATTTTCATGGACGGAAAATGCTGAAAGATTGTATGCAATGAATATGCAATGTAACAGTTCTTACGCTGTGATGTTGCAGTGACTCCCTGCCCTTTTAATGTTAAGGAATGGCAAAATTCAGGTAGCCATACCTGCATCCCCTGCTGAATGCACAGCACTGTCATATGCTGCCGAATTGTGCTGGAAGTCTTGCAGGTTTTCAGACCACAACCTCACGTTCTCATCCATGGGAGTTGTAGCCTGTGTTACTGTCGTGATAGCACTAACAGCCTCTGCAGTCTTCGTTTTAACTTGCTCCAAACGCTCTCTGGCCTCCACTACAAAATAAATAGGGGATGAGAAGAAATGAACTCTTTCAAAGGTTCAGTTGAGCTGTAACCAGTACTTAGAAAGTGGTGAAGCTAAGGGGGATTTTCCCTTCTGCAGAATGGGCACCCAACTCGGTTGATTTTCCCTTTATTTCCACAGGAAATATTGAAAACTTTCCATCGTTGGTCAATAGTTACATTAATGCTTAAAATTTAACACATTCTCCTTTACATTCAAGACTGTTAGAAATTTTCAGCATCCTTGGATTATGATGAGTGTTATATAGTCAAGGAAGTTGGAACACAGATGAAAAAATACATCATTTTTAGTCAAGTTTTAAAAAGAAAAGCATGGATTTGTTCAATATTTTTCATTAAAGTTGTTTTTGAATGAGAGAAACCCAAGACACTGAAGTTTTGGTTTTTTTTGGTACCAGGCATGTTGAGGTTTTTATTTTTTTGGAGCTACTGACTACTGTGTTTGTAAAACCTGTGGGATTTTGCATATGATATTGTCTTGGCAGTAAACCCCAGCCTTTTTAAAGTGAAGTTAATGAAGCAATCTTGACCATGTCAGCTTTGAACGCCTTCAGTGATACTTGCTGAATACACTGTGATGTCCCTTTTCTGAAAAACTCAGGTGGTGTTTTATCAATAAAGACTGCCCGTAATTACCTACCAAATACTCTGCTTGCTAAGTGCGGTGTATATGTGAATTAGATTTTGACTATCAACAAAATAAATCCACAGTCTTGTAGATTATCCAAGCTCTGAAAAGATCAAGAGTTACATGGGAGAGGACAATTGTAGTAAGGAGGATGAAGAAGAGTGTTAATAATTTCAGGTGGAAAAACATTTAATTTCATTATAAATGTATTAAAGCTGGATGTTTGCTATCCAGATTTTGTAGTTTCAGTCAAATTCCTTTAGGCTTTCCTGGGACTGAAATACGAACTTTATAGGTATGCAAAGATAAAATATGCTCTTAAACATACGAAGATAAAGCATTGTAAAGATGAACTTCCCCTTACAACCTGTCTCTGCTGATTGCATTTTTGTGATGACTCTCATGAGTTGGCTTCGCAGAGCATTCATTCTAGCAAAAGTGCCATTAACGTGTTGGCTGGTGTCTGCAATGGCTAAATCATCACCTGTAGGAAGAAAATAAGAGGTATAGTTCAGTAGCATCAAAGTGGCATTTAAAAAAGGTAAATTTTAGCCTGTGGATGTATGTCATTAAGCATATAATACACCTTAGGGAGTATACTATAGCCTCTTTTAGCATAGGACATACTAACATTCTTGACTTCACATAATCTAAAGGAAAAAGCAACCTTGCAGCTCCCAGCTGCTATTTGCTTCCCTCAGGGTATCTCAGAGGAATCTGGAGACCTGTAGCTCAGTCAGTATAATCTCTCTTTGCTTTACCAGAACTGCTGAGAATAACTGCAACAAGCATACTGGAAAAGTTTTACGGAACTCAAAAGGTCTTGAAAAAATGAAGAGATAATTTCTGTAATTTTAGATCTTTCATTTTCAGTGAAAAAAAGGCCAAAATCCTTTAACATTTATTATTCTTCTTCACTGGTGAAATCCAGCTTTCTGAACACTTATGCTGTTGTGAATTGATTTCAGTTGAACTACTTGATTGAGTGTATTTTCCTGTGAACAGCTGTTTGCAGGACCATGTGTTTAAACCGTGTTTTATATCTGAAGTGGTGCTTTTGTGAATGAAATAAACTTTCAACATTTGGCAGGATGACAATACATGAAACTACTCAGACTGTGCCTGTGGCCATTTCAGGTACTTTGTGTGGCAACTTTGATCAATACACTGTTCACTTTGATCAATACACTGTTCTGTTACAGCAGTAATTCTGCCTTAGTGATGTGCTTTTGAAATTTATTGTAACACACACGCTTATAAACTTTCTACTTATAAAGAAGTATATTTACCATCAGCTGCTGTCCGTTGCAACTCGATGGCTCGATTGAGAAGCTCTTCACTTTTACCTTTATGGTAAATGACCTGGGTATCAATTCCAACTGCAGCCTGCAAGGGTGTTCCAAAAAGAATATCAGAATAATGCTTACTAAATGTTCCTCTGTATGGTGTTTCATTGCAGACAACATGTTACTTCATATGAATGCGACTGCAAAGTCACTGCAGTTTCCTTTGTTAACATTTAAGATTGGCAGTTGTATTGGAAAAAAAGATTAAGATTGCAATTAAAGTTTAGAGAAATTTATGCTTTTCCAGACAACAACACTGAATAACGAAGGTGCAGAAACCACGAAAGTCTTCTTAATTTATCAGCTTCAGCATGGTCAATGCGATACTCGTGCTGCGTGTTGGTTAGGTGCTGTGACTGTTCCTGCTCTCGTCTCAGATGGGTGATGAACTCTTGTACAACGTACGTCTGACCTTGAAGTCCCACAGCTCTCTGGGGTTCGGGCTCCTGTAATCTAACCAAAATCCTCTTGCTATCTCACTAACAAACTGCTGTTAAGTAGCATGTATATAGGGCGTAAACTATATACATACAAAATATTTTAGAACAGCAAGTCCAGAGACAAAATTAGCACGCTCACACCTATACTGAGTGTGTGAGTGGGCTATTTGCCCCATTTTGACTTGACTTTCTATGAGAAAAAAATGATGCTTCTCTTAGGTGTCTTGACCGCCTTTCTTGGCATGTGATGCTGTGTGGATAGAAGGACTTGGGCACTGAATGTCAGCTCAGGTTCCTACAGGGTCTGGGAGTTGTCTGGACTTTCACAGAAATGCCTTAATTTGAGTGACAACACAGAGAAGCATCACCCTATACTTAAGGATGGAGGAACCTGTTGCTTTGTTTTGAATACCAGGGAACTTTAGGCTGGCATAATAATTAACCACCTAAGATTTAATTCTGGAAATCGTAGATGAAGCAAAATGTGCAGTGAGAAGCTCAACACTGACAGTTAAGCTAAATCTTGTATTTTCTTCAGAGTTAGTGGTCTGAAGTCCCTGAAGCATTTCAATGTAAAAGCTGATATTATAAAAAATACTTACGTCATTGACCCGGTTTGTTGTGTTCAGTGCCAGCAATGCAGTATTGTTGGCTTCTTCAATATAACCAGCAATGTTTTCATACACATTTGAAGCATTTATTGCCCTTTGTACCAAACCATTTGTATCAACACCATACAAATCACTGTTAAAAAGAGAACAAAAGGATGAAGAAATCAAACTGAATGAAAGTAGTTTCAAAATGAATAAGTTTCATAACATTCTGTGAAATTCTGACTATATAATCACAGACGTTAATATAATTGGCCTAAGTAGTAGTCTCTTCATTGTGTTCGACCATTTATATCAATCTGAAGCAGGTGAAAAGTATATGGGTAGAATGTACTTCCTAGTGGTTTAACTCTGGGAATTTTTCTCTTAAAATCTGTGCAAGCACCAACAAGTGACTACTGAGCTCTTATCTTTATAAATCTAGATTAAATATTCCATAGATTAACAGAATAACAGATCTATCAGTTGCCCTTCTTCAAGGATAACTCCTGGCCATAAATGGAAAGACTTGTGTGTTCCAGTGGCCAGGACAGGTTTATCACTGGGCTGCTTGTATTTTCCAAAAGTAGGTGGGAAAAAGGGAAGGGTCAGATGAAAACCTGCCTGTGGTCATGAAATTGTGAAAAAAGTTAGATTTAAAATCACAAGAGAATTTTGCTGTCATGGTAGAGCTTGATTTGCATATTAGGTAATGAATGGTCTTTAGGGGAAATTCTAAACACCAGTTGGTTCAGGGCTCAACCTTCAGCTGTTAGCAACTTTGAATAAATATTATTTATTTTTGTGATAAGCAAATTTCAGAGTATCTGTAGACTATATATTGATAGACTCTCTCTCTATATGTAGACTATTCACTTCAAATTGTTTGCACAGTAAGGAATTATTAAGTTTCCAGATTGATTGTTTTTGCAAGAATTTCCTGCTATATTCCCCTGAGACAAAAGGGGACTTAAGACCAAATAAAAGCCTAACAGGCTTATAGAGCAAACCCATAAAACCAAAATAATTTGAAGAGACGCTAAATATTTTAAAGGATTAAAGTTTCACTGCAGGACAATCTTCTCAACAAATAAAAGAGTCAGCACATTTCCATCTGGATACTTCATAATTATTTCTGTTTACTTTCTGTTAAATTCTTAATGTGTTGGACTTGGTAGTACTTTTTAAATTATTTTGGTTAGGGAAGAAGGGCAGATATATGGGGTATTTTCTTTCAAGTGATTCTGATGCCCCTAGTTAGCTGATCTGAGACTGAACATACTGTGTTTTTTGGGCTGTCTGTAGTTATAGATCAGAGTTTAAGATGTCAGCTTTATACAATTGTATAAAAGAAAACCATCTGTTATTTTTTTTTCTCTATTTTAATCTCCCATCTAGGGCATAGTAACATTAAGGAATAACTGGTATTGGGTAATATACTTGACGAGTAGTTTTAAGTTTATCTTCCAAAAGTGGATGTCCATAGTGTTGCTTAAGATAGAATTTGGTGACATATTTTATTTAAGAATTCAGTTGCAGAAGTGATTTTTCCGTGGGTAGTGGCAATTTCAAATAAAGTAACATTTCAAAGCTATCTAGAAGTTACTTTTTAGTAAATGAGGGAAATCTGATGCATTTAGTATTTTTCAGCAAAATAGGAAGTCTTACAGTAACTTTTTGGTGTTACAGTGGGCCAGTTTCACTAGAACACAACCTATTGAGTTACAGAACTATTCCATCTGTGAACCAGTTCTTGATAAAAAATTATCCCAAACTCCATTTTGTGGCCCATAATGCTAAACATGTTTTAATGTGAATGAACTTACTGACATGAGCTATTTTTGCAAACCCCATTTAATCTGTCTGTATTATTTTACTTTTCAGTAATTTACCTTTCCTATTCTCTTGCTACGGGAAGAGAAGAACATGCCAAATTAGAAATGGGAGAATATTGTGTAAAATGTATGTTTATTCTTTGGAAAGATTAATAGATTTTGCTTAGCTCAACTTCAGCTGTTCCCTTTGGACCATGACAAGTCCTCCCATACATGACTTAGCAGTGATTTGTTTAGTGACTATTTACAGACAGAATGTTTAATGTCACTGTGTTTTGGCTTGTCTTTCAGTTCATTCAGCTGTTCGATCAGTAGCACTTGTGTGAAAAGAGTCTGCTGAAGTTAAATTTTACCGGTTGAGCTCATCAGCAAGTCTTCTTAGGTTGTGTGCGTGATGCATAGCCTTTTCTACCAAAGCATCATCAAACAGAGACAGATTGGCTATTTTTTCTTGCAATTCCTTTTTCGCTCCATCTATTTCTGCGTAGAACCCTGAGACGTTCTGAACAAAATATGGAAGGAAGGAAAGAAGATGAGAATTGTAAATAATCAAGTCTATACTTTGATTATTATGTTTTATTTTACCCTTTAAATTGTTTTGATGTTATTTTCTGTTCTATTTGTTTTATGTTATATTTTTAACAGATAAAAAAGAGGAATGATTTAAAAGAGTCTGTCCCATGAATGTCAGTATAGCAAAACAAATGCAGGAAGATAAAAATGAAGCAAAATTCCATGATTCCCTTAAAAAGGTATTAGAGAGATATGTCTAAAATACGAGAGAAAGACAGTTGAGAAATGTCTTACTATCTTTTATGTTTATTCCAGAATTGTGCCAACGACAAATCTTTGGGAGTGAAGTGCTCATTGGGTGAAGTAATTAAATCAGATCTCTGCAAAAATACCCTCATTGTGTTGCTCCTTAAATTGGGAGGTAGAATCCCTAATCTTGGTGGGTTTATTTATTTATCTATCTATTTATTTATTTGTTTATACCTCTCCTCTGTGAAGACTGCCGGCCAGAAATTAATCTGTGAGGCTTCTAAATGATATCTATACAAGTAAACTAAAGAGTGATGTGGTAGCTGAGCTTATGCATCATCCTGTTACTGCGTGGACCCTGGCACTGTTTTAGCCCTGGCCACCTGCCACTCTCCCAAACCTGCCTCCTCGAGGGACAGCATGGGGCAGTGCCTGTGTCCTGGGGACAATGTGGCAATTGCTGGAGGGGGCCAGAGAGTCAAGCTGTATGGCTGTGAGCTCTGCCACATTGTGGAAAATGGGCCCTGGCCTCTTTCTGCCCCCTTGCATGGAGGCATACCTAGTTTTGGAGATCTTGTGGTGGTCTAATTTGTAAATCAGTCCACCTAAAGACTATGTTTATATGTATGTGTAGGCAAGGAGAAGTACCACCCCTTTGCCTTAGCCACAATTCTTCCTTCTATGAAATAGTTGTGGGGAAGGCCAAATAGGCATGCATTCACCTTCTCTCCAATACACAAGTTTGCTGATACGTTTGAGGATTATAAATAAAAAATAGCTGAAAAAAGGATGAAATGGAGGGAGGGAGAGAAAAAGGATGAATGAGCGAAGTGTGAAAACACTTATTGCCGATGAAGATGGAAGATGTATGATGTTTGCATACTACTTCCTTCCCTGCAGTGTGATTGTCCCCTATGTGGAAGCTTATCTACAGGAGTGGAGGACCCAAAAAGATAAAATGCAGCAATTTGTTCTGTACTAAACATAGGAGAGAAAAAAACAAATCATACTGCTTGATCACCCAGGGAGGGTTATAAAGCAAACTGTCTTCTTGCTGTTTTCTTAAGTTACTTTTTCAAAGAAAAATGAATGACTTCTAATATTTGCTTTTGTGTTAAAAAAAGAAATTGGAAACTATGACCAGAATGAAGGCTGGTGGATAATTTTCATATGTCTTAAATTATCTCAAAATTTTAAATAAAACACATCAGAGAGAAGAAGCGGCTTTGGTAAATATTTTAGTTAGCAAAATCCCAGTTTTATTTTCTTCATTTTTTTCATAATAAGTGCAAACCCCTAAAATTTCTAAAAAATTTCTGCAACATCATGACTCATTCAAAGCACACTGGATACTAGTCTGCAGTTCTGGAAGAGGATTTCTCTAAGACAGTCTGTTTATATATGTTTTACACTCTGACAGTGGCTTGTTTAAACACAGGTATCTGGGATCTTTAACCTTCTCCTATGCTCACTTGCGGGCACAAGAATAGGAATTTACCATATAGTACAGTCTTTTACTGGAGCATCTTATGGCAGCTGCTTGTAATGAAATGATTGAGAGCAAAACTCTTCATTCAGTTCTGCCTACAGTAAGGTGTCCTTATAATATAATTATTTTTCTGAGGTAGTAAAATGTAATTACATAGCTTTTCATCCGGGAAGATTTATAATTTTTGGAGGGAATATTTATCAGTATTTCATTGAAGCAGTATGAAAAAAGAGAGGTTTTTATTTAGTGGTTTAAACATATGACTTAAAAAATCAAGACATATCATTTAAACAGATAACTGAGACACCTACCTTTATTACCTCACTTAACTCAGAGCTGACTTTTTGTGGTCCTGCCAAAATAGTTGTGGCACTTAACAGAATGTCATTCACTTCATCTACTTGCTCTTTTATTTTCTCTTGTTGTTTCTACAATAAATAAAACAAAATTAAATCACATCTAAGCCCATCTTTGCATTACTAAAATACAGTGTTAACCATTGCGTAAAATTTATTAAAGTTAATTCCAACAATAAAATGGTGAACTAAACATATTTTAGTCAAATTTGAAGGCTAAGTTTTTCCCAGACATCTCTAATAACTACATGTTACAGTGCAACTCTTTGCACTTTCTTGTCTTTGTGAAAGAAATTTTTGTGTTTTTTTTAAATTACTAATTTCATTTTGCCCAGAGAAGTTGTGGCTGCCCCATCCCTGGAAGTGTTTAAGGCCAGGCTGGATGGGGCTTTGAGCAACCTGCTCTAGGGAGAGGTGTCCCTGCCCATGGCAGGGGGGTTGGAACTCAATGACCTTTAAAGTCCCTTCCAACTCTGAGCATTCTGTGATTCTATGGTTTTATATTACAACAGGAGCAATTGTTGGCACAAAGCATTATTCAGCATGCTGTCAGCAGAGACAAATTAAGCATGGATTTTTCATAGTGGTCTGGAGACTAGGTTTTTTTTCTGTATTTTTGTTAAATCTACGGTACAGAGATCTCTTTTCCTTGTCAGTTGTAAAGCTGATGTGAACAATCTCTTTTATACAGCATCTGGCTTCATTGAGAGCAATAATGAAGTTCCGACTGGTTAAAAACAGTGAACAATTGCCACCACACACTTCAGGCTTTGTTTCATAAATGTAAGACGAGCTGCAGCTTGGCACTGTAATTATGAAACAAAGGAACAACAGAAGAGGCTTTATACGTAAGGATCCCAAGCTGCTCGTTGAAGAATGCATGAGAGCAGTGTGCCTGATTGCTTGATTGAATTATTAGACCTTCCACATCATTGTGATGTGCTCTGCAAATTTCAAGAGTTCAAAACTCAGCTACTGATGCTACGAAAGCCAGAGGTTGGCCTGAATTTGCAAGACAGTTCTTCAAATGACAACATTGCTCCCTAAACCCATCTCCTCCAGAATCCAAACGATTTCAGCCATTGAAATGAAAACAGTTCACTTCAAATGGTTCCAAATTATTATTTTTGTCATTTTCTTCCTTACTGAAAAAATAAATGAAGGGAAAAGTTTTAGGTGGCACATTCTGGCTTTGCATACCTAAAAGACACTAAAGAAAATGGTTAAAGAGTCACAAGACTGCTGGGAGGAAAAAAAGAAGTCTTTTTTTTTGTATAGCTGATGGATTAGGTGTTTTTTGGGATAAGAAACCTGAAAGTTCAATTTCCTCATCAGTCAGGTGGGATTTGAACCTATTATCACTACTTACAGACAAGCATGCCCCCCTTCCGTGCTGCAGAGGACAGATCTCCTCTGAGTGATTACTCCAGAGTGATTGTTCAAAATACTGAAACTATTCATTTGAACAGAGCATAAGGGAAAACTGCTGTAGCCTTATGGCTAGGGTATTCACCCAAGCAAGTAGGAAACCCAGTTTCAACGTATCTCTTCTGGAGTGTTTAAAGAATGGATTTGTGTTTGAAGATGCAAGGATAATTGATTGCTCTTCCTGAAAAGAATGGGGATGCATTTTGGTTAAGAAGGACCAGAGAGAAAGTTTAGATGAGACACTACGAATGCACTCAGCCCAGGGCACGAATGTAGGGCAGAGTCTTTATAAAGAATTGTTTTGACACAATAAAATTACTCTTGTGAGCATAAAGTCCTTCCACATTATAAATCAGTACATCATAGGTGAAACAATCCCACCACAATTCTTATGGGAGCCATGCCACATGGAATTTAAAGCTTCTTGGGGTTTGTTGTAGTATGTCTTCCTAGTTTAGGTATTAGTGTCCTTGGCCTGCTGAGACATGTCATGCCATAACTTGTTGTTTATTGTCACTCCATGAATAAATAATAGTATCTTGCACTTCCACAACTTGTTTCTTAGAACTGGAGAGTCAAATTCATCCCAGAGTGGGTCCAATAAATTATTTTTCGGTGTGGTAAATCCTGAATCTAAATTGTTTGAAATCTACTATTTTAAGCACTGGCAGTGACGGAGTGTTCACAGACAACAGTTATGATAAATGTATTGCACAGTACCTCACGCCTTTGAAGATTTGCTGTGCTTTCCTTATTTATATCTTCCGTTTGTATAATATAGTCAAGTGCTTGGTCTAGTGCCTCCTCCAGGTCTGACAGCTTCACATCCTGTTCGCTGAGCTGCTCCAGCACATCAGATACTAGAGATCTGGTGTCATTGTACCTCTCGTGAAACTCTTCAACTTGCTGTAGCACTGGGAGAAAAATCGGAGGCCACTGATTAATCCAAAGCTTGGATTTCTGATGAAATTTACTGATGCATCAATTTCTGCTGTTGTTTTTCAGGGAATACATTTGTTAAAAGCTCACTTGGGGAATCCTAAACCTGGATTTTGATTTTCCCTCTTTTGAAAAGGGAAAAAAGGCACCTTTTTGAAAGATGCCTCTCATTTTAATATCTCATTTTAATCCCATTAATTCCCCCTCTCAAGTAGCTTTTCCTAAAAGAAATTAGGTTTGGCTTTCCTTGCTCTTCATTTGCTTTTCATTGTCAGAGCCAACCAGGCTATTCTGGAGAAGACAATCCTTATTGTCCTCGTGCTCTGACTCATGGTCTCTGAGGTATGAGAATTAGGTTCCCACTCTTTCCCATGCAAGCAGTTTTTCTTTCTCTGCTGGAGTTTACTCTCCTGGTGGCAGAGATGGCAGGGAGGAAGGCAGACATTCACATGAGCAATTCCAGTCCTGACACAAACCTTCCTATGCAGCAATTGCTGAGGTGCTGCGGTGCACAGGCATACACAGGCACACACATATTTGCCTGCCTTTGGGGACAGCAGGCACCAGCAGAGACTTGGAGCAGGTAAATGGAAGCAGCAGTATCTTCAGCATACTAGTTGGTGATGCCAAGTGCCTGCTGGTCCTCCCCTGGGGCTCAGCAGTACATCCAGAGCTGCCTGGCCCGAGCCAGCTGTGCATCAACATGTGGCTGAATGGAAAACAGACTTCAAACTCACACTTCTCCGCTGTGTTTTCCTCCTTATCTGCAAGTTGCCTCTGATTAGTGAAAGGCTTACGGCGTTTGATCTCCTTCAGCATCTCCTCAGCCACAGTCAGCTTCTGGGCAATTTCTTCAGGGCTCAGCTCTTGTTGAACTGCGTAGTATTTCATCTTGCTGCTGATTTCTGTGGGGAAAAAAAGGAACAGTTGGTCAATCCAGCACGGCTACAGAGAAGTAAATACTGTGGAGTGCTTTTACTTTCATGAATCCAGATCATGCTGATGACAAAAGAAAGCTTTAATTATCTTCCAGCTCTATAGTAGATAATTACTATGTTTAATCCAATCTTAAAATTAAACCTGTAAATAAATCACACTTTCTGGCTTATGTGGGGTCTCATCAGAAGAGGATGAGATTAAGAAGGTATGGGTTGTGTGCATTATTTAGCTTGGCAGTTGTTACAGGCTGGGATCATCATTTTAGTCTGAGTTCTGTGGCGTGTAGCAGACTGGGGCTTTCATCTAGGATTGCGGTTTTTAAGTGCTGCTGCAAAAACGTTGTGTTTATTAAATAACAATAATGGTAAGAAGACTGAAGTAACCTCTTTTTCCATCTGAAGAAATTTGAGGCACCCTAAAGAGATAACCTATGGCTTCTGGCCTGATGCTGCCTGGCTGGTTTGAGCTAGATACTCTTTCAAGCTTTTGGTCTCAGTTCAAAAATCACTATTGGAGTCCTACAGCTGAAGCTGCCTTTACCCATCCACAGCGTAGGCATGACAAAGTATACCAACTTCTCATTCCCTGGCTTTGAATACCAATAACGTCTTTTATGCCCTATGATGTGAGTAGTTGTGGCTTGCATTCATCACTGCTTTTGTGGATAACCAGAACTGGCAAAGCCAGCACTACACATCTGTAAGATTTTTATAAAAAGTAGATGTGTAATTATAACACAACTGATTCTTTGACAGACTGGCTTTGGATGCAGTTTCTTGCTGGCTCCTGAGCTTGTTAGTGAAGATTTGAAGGCTCATATTGAGCAGTAACCAATCACCACCAGCAGCTCCATGGATTTCTTTTTCTATCTCATGTTGGGACACGCATGTGCATGTGTGCACACGTACACCTTCCCTTCCGTAGAGAAGGGCTTGCCTTCCATGGGGTTGATGCTTTGAGCATAGTGAAAATAGTTTTTACCTACTTGTCTCCAACTGCTTCCTGGGTGAACAAGCACTCTTCTAGTTCACGGCATGGGTCTTAGCTCTTGGTGGACAGCTCAACCTAATTGTGCTATTTGCGTGCCAAACTAGATGCACGTCTCCCTTCTGTGGTTCCTGTCCTTCCCCAAACCAATTAATAATACAAAAGGACAATCTGCAGAGGTCCACCAGTTATTGTTGGTGACATACAATGAGGGTCATGCTGATGCTTTTGCCCAATAATAGTAGAATTAAAATGTGACTGATGGCCAGATAGTCCAAGGTGATCTAGCATTGTGGGTGCACAAAGGTAGTACAGATGTAACATTAATCGTAGAATCATAGAATGGTTAGAGTTGGAAGGGACCTTAAAGATCATCAAGTTCCAACCCCCCTGCCATGGGCAGGGACACCTCTCCCTAGAGCAGGTTGCTCAAAGCCACATCCAGCCTGGCCTTAAACACTTCCAGGGATGAGGCATCAACAACTTCCCTGGGCAACCTGTTCCAGTGCCTCACCATCCTCACAGCAAAGAACTTCTTCCTAATATCTAATCTAAATCTCTCCTCTTCCAATTTAAAACCATTAGCCTTCATCCTGTCACTACACTTCCTGACAAAGAGTCCCTCTCCAGCTCTCCTGTAGGCTCCCTTCAGACACTGAAAGGCTGCTATCAGGTCAGGTCTCCCTGGAGCCTTCTCTTCTCCAGGCTGAACAGCCCCACCTCTCTCAGCCTGTCTTCATAGGAGAGGTGCTCCATCCCATCTTTGTGGCCCTCTGCTGGACCTGTTCCAACAGGTCCATGTCCTTTCTGTGTTGAGGACTCCAGAGCTGGACACAGTACTCCAGGTGGGGTCTCACAAGCGCAGAGTAGAGGGGGAGAATCAATTCCTGTGATTTTTGATCACTTCACTTCTTTTGATGCAACCCAGGATACGGTTGGCTTTCTGGGCTGCCAGTGCGCACTGCCGGCTCATGTTGAGCTTCTCATCAATGAACACTCCCAAGTCCTTCTCCTGAGGGCTGCTCTCCAGCCATTCTCTGCCCAACCTGTATTTGTGCCTGGGATTGCCACGTCCCAGATGTAGGACTCTGCACTTGGCTTGGTTGAACTTCATGCCATTTGCATTAGTCCACCTCTCAAACATTCTATGAGCCTAGTCTCAACCCCTTTTGTGTGATGGGGTATGTTATCTCAACCGTGCTTTTTGAAATAAAATACTGGTTGCAGCAATCATGGGGATAAGGATAAGCAAGGGTAAGAGTTGATATGTAGCTGCTCTTCCACACACAAGATGCCACAGAGCTTGCAATAATTACTCTAAGACAGAACTACTCAGGACTGTGAATCAAGTATTTCTATTAAAAAAGTGATGTTTAACCTCAGGTACCAGTCAGCCTTTCTGTTCCAATGCTGTATACGACAACTTTTGTATACCATTGACTTTGCCAAAGATGGGGGAAATCAGAGTGCTGTATGGCAGAATGGAGGCTTTCATGATGCACATGTACAGGGGACAGGGATGTTCCTGAGTTCATTCACTTGGGGTTTATTGCTTTCTGTAGGTACTGAAGAAGAGACTGCAATTGGTTTAGTCTCAGTTTTATATATCAACATGATAATGATATGTCATAAATATTCCAGAGGAAGATGATCCTCTCTGACTAGGAAACTTTTTTTAAGTGCAGTTGTGCTTGGAAAGGTGTTCACTATTGTAGTTTAGCCTTAGATATAGAGGACAGTAAGAGGATGCAAGAAGTTTTGCAGGCACTAAATAATAAAAATTCTTCATCTGGAAAGGTATAAAATATACACATTTACAGTCAGAAGAGAAGTTATGTTTTGAAATTTATGCTAGTTCTAGAGATGCTTTTATTGCTGTAGTATGTTGCCCAAGCATGGGCTTTGTAAATTATATCTGCATCCCCTCACATCAAATGGACAAATAAGCAGGACTCTGAGACAGTAGGTGACAGTTTGTCCCAACATTTTAACATGAAAAAGCTCTTGGTTCTTTTGCTTTTTCTAATTTTGGGAGATCATCATCATGTTTACCTCTCCTACTGTGAAACAGCATCACTACAACCATTTTGGACTGTCTGCCCTAGGCACATGGTTTACGATTCTGCCTTTCATTGTTAGTAGAGGCAGAACTTTCTTTGCGGAGAAAGAAGGCAATAGGAATTCAGTTTTCCAATTCTACTTCCGTTTTTCAGAAAAAAAAAAGAAAAAGAACTAGAGGACAACAGCTAGTCTGCAATGCTCTGTAGATGTGTTTGGACCCACACTCAATTAGAAATTCTGGTCAGATGAAGCAATAAGCAGCTTGAAAAGAAAATCACTGCTGCCTTCCACATTGAACTTGAGGAACCAGTAAATTCACCAAATTACTTGCTATTCCATATCCCTTTCTTCTAGATGCATTTGCATGAAATTATATGAACCAGCATAATCCTACTCAGCAACAGTTTGATAAAAGGCAAAAACTAGATTTAAAGCTACACTCACTGGTATAATCACCAGAGTTATTGAGACCTCACTGACGGCCATGGTTCAAAAGGGAAAGCACAATTTAAAAAAAATCTGTCAAGCTATGGCCTCTGTTAGTTATCAGCAGGAGGGGAAAAGTGAGCTTGTGTGAATCTGCTGACAAGACACAGACACTCTCATCATATGTCCTGTGCTTGGATTTGTGGCTTCATCCAGCCCCAGTCCAATACTGACTTTTTTTTACCACAAGTATCTATAAATACCTTGAGCAGCTATTCAAACAAGCAAGGGCTACAGGCTGAATTAGCTTGATGTATTTCATGAAAACCTATTTACTATTATTTTGCTTTGTCAAAGAGAGAAAAAATAGAGGAGCCCTTGTTCTGGCTGTCAGTTTTCTTTTGAGAGACAAGTTTTTGTTATGACACTACAGACTGCAAAAGCCTTACGTGCGGGTCACTGTGAGAGTGCCCAGGTGCTATGGCATTTTTTTTGCTGGCAATTTCATTAATACATGCTTGACACTGAGCTGGACCAAAAAGAAATCTATTTACCTTGAATGTTATCCCTCATATTACTGAGCTGCTGCACAAGGTGAGTAGCACGGTTGTTGGTCTCCATGGTTTCCTTCTGTACCAGTTGGCCTTTGCTGGATGCTTCATTTCCCTATGAATAAACCATGTGAACTAGACATTAGATTTCTTTTCAGATCCATATGCGCGTGTGAGGATGAGCAGTGTAAACATGCATTTTTGCTTTCTCCTGATGAGTATGTGAAAGTCCATTTATCATATAAAGTGGTATTTACAGAGGTGTTTGAAGTGAAGAGCTGCCTTGTTGGTGTTTTCAGAATTGCAGAGTGAGAGATTAAAATCTGTCCCATATTTATCCATCATTTACTGCAATCAAATTGCTATAAATTATGTACAGTTGTAAAACTCCCATCTGCTCAGTCTCCTAGGCATTCGGTGGGGCTGGCTCATTTTGCTGGGTATGGCGTTTTCTGAGTAAGCATATAGACTGAAGAGTGTCAAGCTCACAACCATTTTTAGATCAGTGTCTCCCTCAAGTGAGATTCCCAGCTCTGCTACTTGTTAAAATTAGTAAAAAACATGAGGATTCAAAATGTTCTGAAGAGAATAGCTGCCCTCCTATACTATATTAAGTTGGAGGGTGTACTTTGTGTTGTGTTCCTTGCATGGAAGGAAAACAAAGAGCTACCATGTCTTAGTTATCGTATTTGTAAGAACATTGCTGGCTTTGGGGTTCCTTAGATTTAATATTCGCTGGTATTTCCCTGGAAAGAGGGAAAAAAAAAAAAAAGATTGCTGTGCTATCATTTCCTAGACCGTGTCATATGTATGTGTACATGTGTAAGTCCATGCCACCCGCTTGCCAGTGGTGTTTGATTCATGGTTCCCGTTGGGGCTGCAACAGCAAAAATTGTCACTGTAAAACTAGTTTCTGGGTTTGAGGTGCCAGAAGATATTTCACAGTTGGCGTGCTCACTTCATGCTTGCTGAATGCTGCAAGAAGGGCCAAGGATCCTGCGGGCTTGGCGCTGGGAGCCACCATCACCCAAAAACATGGGTTGCACTTGGGGGTTGCAGAGGCAGCAGGTGGCGCTTGAAGGCAGGACCACAGAAATGGATGGGCACCCGAACAGAAGAAATATGAGGATTTATAGAAAGGTTTTAATTTCATTTCTATTTACTTGGGGTTTTTTTGGGTTTTGGTTTTTTTTTTGTTT
>VXBW01006646.1:775225-853838 GCA_013400375.1 Thinocorus orbignyianus | reverse complement strand
TTTTTTTTTTAGTCTTTGAAGGGAAAGAACTATGATTTTTATTTATATTCCCTTATTGCTCTCAGGGTTTTTCACAGATGCTCTCTTGCTTAGCATCGCCACTTCAGCAACCTATTTTTATACACGTTTGCCTCAATAATATTCTTTCCTTGACAGATTTTTCTTTAACTATGGAACACACAGGGAATTGCTGAGGAAGGTTTGCCGGTTGCCATGAGATTGATGGGGAACACAGCAGCACGAGTGAGGCGTGCTCTTAATGACACTCATGTTCCTGCTGATGCACAGATGTGCATCCTGAAATTTGCTAAGAGCACAGGAAGGAAAGGTGCTCAGCTCCCCCAAGTCTCTGCTAGCCACTGAGGATTGAGCTATGTGCTGTTTTACTCTAAGCTTATCCCGAGCAGACTCAGAGAGTTACAGGTTACATTTATTCTTCTAATTTAGCAGGAGGATTTGCCTATAGTTGGTGCATTCATCCTGCCTCTGGGGTTTAGATCAGAATTTGCAGCAACCCCTCAGACACGGGGACACATGTGATATGCTCTGAATGCAAGATGCAGCATATCTTTCCAAAACCCACTCAAGGCCCTAGCACCCATTTTCTGTAAAAGTGCCTTGAAAAAGCAAAATGTTCAATACATTCAGAGTCACTACTGGAATCTTCCTTCTGCTGTGAGAATCTAGGGCCATTATTTCCTTACCTTTACAAGCAATCACAAGTGTTCACATGAAACTACTATTAGAAATCACCAGGGAGAAAAGACCAGAGGAAGTGGTGAATTTATCAGTTCAGAGAAATTCAAAATGAGGAATGAACTAAGAAATCCCCAGGTAGTACTGATGATGACAAAAATGTTATTATCCAAATGTACTAAATATTCCTAGGAAACCTAATGCCCTAATCACCCTGCCTACCAACTACATAGAGGGACACTGAAGCGCATGAGCTCTGCTGGATTTTCACAGGTACAGAGGTGTGCGTATGTGTGAGCTGATTTGATCAAATATCTCTTGAACACAGGCACAGTCTGTCTAATTCTACAGTACCCTTTCTGCTAATTAAGAACACCCAAACTCAAATTTTCTCTTCCACCTCTCTGTACAGTCCTTTCTCCTCTTCCTTTGTGGTGGTTTTTTTTTTTGTTGTATTTAAGTTTTAGTCCAAAGTAGAATTTTAATTTGGAATTGGTAAATAAAAATAGAGTCTGTCATTTTGCAATAAGCATAAAATATACTCCAGTCCTACTACAGCTGTGGTGGATATCTCACTAATATGTAGATATCTTACCAACAGAAAGATGTTTAATAATATCTCTTTAAAATAGAGGATAAACAATTTTGAACCCGACTTCTTTTAACATGTGTCATATCAGCGTTATTTTAGGGTGCAATGAAACTGTTACGTGAGCTGGGAACAGAAAACCTTAACTTTATAGCCTGGCAATTGAATGTGGATGCAACATTTATGATTACAACTGTGTTAAAACGTATCCTGAGGGCTGATCAGGCTCCCATCTCAGTAAGTACGTGAAAAACCTTTTAAACTGGCAGTTTTGTAACATATTTTGAAGTGTCTAAGTGGGGATAATTTAATATTTTGACAGCATACATGTAAACCAGATATAGTACAAATACTCCCAAAGTCAATCTGAATTAGTTCAGTGCTGGTTACTTTGCTTAATTAGAAATCAAAATGTGAAATGAAATAGAAAGTCATCGTGTCTGTCTAAAGTAGAAAGTTTAGAAATAGAAAACAAATAGAAAGTCCTCTCAACTATCTTTCAGAGCACTCCCAGTCTTGTTTTGTGAACTTAGAGGTTCAGACTAGATGTTAGGAAACATTTATTTCCCGAGAGGGTAGTCAAATGCTGGAATGGGTTTCATAGAGGAGTAGTTGATGCCCCATATCCGTCAGAGTTTAAGAGGCATTTGGACAATGCCCTTAATAATATGCTTTAACTTTTGGTCAGCCCAGAATTGCTCAGGCAGTTGGACTAGATGATTGCTGTAGGTCACTTCCAACTGGAACTATTCTATACTAACCTCTTACACCAGCATGAGAATATGACAAAATGCAAACCCACAGAGCTCTGGCAGAGTGCTATAAACAAACCTGTTCATCAAGTGTTGCTGCCTCTCTCAGGAGATCATTTGTTTCATCTGCAGCATCATCAACCTGGATGGCCCAAAGCACAGCATGGTTCTTTTTTTTGGACATTGCTTCCTGTGTGTGAGGCAAAAATGTCAGTGCATCTGAAAACAAATTATATCTTTAGTGAGGGCAGTGATTGAAATTTACATGAATTGAGTGGGAATTTGTAGATTAAAATTACGTTAAAAAATAAAACATCAGCGTTTGTACCTTGAGATGGATAGTAGTGAGGTTCAGGTCGTTCAAGCGCTTTTGAGCTGCAACACCTGTAGAAATGCTCAGTAAAGTTGATTTGCTTTCATCAATTGCCAGAACTGCTAATCGGATGTCATCTGTCAAATCCCAAATACATTTGTCACAGCCTGATAAGAAAATAAAAGAGGGTCATTTTTCTATAGTGTTTCTGCCAGTTAACAGCAAATATCTTAAATTGATGTTATAGTGCTCTTGCCCCATGATGTTCCCTCCCTTTGTCACTGATGGATCCTGATGGATACCCATTTTTCTTTCACTTCCATCTGCCCACTTCCAAGGTCTCGCAGTACAGTGACAACGCTTCCAGCTGAGCAGCACCAGATGGGACTGCTCCTAGATGGCTGCTCTGTAATCAGTAGGGAGAGACATGAGGTATTTCCTGGCTATTCTCTAGAGGTTCTGCATGTTTGTGGTGGGAGGAACAACAAATGAGGGTCAAAAAAAAACAACTTCATTTTGTCAGAACTCCAAACTGTGTATTTAAAATTTGCTGGTATGAGACGGTATGGTGTCCAGGAGATGGAGTCTTGGCTGCCTATTTCATTAGGAAGGCAAGTTCTGAAAACGTGGTTATAACGTTTGGAATACGCTTGTACAAAACTATATCTTTGTCTCTGCCAAATGCTTGCAAATGCAGTCTTATTTTTAGTGATATTAATGCCACCATTAAATGCAGGAGACTTAGGTGAACAACAAATGCAGATTCCTACAGAAACTATTGCTTGATATTGTATAGCCTATATCCTCGATGGCAGCAGCGTCCAAATGTTTTCCTTCTGGTTACACTTCCAGGCATAGGACCCCTCTTCTTAGGAGCTAGTTTAGGAGACCATGTGTGCTACATGATCTGCATTAAAACACAGGCATATATGCTGTTATACTAACATTTATAAAAATATCAGTGGTTACCAATAGTTGCAACATAGTTCTTCTGGAAACTCTTCAGGCTTCCTATCATTACACTAGGGGAGATGATAGTGGAAAAGCAACTGACTGATGGATATGTGTCAAATTGTCAAGACCAACAGTTTATATTAGATGTACAGTTAGAGAACTAGAAAGTATATGCAAGATGGCACAGATAACTTGTGATGGCAGTTTTTAGGGCCAGAATATAATGTTGTAGGCACTGTGTCTCAAAGTCCATAGAAGTGGCTTTGGTGATACTTCCCCACTGTTCCTCAGTTTGTACCTAAACATGCAGCTTGCATCACAGAGTTGGACACACACATGTAGTCAGTCAAGCAAGAACATGTTTACTCAGTCAGTGGGGCACTGTGCGTATTCACATGATTAATTGCCCTGTGGGACCCAGGTCAAAGTGCTGAGCTCGCTGGAGAGCTGAGTGTTCAGGTTAGTATTTGTAAGCATCTAAATACAAGGCCAATATTAGTTTTTGGTGTTCACATGGTAATCTTCTTACTGATGGTTGGGCAGTCTGTGCCAGTAGAAACTTCAGGACTGTCTGCGAGGCATTCTCCAGTCTGACTGTCACACATTCTTCCTCCACAGTTACATTCTGGGGGAAAAAGAAAGGATTTTTGAAAGAAGAATATTCAAAATGTACAACTCATCTTTCCCCTCCCAAGACTAGTGAAATGATTATATGTAGGATTGTGCATGGATAGTTAAACCAAAGTCAAGGACTTCTTGGGTTTTTCTGCCCTTCATAATGTAGAAAAAGGTGGGTTTTGCATTGCAGTCAAATGGACAAGATGAAATGTAAGGTGGGAAACAGAGCCAGAAATCCTCTGCTGAAATAACTTGTTCAAAGCTTCCCAGCTGGTCACAAGCAGAGGCAGCAAGGCCACAGTTGCCCAGCTGGGCCATGGGCATCACTGTCTAGAGAGGGTGACGTTTAGGAGATGGTCTAAGAGAAGCAGTACAAGTGAAGTTAATTATTAGTTAAAAATCTCTTCACAGCCCCGTGGAATTTATCAGAGTTGTGTCAGGCTGCCACTAAATAAGCTTTCCAGATATCAGGGATTGATAGTGGACTCCAATTCCATTATTAGCTTGGGCGTGTAAAAAAGTAAATATCTCCTAACGCTTACAATGAAGAGTAAATGAGGTTTCACATTTTTTAAACTGGAGTAAACTACATTTTTATTGCCAACACAACTGGTTTTAAAAAGTATAATTTTTAATCTCAAATGTGTCTTTCAATGTTTAGTGGGTCTTTTAAAATATGTTATTTTAAAGATTAAAATATTCTTGGAACACTTTGATAAAATATTAAAACCTCAAGCAGAACATAAGAACAGTAGCAGCTTATCTGGAATTTGTTTTACTCTTGTGATTCATGGTTTCGGCAGAATCTCAAATAACAAAGTTGTTTACTAGGATTTTATTGCAACCCATTCATTGTTCTCTATGAATTACACTTGTATTTACATTCCACATTGCACATCCAAGGAATTGTCAGGGAAAAAGTTTAATACAGCTTCAAAGTCAACACAGTGCACCAAGATTGGAAAAATTCTGCATAAGTGAACCAGCGGTAGAAGAACTACTCGATTTTTGTAGTAGTGTAAGAATAGAATTTGATTATGAATACTGTGGGGCAATCGGTGTTCTGACTTCACCATAATCTGTATGAACTGGATGCCTCCTAGATTTTGGATCTACAATTTTCTATTATTTTTTTTTTCTTTTTCTGGTGTCAACAGCTACACAGATTTTGTCTTTTGCTCAAAAGAAAAAAAGATGATCTTAGCTGGATAGAGCTGTTTGCTCCTTTAGTACTCTGGAATTTTTTTTGTTCTATATACCCTGCTCTGTGGAAACCACGTATACAGACTCTATTTTTATATTGGTTTCTGTTCTGTGTTTTTATATTCTAGAGAAGGTATTTGTCTTATTTCAGAATCAATATTTTTCTAAATAAGAGCTCCTAGTTGCTCCAAAATGCCAAAGTATAAGCTTGCCTTGTAAACTACCCAGAGTTTGGAAATCAGGGATGCATTGAGTAGTGTGCACAATCTATGCAGCACTGCCAAGTACAGCACCTTGTGGTTTTCAGCAGAAATAAAGGTGAAACAAGAAGTCTGTAATTCTCTAAAACATAACACTTCAAAATCAGAATTTGCTAGAGTCAACTACAAGATTAAATTCATTCCAAAATAGAGAAAAGCTGTACCTCTCACAACATATTCAAGTTCCCAGGCACTTTTTATTTTTAGCAAAGATGAAACGCTACAAGGAAATCTGCTGACCAAGAGAATTACCAAGGTGATTTATAGTCTGCATGAAAAACCTGTATAGAGAAGTCCTGTGCACCATGAAATCCGTACCTCAGAAATGTAAGTAATACCAGGGCATTCTGCCTCTAATTCCTGGAATTCCTTAAGGGTGCAAAGCAAAACTATACTGGGGTGATGAAAATTTGACTTAACTTCAGTTTAGAAACTCTGTGTTCAGAGATGCCTTCCAAAATTATGTTTTGCATAATCTTCTTAGACACTTGGAATGCCCTGTAATCCTCAGACTTCTGGCAAAGCTACTCTTAACTGTTTGAAACGCTGCTTTTGCCCGTGGCCAGGGCATGATTGCTGTGGTTTGCTCAGTCGTGCTGGTTGCGTTTCTCCTGCCTCATGGCATTCAGGACCCACAAACTAGATCCTGTCATTCCTTATGGGAGAACTGCACTTAACTCATCTCTGGCGAACTGAATTAGGCAGTGAAGTGCATAAACAAGGTTTGCTTTGGCAACCTCAAAATCACAGAGATGCTGAATTTCAAGCATGTCTTGGATGCCTAAATCCAGATAGGAGGTGAGTTTTGGGGCACAGTATTCCCTACAGTGCTGTCTTTTTTGGCTGGTTTGGATACCTGTGGTTGGCTTCTGGGATTACCATCTCTCTCTGTTCAGCATAAAGGCAATTTAAGCACATGATTTAGTGATGTGAATTACATCCTGGAGTTGGACACACAGGGATTTGGTTAGGACAGGAAGGGCAATGCTGTTCTCATAAAAATGTTTTCAAACCTTTAAGCACTCTCAGTCTGAGTGGTCATGTTGGGCAGCATGTGGTGTGACCAAACACAAAGGTGGAGAAAGCTTTCCTCTGCCCAAAGAAAGCTTACAGACCCTTATTTAAAATAAGATGCGGGACACAATGTTACCTACATTCTTCCTGTCCGGTGATTTGAGATGTTGGAGTCTGGGGTCTGAGACTTCTTTGTGGGCAATGGAAAGAGTGTTAGTGCTCGGGATGATTCAACTGAACAGGCATCCAAATCATCAAGAGGGTAGACCCCCTGCCTCCCAGGGTCACAGGTGTCTGATGACTGATTAAGGCATCTCTGAGCTCTGGGAAGTCGTCCTCAGACCATGCTGTGCTTTGTTTTGCTCAGCTCTGCTATACTAAGCTATAGACAATACCTGTACAGTTTTTAGCGAATCTGGCATCCCCATAGTAACCCGGAGCGCATCGTTCGCAGTTGCGCCCAGCGGTGTTGTGCAGGCAGTTGCGGCACTGGCCGGTCACTTCATCACAGTCTTCAAAAATCAGGTTTGGGTCCGAGTTGCCACTGCAGTCACATTTTTTACAAGTGCTTCCAATTAGCAAAGGGTTCCCATAGTAACCAGGGGCACACCTGAAAGGAAGAGCAAGCCCAGTGATGACGAGCAATGACATTTCCATCTGCAGTACCTTTTTTCCTCTAACCTTATTTGTGTGACCGAGAATTGATGACAGTCTGCAGCTACTAATGGACAGAAGGCAAATTAGGAGCTGTATTCCTGCAGAGGCTGTTTTGTGCTCTAATCTCAATCTGTACAGTTATATATTTTTACCTTCTTGAACACTCCTGGTATCTCAATCAGGCCAGGCTGCCTTTTTTTTTTTTTTTTTTTTTTTTTGGTTTTGATGTGTCTTTAGCAGTAAAATGATTTGTTCCCCATTGTTTTAAAATCTATGACAGAATGACCTTGGCAGAGAGGCAGCCCTAGTGTTTATTTTGGTCTCTTTCAGCTTTGGACATCAGCAACTATATTGTGCTATTTAGGAAACCGGGGTAAGAGACTGTGTTTCATGATGCTGAAACTCAGAGGAAGTTCAGACCTTATTTCCATTATAATGCATATAACAAAGTACTGAGCAGAAAAGGTTTATGTAAATACTCCCATGGTGAGGCGTTGGGACGGTTTCTGGTTTTTGCAAAACAGAATAGGCACTGAACCACCCCCCATTTTCAGCTTTGTTCGATGTTAGCCTGCTGTCTGGCAGCAAAAGGCTGACAGGAGTCAGTAGCCCAGGAGGGGAGGATTCCTCTGTCGGTTTGTAGAAGGAGAGAGAGAGGTGGGTAGCAAGCACTCCAGCCTGAAATCGGTCCAAGTCGTTTTTCATGTCATATCACGTTTGGAAAGCGTTTCAGTTAAAAACTTGCTACACCTTAAAATGGACATGCAGTGGGTTTTGAAGGTCTAGACAAACTAGGTGATAACTAATACACCTTCTTGACCAGTGACTCTAAGCTAGGACAAAAGGTCACAGATTTGGTGTCATTGTTTGGAAAGAAAGGAGAGAGTTTCAGTTAAATGAGTTTCTGCTGGTCACAGGGAGTGTGCTTAATGAGTGAACTAGAGGAAATTTTGCAAAATAAGCAGTGAGGCAAACAGAGCTGCTACTGGGGTGGACATGGAGCAGCTCGCAGGGCAAATCCTTGAGCAAGGGCATTGCTGTAGGAACTGGTGTCTGGAACAGCACAGAGCAGTGCCTGATGGACTAGAGGGGACAGCTGGCGGGACAGGGACAGCCCACACCTTTCATGGTGCCACTGCAGGGTGGCAGGGGGGTCCATGACCCAGCAGCCTGGGCCACAGAGATCAGGGACTGCTATCCCCAAACTGTGAATAAGAATTGCTGAGGGGAGGGGAATAACTAACTGCTGTAGCAATTGCTCACTGAAGAAATTGAAGGACTGAGTAGCTCTTGCGGTGATTTAGTTAAGCAATAGTTACTGTATTTTATTCTGTTTCATCCCCTTGTTGTCCTTATCATTTCTCCCATCCATGAAGTCCTGTTTTAAGATGCTCTGCCCTTTGTGGGTGAGGAGGGTGAGCTTTGAGGCAGTTTAGTTTAATTTTTGCAGGTTTCTGGCTGGGCACCTAAGCCGAGGTCTGTTGTGTCTCCTAAAATCTGAACATAGTGAAATCCAGGTTCTGCTCTGTCTGTACGATGAAAATGTGGGACATCTGATAAGACCTTCCAGTTTTGATCTGTTCCTATGTTTGCTGAGGGTTTTTTTTCTTTTTAATAAAGAAAGTAATTTCCTCAGTGCTGCTTTGTTCATGTTCCAGTCCTGAACCCCCACAGTAAAAACACATAAAATTTTAAGCATCTTAATATAAAACACTTGGCTGTGTCAAAGACTGCCTTTGGCAATGGCAAAGACTCTGTTTGTCTCTTTGCAGTGCTGCCAGAATCTTTGGTGCTGATCTTATCATTTGGGTGACCCAGATGTAAAGAATAGAAGTGTGACCTGGAGTTCTGTGCACCCCTTGACATAATGAGTCTGATTTTGCTGACTTTGGTGGAGTCACTCCCCATTCTAATGGGAGTTACAGCAGGAAGGGTAGTGCTACTATTTAGTAATGCCAAAAGTCTTGTTATGATTTCCTAATATTTCAGCCAATATGAGACTGTCTTTATTTCCCAAATTTGAGAATTTCAGTGTTTATGACTTTTGAACAAAGCCAATCTCTCTCTCTCTCTTTTTATTTTTATTTTTTTTTTATTTTTTATTTTTTAAACCTGTTGAACCATTTGGTTTATTCTGAACTCTCAAAATCTTGCCCAGTTGCTTTTTAATTTTTTCTAGTTCAATATTTTCCAAATGATTGCCTGTCTAATATGGTTACTAAGTAACAGAAGTCATTGAGCTGTGGCGAGACCAGCGTTTTGCTTTTAGCCAGCATCTACCAAAGGCTGTGTGCTGTTCCAGTCAGGCTCTCAATGTCTGCCTTCTCATCAGGGCAAGGTGATCTTTTCCCCCCTTCTTTTCTGAAATATACCATTCAGTTCACTTGCTAGATATGTAGTGGACAGTTCCTCACATCCTCACAGATATATTTTATAAGTGCTGCTTTTTATGACCATCTGATTCACTTTTATTAGCCATATCTCCTCATCTGGACTAGCTGTGTAAAATACATAGGAAGTTTTAGTGCTAAAAATAAATGTGTCACCTTCACTTTCCCCTTCCTTTTACCACTCAGTGCATCTCATAGGACTGGATTGCGCTTGGCCTCTTTCGAATAGTTGGTAGCACGTGAAAAGAGCAGAGAGAGCTGGATGGAAACATACTGCTCCATCTCTGCACTTAATGGTCTAAAAAAGTAGAGACCTGTGGTAAATGTCTTTTCCTCTGTTACATCAATAAATGGCTCTTTGTTGCTAGCAAAGAATATTTCCTCTCCTGTAATAAAGATGTAAGTTATCTTTGTTACATTTTACAGCCATGTTTGCTTCCTCTAATTATTGGTGAATAAGAAATTAATTTCCTCTTCCCTGGCAATGCCAAAAGAACTTGTTTCCTCTATTCACTTTGGACACTAAAGTATATTTTTTTCAGTTATCTTTTCTTACCATTTGGGCATTAACAAAACTCAGATTTCACCTGCCACCACCTAAACATCTTATTGCTGGAGTCCAGGAGCAAAATGATTCATTCCTAAATTTTAAATTGGGAAGCTGGTTTTCTCAGTACCTAGCAAAGACCTCCGTGGTTTCACAACGCCGTTTGCTGGCAAATATAAACTGGATAGGTTTGTGCCAAGCCCCTACACAAAGCCTCCTACACAAATGCCAGAGGAAATGGAGCAGTTTCCCCTCCCAGTGTGCTGCTCCAAAGATCCCAGGCGCTGCCTGTGGAGGGGTGTCCTGCAGCTCACTGCCCTGTGGTGCCCGTCACACACCGCTGCTGAGATCTGGGAGGGAGGGCAGTGAGCAGGATGTAGCCTTCCACTCCCTGGGGATCCGAGATGCTATTTGGGCTGCAGGGAGGGACAGGGGCAATGCGTATTCTTGTTCAGGGTCCCCGAGTCCTCCTGCCACCATATTGAGAGCACAATAGCTGCCAGCAGGAGTAGGATGGTGGCAGTGTCCAACAGCATCTTACGTGGGACGGGGAATTGCTCTTTAGCAGGTGGACAGGGACAAGTAGTGCGCTTCTCATTAGTCACTGAAATGCTTTTTGTTGTTTCTGATGCAAATGGGAGTGGGACTAGGAGAGAAGTCTAATTTGTCGCTGTTGCCACTTACCCCAGCAGTTAGTCAAGGACTTACGGTGACTAGGACAGGCTGATTTCTTTCTGTAGCTTTTTCTAACCCATGTATGCAGCTTTGCCTTCTCCGAGACCTATGCACTGTGTTAGGCTGGTGAGCGGCTATTAGACAACCAAGCTGATGCTATTTTCTGCTATTACTATGCATCTGCTACTCATTTCATAGGATTTGAATTGCTTGTAGTCAAGGTTGACATTTTAATAACCATTAAGAAACCTTACTGACCTTTTAATTGTCTACGTTATCCTTTGTGTATATATCTGACATTTGGGAAGAACAAAAGACTACAGCCATAGGCCTGAAAACAAGGGTGGGTTTTTTTTTGTGTGTGCCATCTGTCTAAAGGGCTTTCACTATTGCTGTAACCATGTTAGTGATGCAGAGGTAATACGCTGATGTTTTTGCATCATCTGTAAGGGCAAAAGCCTTCACTCTTTTTTTCATCTTTTTCACAGTGATTTCTCTTTGCACCTTGAGCATCCTCTTTCTCCCTTCTCTGATAGTTACATTAAGTATTATTTTAATTCAAGACTTAGCCATTAATGACAGTGGACTGAAGTCACGACAGTAAGTCATTCTATTAGTTTCTTACCTTTCACAGTTGGGTCCTGCATAGTTTTCCTTACAGACACAGCGGACACTTCCACCTTTTCTGTAACAGGAGACTGCAAAGCTGGAATTTCATTAGAATGAATAGTTAGAATAGCAGGCAATGGCAAACACTTGGGAGCATTTCTTTATGACATTATGGACATTTGCTGTCAGTGTGAGCTCTGGCTCTTGGTTACTCATTGCTAAATAGGTATTCTTATACTCTGCATGTTATTCACATTATATGCCTTGTTTGGTCTTTCTCATTAGTGTAGCACTAATTAGTGCTATGGAGCTATATAAATACAAATATATATAAGTTCTTATCTTGCAGCATAGATCAGACACACCTGCAGGTCTTGATACACAGATTTTAGATAAGGGACTTAGGATTAATGTGTATGTCATGCAAACCTAATTGCTTCCTGTCTTTTCTTCTAAGGCGTAAAATATTGCTTGTGAAAGGCACCAAAGTGAGCACTTCAGGAACTGAGATTCTGGAATGGGTACAGCAGTTTCTGATGAAAATCCTATAGTTTTCCTTAAATCCAATCTGAAAGTAACGAGTGGTTAAAACTGGCCACTTTGATGCCATTCCCATTTACAATTACTGAGGCTGCTCTACCATCTCTCTGAGTAAGCTTGAAAGAGCCTGAGACCTCTTCTGAGACCAATATGCCAAGTAGTGATACTGATCACAGTAATGGCTTGGGTTCCAGTTTTCACAGCCCCAATTCTAAATAATGGATTCCTTTGCTTTCTTATGTTTTCAGAATTCAACAAATGTTTAACTAAATACAAGACACGAGGAACAACAGCTGGCAGATGTGGAAAGTGGAAACTGTATACGCTTCAAACACAGTGATAGACATGGCTTAAATACATTTGCAGGAAAAAGACATACAGTTCTAAAGATGTTTCCAGTTATTTTGCAATATGTGTGAGCAAATTCCTGCCAGAACTGGAATGTGACCAGTGTAGTGAGTGGCAGCAGTTGCCAGCTGCAGGCCTGTGGTTGCTAAAACGCAGGTCCCACGTCATACAGTGCTGGGCAGCTGTGGCCAGGTTACATCCTTTTCACACAGAAGGACAGAAGACTCAGAGTGATAGGAGAGAGGAACCAGCAGCACTGAAAAGTGGTAAGAATTCCTGCATAATTTCAGTTCCCATCAGCATTTCTCAGCTGGGACAAACAGGGTGAAATAAATCGGTGTCAGGATCTGTGCTGCCTCAAAGAGTTTCATATAACCAGAGAGAACTTAAATGAGATTCTTCTCACAGAATTCACAAATTAACTTCAGTAAAGGATTTTTGAGAACTTATCAAGAAAATCATAACAGCTTGGCAGCCTTCCTCTTCTTTTACAGAGGCTAATTCCTTCACATAGTTGAAAAAACCACATTGTGGATTTGAGTTATGAAATAAGACTGAAGCCTTCCTGAGGTTTTATATTTTTTGTTATCTTTTATGAGGAAAAAGTTCATAAAATCCCCTCAGGTTTGAAAAGAAGTAACATCTGCTGGATTGTGGAGCAATCTCCCTCCTCCTTTTTTTATATTCTAAAGAGATGACATGTGTAATGTCCAAAAGTTATTCCAAAAGTTCCTAGGATAGTAGATATGAAGATAGTCTGGCCAGAAAATCTCAAAACACATAGATGAATCCCAAGAAAAGATATGTGTCTGATGGGTCTGTCAGTTTACAGATTTGGTCACTTTGTCTAGCTATTACGAATTCACTGGTTATTTCCAAAGTCAAACAGAGTACAAAACAACATCCCTTAGATGTTCTTTATTTAAGGCTTTTAATGCTTTTCTGCTTTCTGGTAGAGTTACTGGTTTGCCTTAATATAAATGGAGTAGGATTAATGGAGTAAAAATGGAAAAAAATAAGAAAGAATAGTTGTTCTTTGAATTTTGTTATGCAAGGCTGAATGTTGCTCAACCATTATTATTTGTCTGTTCTAGCCCCAGCTGAAGGCTATTGCTGTGGTCAGGTCTTTCTCATGAAATAAGCTAAGCAAACAATTTCTGCATGTTATTTAAATAGGAACATGAGGCAAATTGGGATCGGATATTCCTTTAACTATTGCCTTCAGGACTTTTCTGAGGGAAAACCTTGAAAAATTGAAGTGCATCTTTACTGAGGTAGTTTTAAAGGAGTGATAGAACATAGAATAGCCTGAGATGGAATCCATGTATCATGGATCCATGAACATCATCAAGTCCAACTCCTATATTGCTGCAATACTGAAGTATTTGTATTCAGACTCCTTGTAACTTTTGTTCTCCATCTCAATCCCACGCTGCTGTCCTTTTGGGCTCAGGGCTTCTTTATCTCTAGTGGCCTGGAACAGGAGAGGCATATGTCCCCAGCAGAAGGACTAAGGAGCATGTTGAAGGAGGGAATGCTCCTTGGCTTTTGCAGCCATCTCTCATAACACTGGCAGAGCCAGCCTGTAGCTCAGGTCCCTGCTGGTCCCACCACACTAAACTCTGCTGAGCTGGATGACTTTCTGCAGTTGAGGGGCCCTGCTGCTGAGCCCAATGGGCTGTAAGACTTGGTGAATGCAGCCTTGGCCGTGGTCTGTTACCACCATAGGGAGGACAGCCTAGATATTCTCTTCACTGTTTGTGCTTGGCAGAGGCTGGGTCTCACCATGCAGTAGTGCCTCAGGCATGTGCAGCCCAGGTTGTGGTTGAGAGAGCTGCTCCTTATGCTGAAGTGGCTGCTCTGTGCCCAACAGGTTAAAAAACCCCATAACTTTCCTTTGCTAAGGAAAAAGCACTGCTTCCAACTGCTGTATTTCTACTATTTCTGGCACTACAGCTGCTACTGAAACTGGAGGAAGTGAACTGCTTCATCTGTGAGCTAACTCCTAAACCTTTCTACATGTGAGCAAAGCCAGGTGCTTCCCGTGTCTCTGGAAGATTTTCTCTCTAATCCAGGCAAAGCTGCAGTTTTTCAGCAATAGCTGTTCTCCACCCTCCTCACATGTCTGCAGCTCACTGAGCAAGCCAAGAGGTGATCTGTGGGAGTTTGGCTGAGTGATTTTGCTCCGTTGCCATTTTGAGCCTGTGCCACTGAGCAGCTGAGCAGAATGCAGCTCATCCCACCTTAAGGCTGTATGAGTAATCCTATAGCAACAGCAAACAAATACAGCGAGGAAACTCCCCTTTCCTGAGAAGCCTGGCTGAAAGCAAGATGGGAAACAGCACAAGGGTAGTATGTAGCTCACTAAAAAATAGCTTCAACCCATCAACAAGTATTTACTAGCATCTCCTCTGTGCACAACAGTGGGATTTGCAGAAATGTCTCTCCCAGAGCATGGCCCTCAAGCAAGAGGAAGCTGATAATTTCTTTCATCTGCATTACTGATGTACCACTACCAGTTTCTAATAGCTGGTCATGGTTTGTAGTTATTTGTTTCTTCTGAAGGCGCAAAGAGGGTAACAGCTAGAGCTCTTTGGCTTAGTCTTGGTTTTCTGTTGGGCTTCCAGTTTCTTACCCAAAGATAGCTGGGCATCAGCTCAAGGGGCACTGTACCTGTCACAGGGTCCTCCAACCCTTTTTACTGTTACTGTACTAACCAGATCCAGCTGCTGCTGACTCAGTAGACTGCTAGGCTATGCTTTTTTGTGGTGAGTTTTACCTGCCAGAGGTTGTAGTTTGATCTTTCTCTCTGCCTGTTTGTCCTCGTCACATACATCCCTGATGCCACCTTCCTCAGGAATTGGTCTCTAAGGGATTCTTAAAAGTAATTAGGCAGCTGTCTAATCTCTCCAGAATAAAAGAGAGTGATTTGAATTTTCTCAAATATTTTCTCCCCTCTCCTTGTAAGAATTGATATGAGCACTTAAAGGCATTTTACACCTAGATAAAATACTGCTTCCTGTAGTTATAAATATGAGCAGCTTATTTTCCTCTGGTTGTCAAGGGCAGCACCTTTTGTCTCCTGCATTCAGAAAGGGATGCTGACCTCACCTTGGAAATGGCCAAAGCCAGCCCAACACAAAGAAGCAAATGCTCTTTACGTACTTGGCAAGTGCTGGCAGGGGGCACGGGCAGGGCTGGCAGAATGTGGGCACTCCTCCGACAGTGTCACCGATGAAGCCATCTGGACATTCCTCGCAGTGCTGTCCTGTTGTGTTTCTCTGGCAGTCCTTCAGTGGCAAGAGAGAAAGTGGTGGAAGTTAAATGGATGTGCTGCCTAATTCTGAAAGAAATCATTTAGCTGAAGACATGGTCAAGCAGAATGGCTGATGCCAGACCCCAAACCTTCAAGACATTGTCAGATGCAGCCAAACCAGGTAGCACTGCTGCAAATAAAAATGCTATAAATGATTACACTGTCCAGCCAGCAAGTGCTGGCAAGGTGCGATTCAGGAAAAACCAGACGTGTGCTTGCCAAGTGCTGGAGCAGAAGCAGTGCTGCCTGTCATCAGAGATGTCAGGGGTACTCAGGTGTAGCCGGCAGCCCTGTTTTGAATTGCCTGTGCCAGCAGGAAAAAGTTCCTTTTACTGACACCAAAACAAAATGAAAAAGATCAACTGGTAAATATCATCACCAGATTTCAGCCTAGATACAGGTTTCAGTGATGCTACTTCTCGGACTTGATGGGCGGAAAAGAGCACCAGGGGAATCTGCCTGCAAATGGTGGCTAATACACCAGTGGCTCTGATGTTTTTCTCCCGAGATGAAAAGTGTTACAGCATGATGGGATGTGTTATCACTACGCCTTGTTCTCAGCCTTAACGGAGGTCCACTTAATGGAAGGAAGAAGCAGGAGTTGTCTGTACAACTGGCCTTTCACAAAATAAGGAGCAAATGTGCAAAATGTCACTCACTTTATAAGCAAGTTTCATCCCCACAGTTTAATGTTTGTGAGGAAATAAGCTTCCTTGTGCAAAGGCAAATTGCTACAGTTGCTATTGTTGGGGCTTCGTGGAAGTAAATTGAGCCGTGGAAATTCATATAGAATATTTGTTCCAAAATATTTCAGATCCATAAACAAATTTGGATTCAGGAGATGGGTGCTGGTGGAGTATGAAACAGACTCCAGAAGTGGGGCAGGCTGTGTGCCCTCTCCAGCTATCATCTCCTGAGTCACTGCTGGAGACCCAAATATGATCTGCAGAGACCTTTGGTCAGGCCCTGCAGGGGATTTCTTCTGCGACATTCAAAGTTGGCACAGGTGCGAGAAAATGACGGAAGTGCCCCACTTTATTCTCCAGTTGTCATTTAATCCCAGAAGAGGAGTTGCTGTGCTGTCAGCAACTGGCAGTCCCTGGAATAAGAAGTTTGGTTTTTTCCCTATGTCTGTGTCCAGATATTATCCATCTGCATTCAGAAGTGTAATTTCACTAAAGGACACTCACCCTTGTGAAAACACATCTGAAGTTTTTTTAGCCAATGTTCCTTATTTGAATCCCATTAAGGCCTCTAGTTAGGACCTGATAATTTAGTTCAGATTGTTTTGATTCTCAGAGACTTTCTTATGTTGCTGAACTTTTTATCATTGTACAGACCCTATTGCACGGCAATTATTTATCTCTACAAAGCTATAATTTGGACAAAGAACTCTACGGCAAGTAGAATATAATAAGGAAAGAAAAAAAAGTCAATTTCTTTTTCTATGGATCCTTAAATGGATTACACACCAATAGCTGTAGAGCTCAAGGTGGTTTTCATAGTAATATTTGCTAGAAAGAAGAGAGCATTTAGAATACATAAAACTAGAATGTTATTTTAACTAAAAGGTTAGTTATTTTAACTAAAAGGTTTCACTAGGAGGAAGAAGAGGAGGAAGGAAACTTGGTGAGAGCAGGGAAAAGCTGAGAGCAAATGAGGGCAAAGTGACAGGCAGCTACTGGGGACATGTCCAGATCTCACACTTCTCTCTTGCAAGGGTGGACTAACTGCGAGACACACAGTGTGAGCCAGAAGGCACTGGATGGCTAACACAGTTTTAAAAATAGTTTGCATTTGTCATTATTCAAAGAAAAAAGGATTTTAATGTACAAGAGAGAGATGAGAGCGTAGCACTGAGCGCTCAGAGAGAAAGAGCAATCCTGTATCTGAAGTACTGGCATAGACCTTAGGTGGGCTGCATTTAGTTGTAGCCTTCATCACACTCCTTATTTGTACTCTGAGCAATTCGCTTCACCTCTCTGGTCCTCAACTCTCCAAACAACATATGGTCATTACCAGAATAAATCCGTTACTGGTTTCTAAAGCTCTGATGAACAGACCAGGTTACTGGGGGAGATACTGTTGTTGCTTCTTAAATCTGCCATGTTTTTCATCTTCTAAACCAAAAAGAAGTGCTAAAAGGCCCCTTTACCCCAAAGACCCTGTTAGCTGGGCGTTTGAGGCACTTTTGTAGTTTTTGTCTGGTTAGTGATTATGTAAAAGTGGCTTTATCTTATTCAACAAGTCAGAACTCCTGTGGGTATTTAGAACTGTATATTTATGGTAATAAAAAAAAAGTGTCTCTATATTTTGTCTTGCATTAGCTTGCATTTCCCACAAAACTGCTGACTGCAATCAGCCTGTGAGGCTCTCCCACCTCTGAAGGGAGGGAGAACACCCTCCCTGCAGCTCATGGGTGATTGTCAACCCTGCGTGGCGCTGCTTTGGTACTTTGAGAAAAGTGTTTTGCTTCTGAATGGGTCACTTTTGATGGAGAAGTAATGATGAGGGAAAATGGTGGCATCTTGGGATCACTGTTGCAAGTTTTCGTTAGAGTAGAGAAGTTAGGACAGCAACTAAGTTAAAACATGGCTAAAAGGGAGAGAAATATCTACAACTGAGGCACTGAGATTATTAACATTAATGCTTTTGACAACTATTGCGTAGCAAAACACTGGAGAAGGGCTGCATTTCAGCACTAGACTCTTGTAGTTCTGGTTGGCTTTCCAAATATGTGTCACCAAGGTCACTATAGATAGATGTAGTTCATCTTTATAGAAAGAAACAGTGAGCTGTAAGCTGCAAGGCTTTTTGTGAAGCCAGAAGTACCTAAAAAGCTGGAGAGTTTTGCTAGCTCCCTGCTGCTTTTTGCTCGTTCTTGAGGGATGGTTGTAGATCCACTGGCGATTCTCCAGACCTGCCTTGGCAACCATGTGGAACATATTATCCTCTCGGGCAGAACTGCCAAATCTGTTCCAACCTTTCCACTCAGCTGCAAACGCAAATGCTTAAACACAAATCACTTACATGACAATATGCATTATTATAAAAAAATCCATAAAAGGCTGGAAAGGCTACCAGAGAATTTATCCTCTCCACCATTATGATCCTTTGGTCTTTCTTGTTCCAAAAAGGTCATATTAATTAATTTATTTATTTTTATCTAACCTTTGGATACCTAATGTAGATATTGATCAAATACATGGGGCTGAGTTGATAACAAAACACTTGGGGACTTTTACTTAGACATCAACAAATTTACTCTTGACTTTCTGCTATGGTGCTCTCTCCAAACTTGCTTCTTCTGCTTTCATGTATTTTTGAAGAGTCACCCTCCATTAACAGTAGAAACATCAAGAAGGAGACTGATAACTCAGTCCAACAAACATTTTGCCTGTATATCCATCTTTGTAATCTTTAAATCCTTCCAACCTTCCAATTCATTTTATTGTGTTGTGGAGTTATTGCCACAATACGTTGCAGTCACCTCAAGTGATTTTCTTTCCTAGTGTATGCAATCAAATTTTTTAGTTAGGTAAAGCTGTGAACAGTACACTACTTGGATATAGTGTCAGAGTTCATTGCTTTAGACGAGCTGTTTCACCTCTGTATACCACTCATTTCAGAGCTGACCATCATGGTGGCTCTGACATTCTGCTCAGTTGTGAAGTCATTTGAAGCCCACTCCTATGTCTGTATTTTCAAATATTGAACCCTCAATGGAGGTGCTTTAGAGAAATAGCTCAGCTGTGGGTTGCTGATGGGCTACAGTCTGCAGATGATGAAAAGGCAAAACATTACTTTCATATCTCCATATGTTATTAGCAGTAAAACCCGATGGGCTTTATGCAGGAGAAATTCATATCACTCTGTCTGCAGACTGCCACTTGTAGATGTTACAGTTTCATCCAGTTGACAATAAATATATGCACACTTCCAAAATCAAAAACTAGAGGGTCCTACAAGTGACTTCCTTTTCTTCTCTTAGCTAGGATTGAGAAGATTATGTTAAAAGTCCAAAGTCTAACGTCAGTGCAAAGAATTAGTGGGTCTTCCTCTACCAGTCTTATATGCTTCACCAGATAATGTCTTTGAAATGAAGCATTATTTAACATCTATATTGTATTTTTATATCATAAATGGAGTTTACACTGTGATGGTTGGTCTTCTAACACTTATGTGATTTTCTATTAAAAAATATGGAGTAGCTCTGAGTGGCTCTTCAGTTTTAATCACAGGACAACATGATTGATTTCTACACCAGTTTTATGTAGGCATCTATACAAGAAAGGCTCTGTCTGCAATAATTTCTTCTGTCTGGTTACTTAATGAGATTATTGGTTCATTGATTGTGTTGTTCAATAAGCTTCTAAAGATTTGTGGAGTTGATTTGCACTCTAAGAATAAGATAAGAGAAATTTTGAAACAGAACCGTAAGACAGAAACTTCTGTCAGCAGAAATTAAAGTTGCGAGTACTTTACCCTAAGGCACCGTTAATTGGGGTTTAATTTTATTTGATTTCAAATTCAGGGCAGAGGCCAAAGAAAATTTCCTTAATTTGTATGCTGTGGGAACTGCATTTGCCAAATTACTTCGGAGGATTTGCATAATATGATGGTCTTAGAGCAGTGTATGGAGTCTGACCCTTATATTTCATCCCTTTTGAAGCAGAGTGCTTTTTTGTTTTCACACTGCCTTGTTCATTTATTGAGTTCTTATAGTTTAGTTATTACTTCAACTACCAAAAATAATTATCTACTAACTGAACACAGTGTTGTTCCTACATTCATGTTGTCTTCCATCATTGTTAGCAGAGTTAGCTTTAAAAAAGTTGGGATTTTTTCCCCCCCCTTTTTTTTTTTTGTGTTTAAATCATTCTATTGTATGTATAAACACATGGAAATAGAAACTTTTTGCTTTGCGCAACATCACCTCTTCTAAAGATCTTCTGCTAAGGACATTCCATCACATGTATGACTGTGTGGTGCCACTGGAGACTCCATAAGTGATCAAACTTTAGAACACTGCTGCATCTCAGAAATGGGTTTATACTAGTAGAAATGGAGGGTGACAATTACAATAATATGGGATACAGTCTCTCCATTTTATTTTATTTTATTTTATTTTATTTTATTTTATTTTATTTTATTTTATTTTATTTATTTATTTATTGATTTTACCAGCCTATTTAAACTGCCTGAATGCAGGAAGTCTTATGTCTTACTGTCAGGTGTTGTGGTGCAAGAATTATTGGAGTATTATATTGGAGTATCTGCTCCAGGCTCAGCCCCCAGCAGACTTTCACCAAATCCATTCCTGTACTTCTCCAAAATGGTCCTTAGGGAGGGCTGCTTTGTCTGCTGATTCTAATACAAATCACATTATCAACCATCAAGTCTCCTTTTGCCAAATTACTTGCATTCATTTATCTAACATGCTTCTTCCTGCTGAAATTCAAGTTGCATCTTTCTTTCTCTAAGCTTTTCTTTTCCCAGGCTCTCTCAGTCACATTCTGCAGTTTACCAATTTGATCAGTCTTTCGATTTCCCTGGAAATTTCCAAATCTTCAGGAATGTCCTCTTAGTGCAGACCCTACGGGCATATCTGGTTCTGTTTTATGCTATCAAACCTTCAAAGCCCCTTTTCATTTTGCTCTTTCCTTGCACCATACTTTCCTTCTCCCTTTCACTCTTACTTCACTTAAGCCTTTTCACTGTTCCTCTTTATTCAGAAGTAAATGGCCTGAGCTTAATGGCTTATTAAATCATTCAGATAAGCCATCAAATGGCTTATTTGAACTCAAGCAGTAAACTGGAGTTTAGTTCTTACTTTTGTTCTTTACTACCTGATCAATTCTGGGAATTTAGTATCCTGGAGAAATGCCAGTCAGGAATGCACATATACTTTCAGATTATTTCCTGCTGATAGAGTAACTTTGGTTTTCATTGTTTTTTTTTTTGTCCCAGCCCTTGACATTGGCCTTATTTTTATAGCAGATAGGAAACAAGTCTTCTGTCGTGTTTGTAAACTGAGGATCTAATCACTTCCCTACCTCATATATTCTTCTCCAGAAACTCTCAGTCCTCAGAAGCAGACATTTATCAAGCTCTCTCTCTTGTTCTCAAGTCTTCCAATGGAAGTTTCCTCTTCCATTGGCTGGCACTAAGGGTGACAATCATCCCGTGAGCAAAAGCCATGTCAAAGAGAATAGCTGGGAATGTGTTGTGGTTTGGGCCAGACTGACCACTCAGACCGGGACTGAGTGTCTGGCAGGCTAACACCACTTTTAAAAATTTAATATTAAAACACTAAGCCAATCTGTGTTTTGCAGAAACCAGCCAGTCCTAGGGACACTACATTGACCAAGCCATAACAATTTTCAGCTGCATTTCTTCTTCCCGCAGGAATAAAAATGGTAGGAAACATGCCACAGAGCATGACTTTATGTATCTGTATAACTGAAAACTTGATAAAGACTGCAATGATGCAAAGTATGTGAATATTATCAAGCCATTTTAAGAAGAGACAAATTGAGGGCAAAGGTTTATGATTTGTCAAAAGTAACACATGGCAGAGCGAGGAGCTCTGGGCTCTACTCCTGCTTTACAAGCCTGTAAAGGGTACACTAGCCCTTAGCTCTTGCTGTGTGATTCAGCTACATGACGCTATTAACTTCCATCCTTTTTTCAGTGTATTACTGCTCTGATTGCCCGCTTGTAATTTGGGTATGTGTTACTGGACGGATTTCTGCACCGGAGGTACAAGGCATCAACTACCAATGTTAACTTTAACAACTTTCTCTATGAGCTGATTCTGAGTGAGACCAAACATCTGGGAAACTGTAATACTACCTCAGAGTTTAGCACGCTCTTCCCTTGGTGTATTATTTCAACCTCCTCATGTTCTTTCACAGCAGGAGGCTGCCATGCAGCAGAATTACTATGGATAACACATGTACATACACTCACAGGGGTCACTCACCATTGTAAATTGTTTATATGATATACAGCACTGTATTCATAAAGGGGAGAATGAAATGTGTTTGAATTTATACATTTTTCTCCAGGGGTATACAAAACTCTTTCCATATTTCTGATGGTCTAAAAATTTCCCCCAGCACACTGACTTTTGTAAATACTGTATACAGGAAGTGTTTTGAATCTTCAGAGATAATTTAAGTAAGTGAGAAAGAAATTTGGCCAGGGTAATCTTATTAATGTATTGATCTTGGCCCTACTTATGATTACCCTTCAGCAAAAGGCTCCTGTGGTACAGACACTGCTCTTGCTGTGTGTTGAAACTGAATATTGGTGTTAACAGGAGAGTCAAACCATGGCCTATAGTTTCTTGGCTTTGACTAGGAAATATTTCCTTCATGTGAAGCCTCATGCAAGAGTGAAAGAAGGTGAAAGAGTTCATGTTATCATTAAAAAAATAGAAATGGTACTATTATTCAGTGAGGGACCAGCAGAGAAGTCAGGAATTCCTTACCACACAGATTCCGGATTCATCAAGGCATCTGTTGGCATTACCATTACAGTTGCAAGGAGAGCATTTTCCCGAGCTGGTACGGTAAAATCCTTCTTGGCATCCCTGCAATGAAAGAATGAAAATATAGTATTTCCTATGCATGTGCATTCATGTAGTTAAGTTTGGCTGAGGGGCAGGGCAAAGCAAGAATTACAACCCTCGGGTCTCCCCAGAGCACACAGCACACCCCCACCGTAGCAGACCACACACACGCTGCTGAACTCCAGTCTGTTCTTTCACTCCCTGCCCTGGTACTGATTTGGTTTTTGGGTTTTGTTGTTGTTGTTGTTGTTTGGGTTTTTTGTTGTTGTTGTGCGGTTTATTTTATTTTATTTTATTTTATTTTATTTTATTTTATTTTATTTTATTTTATTTTATTTTATTTTATTTTATTTTATTTTATTTTATTTTATTTTATTTTATTTTATTTTATTTTATTTTATTTTATTTTATTTTATTTTATTTTATTTTATTTTATTTTATTTTATTTTATTTTATTTTATTTTATTTTATTTTATTTTATTTTATTTTATTTTATTTTATTTTATTTTATTTTATTTTATTTTATTTTATTTTATTTTATTTTATTTTATTTTATTTTATTTTATTTTATTTTATTTTATTTTATTTTATTTTATTTTATTTTATTTTATTTTATTTTATTTTATTTTATTTTATTTTATTTTATTTTATTTTATTTTATTTTATTTTATTTTATTTTATTTTATTTTATTTTATTTTATTTTATTTTATTTTATTTTATTTTATTTTATTTTATTTTATTTTATTTTATTTTATTTTATTTTATTTTATTTTATTTTATTTTATTTTATTTTATTTTATTTTATTTTATTTTATTTTATTTTATTTTATTTTATTTTATTTTATTTTATTTTATTTTATTTTATTTTATTTTATTTTTGTGGATGGTTTTTTCATTTGTTTGTTTGTTTGGTTGGTTGGGTTTTTTTTTTTTCACCCCTTACAATATTTAAACTGTCAGTGTTCCTGCCTGTGTCCTGCCCTTGGCCAGGAGTGGGTGCCGACAGATTCCTCCTGTATTTTGTACTAGAGGATGAGTTAACTAGAAATAATGATCCTTACTCAGTAAAGAAGCAGTGTATATAGGAAAGGAGTAACTTTTAATTGAAAAAGAAAAGCTTTAGAAAGTTTACTTTACATCAAAGCTTTGATAAGCTTTGGATGAAGGGTCTAGAGGAGACAGAAGAGTATCTACAGAGATCAATGCCCCTCTGAATTGAAAGGTGGCTGTAAGAAGCTACCAAAGCAGGGCTGGCTGGCAGTGAGGCTGGCAAGATGTGCCAGCAATAACCTGTTGTGATTCCAGGAAGCAATTTATTGCCAGGAGATAAAGCAGTCCTTCAGTCATTTTTCATGTGACATAATAAATAAAAGGGGGGAAGATTGCATGAAAGGTAAAATTTTCTTTTTATTTCTTATATGTGAGGCAGTGCCTGTTGTATAGAATTTAATATTTTTGTTACCAAAATGAATCAGAAGATTGTAAAATCACCTTCTTTTACATACTAATGAGAGCAATAATACAAGGAATTAGAAACACAAGCAAAGTTATTAAGATGCCCCTTTAAGACTGGAATACATGAAGAGTCCAGCTTTAATTTGATATTGATATATTATATCTTTATCATCATGATGTAAATTCTCGTTCTCCACTGAGGAGCTTCTACTTCACTTTGCAAAGCTGGTGAGACACACACGGGTTGACTGCAGGAGCAAACTCTATTGCTCAAGCAGCAGCTGCTTAGCTTGTGCAGTCACACTGTCGCATGTATGTTGTTAGATCCATGCAGGCTAATCAATTTTTTGATCCTGAATCACTTATCCTTGCCTATCTCTTGCAATATTGTTGTAGAGCTGATGTCCTAGCATGTCTTTTAGATCTCCAGAAATTATTTACCACACACTGTTCCTGCTAGCATTTACAAATGTCCCTGAGGTGGCTGTCAGAGCCTGAGATATGCCAGGCTCTCCAGGAATATTTTTTGTGGCTGCATTCTGTGGCTCTTGAGGTCTCTCACTTTTGCAAAATGTGGGAAAATAGAGAGGTTCAAGCAAATCAGAAGGATATGATCTTTCATAGCTTGCATTTGTATGAGGTATGAGGCTTCTTACTGTATTGTACCAATCTAATTAGGATTAAATTTCCTTTGCATCTCCCCCTTCCTCATTTTCCTGGGTTCCCCTGAAATAAAGGGTGGTTTCTTTTTTACACTGGCCTAATTATTGCTTCTCATGCCCACTGTAAGCTGTGACATGAGCAGCAGGTCTGTACTATTGAGTGCAGCACTGCTCAGTGATACCTCCACTAGCTGTAAAAGCTGGCCTGTAAGTATTATTGGTAAGTAGCCCTGCTGGTGTCAGTGCCTAATTAAGATGTAGCACAGTGCTATGGGCGTAAAGCTTCTGGGACCTGAATCTGTATGTCTGCACAGTGCTGTAGATACAGCTGTGGAACTCTTGGTAGCAAGAGCCAGCAACCCTGAGGTTCATCTGTGTGTCAGTTTCCATTCTCAAGGGTGGGTAGATACTTCTGTCCAGCCAGATGAGCTGCTTGTTTAGAAAATAGTGTATCTTATGAGATGACTAACAAGAAGCTTTAAAAATGTTTACAAATGGATCATTAATCCAGTCTTATCCCAGGGAGCTCTGAGAAGCTGAGATGAACATAAATGGAAAACTCAGTTGCCTTTACTATTCTTACATGGAATATTTTATCTGGTTTGCTTTGGAAACACTTTCTTAGATAATAGCTCCTAGGAGTAAAAGCCTTCATACCATAGCTACTTTGGGACAGCAGAAATACTGTCTATTTGTACTGCTTGTTTCTTTCAGTTGTTTAGTCATAACACAGAGCTGTAGGACTGGCTCCCACCAGACTAAGGATTACAGCTGAATGATTACACCACACACTGTGGAAGGGAGACAGTTAGTTTCTAAATTAAAAACAGATTCTTATCCCAGTGTCTGTCTTGGCAATATTTCTCTCCACTCATATAGATCTAAGGCGTGTTGTATTCTCTAATGCCCCTAAACTGGTGGGTGGTCCTAGCCGGTCCATTGGTGTCTGCTCAAAGGCTTTCTTGGTTTTGCAGGTCTAAGCAGAATAATTTTTTACTTACAGTGGTGATTGTGGACAATGGAAATGTATGAGTGTGTGCAAACGTGTCTGTGAAAATCCTTCAGTCAGCCATAAAGATCATCTCCTTTATCCTTCAGCCAAGGGCATGCCTGCATTACAGCCCAGAGTGAGTTCTCACCCAGTTCTCTCATTCAGCAGGAAGAACTTAGGTGCAATTCAGTGCAACACCACTGGTTCCAGTTGTGTGGGCAGGATTTTACAGTCTTTGCTGAAGTCCACTGGGAACCAGTTTACTCCCTATTCTGAGCTTCTCATTTCCTCAAGGCCTCTGCCTCAGTTTTGGGTACCTCTGTTATTCTTGCTGTCAGGCACCCTCTTGAAAGTGATTTGCAGGCTCTTAAGTTACCTGAGTATTTTTTGGCAACATTTTTTCCCCACATGATTCAGTTCATCACAAAAATTTGGAAGGTGCTTATGTTCACTATTGTACTACAGTATTTTAAACCATGGGTTGCATCAATTCAAACCAGAATCGAGGTATTGACAATGAATGCTATGGGAGAAGTGGGAATGAGGGGAAAATGGGATCCAGATTGTTTCCTTTGGATTCAGAAGTTTTCTCAGGCATTCTCAATTATTCTGATATATTTTAGTTGCTCCTTGCCCTGCTAGTGATAATGGAGTGATCGGTTAGTTGTTCCAGGGCATGAGCCAGCAACGTATCTATAAAAAGAAGTGTCAGGAGTGTTGAGCTAATTGAGGGATTCAAATGGCCAAATGTTCTGGGAGCAGAAAATTATGCACGCAAAGCACAAACAGGTCTGGACCAAAAAGGAACTAGCCTCCCTGAAAAACTGTTATGTAGGCAATTGAGTGAGGAACATTTCCGTCCACTGTGTTTCTGAGTGGTGAAGACAATTAGTAGGCCAAAATGCGCGGTCTGCATTAGCAATTATGTTTTCACAATTACTAGATTTTTGTTTGCCTGAGGGACAATGTTTGCTCCAGCTCAGGCTGAAAAGTCCAATCTAATGTGGATCTTGCTGAGCTCTTGAAAATCTCTTACACCCATGGTGCGTTTATCCTTCTCCCCCCTTCCTTGCATCTGGATTTAATTATTACATTTCTTAACAAGAACCAGCTGCAGAGCTGAATGCACTGTGGAGCCTGTAGTCATTCTGTTTTTTCAGACCTTTGTGCTGGTATGGGTGGAAGATGGGACTGAAGATGGAAGACAACCAGTATACAGAGGTTACTCCTATGTTATGTTTAAGCAGTTTCACCAATTTCATTGCAGCTACTCTGGATCTGCCTCTGCATAACTGAGGGCAGAATCAGGTCCCCTGTCCTTCCCTGCTGCCAGCTAGCAGCAGTAGTGCCACTGTGCTGGGGCAGGGATGTTTGCTGTGACCCTGCCTCTTCTCGCTTGTTTTTCTCAGAAGAGCAGCACTGTGCTGGTAACATGCACAGAACATTTTCTGAGGTTCCATCCACACCAGTCAACTGAAGAAGGGCAAGGCATGGTTTCAGGCACTGGTTTATGATCATCCATACTAACCGATGGTTCATTTTCTGCCTTGATTTTGCTCTTTGACAGACTGATTTTCCTGACAATGTTCAGGCACAACTCAGAGCATGGCATCTGTTAGGACATGTGCTCTGAAAGCAGTCTGTATGGGACTGTCCTTTTCTGGACAAACATGGAGAGAGCTTCAACAGGTGGACATGGGCTGTGTTACGCTACTTGACTAGGAGGTCCTACTGCTTTATTTGGTAATTCTGATATAGCCATTCACTCTCTCATCTAAGGGTAAGAAAACATGGTATATTTCTTTAGTTAGTACTGGAATGTGTCGTTTTCCTGTGAATATAAAAAAGCACAAGTGGTCTCTTTCTTCCATGATAAAAGGCTCCCTTGGATCCTCACCAGTGTTTGTTATTTCCAGCATTCTCTCTTGAGTACTGGGGTACAAGAAGGGATGTGATTTGGGGTTAAATGGTCTACATTGAGACATTTCAGCCTTTGTAATGTTCATTATACTCATGTCTGCCAGTCTTGGGCAGGAATCTCATTACATTTGATCCAAAACAAATCCAGAAGAAAAAGATGGTGCCTGTCTCCAGGACCACTGTAAAAGACAAGACAACTGGTGCACTTGAGAAGCTGAAGCTGAAGAAAACTACTCAAAGTAACAGTCATGGCACAACAGATGTCAAGTCTCTGCAAAGTTTAGCGTCAGCTGAGACTTGGTTGTAGCTGGTCAGCAGTGTTCTGCTCTTTGCTGCTAGAGATGGAGTCAAAAGGCGTGATTCCTTCCACACCTGAGAAGGATCCTCAGTGTGCTGCACGGATGTTCAGAGATCAGGGCAAAGATCAAATATTACAGGATTACTTAAGACATTCTCACTTCAAAAGTTTGTTCAGGATAGTAAAAGTGAGTGCAGGCTGGGCACGGTTCAATCCTATAAACTCCTGAGCTTGCAATAAAATAAAAATTAACTTAACCTAATATCCCAAATCTACCTGCAAACATACAAAGAATTTATACCCTGTGTCATGAACAGCTGTATTTTGCATAGGAGGGTAACTGTTTCTGACAGTCCTCACGCGTAACTTCTTCATATGTCAAGAGGCTAAACAAATTACTGCAGCATAATTTGTGGTATGCTACCCAAGTCATAATTGTTCCTGATCATACTCTTTTTAGCCTTCAGTGGAAGAGAATTAAATTAATTCTCATTGCCTGTCATCTAGTGATGGTCAAGAACATGCACAGATAGTTATCTCTGGCTAAGCTGACATACTCCAGCTTGTTCACTTGCTTTATCTTGATGGTGTTGCAAGTTCATTAGACATATAGTTTCATTTTGCAAAGATTTTTGTGCATTCAAATTTCTATTTTTCTGTAGTTTGACCTTTTCTGTGAAGGTGGTAAAAATATTGTCAGAAGACATATACTTAAGAGAGACCTAGTCTGAGAACTGTGAAGTCTGGTATAATAGGCTTTCTCCCAGTGAAACATCTGTGGAAAATTGTGATATATTGTGAATTATTTACATAATAAGAAAAGAGAAAAATGTTGCTCCTCTGAGATAATAGGCATCATATCAGCCATAGATATCTGTCAAAGTAGGATACATGAGTAAATAAATCCAAAGTCTTTAATGCATTGATGAAAACAATCAGACAAATTGAGTTGAACAATGGATTCTTCCCTTCTTGACAGTTTCCTGTCAAGGGTTAATGTTTTTTCTGGGAGAAGTGGTTTAGCCAAACAGAAGTTTAGGACTCAGCATAATACTATAACCCTGAAACTCCCCACCTTTTGTTATACAGGGGTGAATGAACACTCTAAACATCCTCCACCCATTTCTAAATACCTGGATCTTAAAGAGAGACCAGTCTGCTGGAAGTGCATGGTATTGCCATGGAAACAACAGCCCTTTGCTCTGTGGGGATGTTTCCAAACTGAACTCAAACATGCTTGCTTTTGTTTATTTTTTTACAAGAAGTATTTGGAATTGGCAACCACAGTTCTGAGGCCTTTTTGAAGATTGTTTGCTTAGGCCAACTTGAGATAAACAGCTACTGCCCTTCCTTAAAATAAAGATGCTTTCCTGCCTGAGTATCTCCAGTACTTTCATTTATGTAATTATTTATTAGAAATAAGAACATGAGAGAAACAACTCTAAGAAAGCAGTCCTCTACTTTTGTGCTATTCCAATTTCTCCGATTTCCTAAAACCAGGTAGGAATCTTTTCTGAAGAGATTCTGTGTCTTTCATATCTACAAGGGGGCTTTCACGTTCAGAAATACGCAATCCCCAGCCAAACACTCACAGAAATCATGCCAAATTTTCATCATTCTGCAGGCCCCACCTGACATCTCTATGTCAGCCATGAAGACAGTCCCAGGCTGGACCCCAGAGGACCTGTGTGCCCCAGGTGCAGTTCTGTGCTAACGCAGCTGGGGCTGTGCTAATGTGGGACCATCCTGGCCAGCAGCCTCCACAGCTGGGTAGCGGGACTGCGTGTGTAGAAAGCCCAAACCACAGCAGGCTGGAAGTCATCAAGATGGAGACATCCACATGGGAAGAAGCCAGCTAGACACCCTTTGTATGATTTAATTCCTTCTGTACTAAAATGCATCTGAAATAGGTCAGCTGTGCCTGTTGCTCTCTACTGACTGCAAAGTGGGGCTTGGAGGGCTAGGTAACAGGTAGATGTCTTTACTTTGCATACAAAGTCTGGCAGATGAAGCCTATTGCTTCATCTACCAGATGACACAGCACATCTACCATCTACACAGCACAGGGGTGCTGTGCCGTGTAGAAGTGTCCAGGTTACAGCTGCTACGCCACAGATTTGGCCAAACTTCTGGACACCCTATGCTGCTGGAGCAGTTGCAAAGGCTCTTGACTGTTCCACCACTCAGTATATTCAGGTAGAGAAAGAAGAGGGATCTAAAGGAAACCTTGGTGTCTGATAGGCCCAAGCAATCCTGGTTCCACATTTAAGTTTAGGCTGATTCTGGCTGGTTCAGAACGTAATCATGGGTTGTTTCCTTTTGTCCTGATAGTGTTTCCTTTGGTATTTACAGCTAGCTCTCCAAAGGAGCTGCCTTATATTACCTTGCACTGGTGCCACCTTCCTCACTGAATACTTCAGTGCATTCAAAAATCTTTTTTTGTTTATTTGGGGGGCACAGAGTATACATATACATTAACCCCTTTGGTGAAACTATAACTCTTAGGAAGAGGTTTAAAATGCCACTGGACATTTGCTAGCTGGAAATTAATTTTATTGCTGCTAGTAGCTCAGTCTCACTTCAACTTGATGCCTTTGGACAGCATATAACTTATTTAGGAAAGAAATCTGTAAGAAATTAGTATTAAGACTTGGTATTGTTGTCTGAAGTACTTGGTGCTCACTGGAAACTGTGACTTAAGTTCTAACATATGCCTGTGAGATACAACATTATCCCATTTTACAAAGAGCAGAACTGATCCCTGCCATCACATTAGTGCTGTCATGTTCGTTCCTGGTTCAGGTTGCAAGTAAGTGCTGTGGATATAGTTAGCAAAAAGAGCTTTGATCTTCTAAATGACTTTGACAATCTCCCGAGCCTGTGACTTAGGTAAAATTCTCCGAATAACCACACAGCTACACTCTAGCACAGAAAGGAGCATGACCCCATTCTAAGGACACCTTCTGGTTCCCTCCAAAATGCACACTTTTTGCTGCACTAAAAATAGTGCTTCTCCAAACTAGAATGTAAAGAAACAAAGTGTTTGACTCCACAGACAGCTTAGCTTAAAACTACTCTGGGTAGGCACAAATTGTATAGTTTATCATGCCTGGAAAGCATTAACTACAAACCAATCTTCTTTACTTTGGAGAGACATATGTGGGTCTGCTTCTGGTGTTTCATTCAGCAAGAAAGTACTAAGGGCACCAACATAACTTCTACATCTGCTTTTCAGCTTGGGACACAATTGACTTCCAATACATTTAAATGTGGACTTTTAAAATCCAGACTGCCAGTCGCAGACTGATGGACATTTGGCCATTTCTTGCTCCCTGGGAGCACAGTAACAGACGTTTCAAATTCCTCTGGTCAAAAGTATGTTATTCATAAGTATAGACGCAAAGATTTAGTTCTTCTTCCATCTGCTGGGAACCTTTGTGCAAATAGAAAGAACTGCAATAACACTGTGCCTCACTGTCCTGACCTTCCTGCCTTTGGTGATCTGCAAGAGAAATCCCTCTCCACTTGTTGCCAAAACAGAAAATCCAGCAGATATGCAGTACACGCTGTGTGCAACTGCAGCTTGGTTCTGGCATATGCTACCAGTGAGCACCTCACTCAGAAGCTCTGGGCTCATTGCCCTCTTACGCAGCCCCTATGCCCTTTGCTGCCCATGGAAAAGGTGCCTCACTACTGGAGGTTACCATACACGTGTGGTGTTTAGTATCTGGTGATGGCAGAGGGTCTCAAAACTGTGTGTGTATGTGGGGATGGATGAGGGTTAAGTGGGGGGAAAGGACATAGCTATATTTGCTCTGCAGGATCCTGGTGTTGACTCAGCCATGCTGGTTCCTGCCTTGGTGCCAGAGAACCGGATGGACTTGCACATCCACTAGGAAACCTAGTGAACACTGATTGTGTGGAGCCAGCAGGCAGAAATGCCTGCATCCAGTTCCCTCTTTTCTGAATGCATAGGCAGCTGCACTGCCATGAAATGCCCATCAGGGGTTGAGTTTACCAGACTAGTAGGGTGTTTATTAATTAATGCTCTGGTTTGCATGGTCTACGTGGAAATGCCTGTAAGTCATGGAGATGGAGCCCTATTTCTGGCAGGAGATGAACTGCCAAAAGCTTTTATCCCCATCTCATATCTTAAGCAGCAGACGCTCTGCCCATCCAGGCGGTGTGTGATGCTCTGGTACACTTAACACCTAGATTTTTCCACTTTTGTGGCTGAGGAACTCACTGGTTCACTGGCTCTTGCTGGAAACACTTTTGTACCAAATATAGACTACAGCTGAGAAACACTGTTAAGTAAGTCTTGTGAAGAATTTGGCTGGTAAAGGTCAGAACTATGCTGGTTTTGTCTGCCCAGGAAGCAGTACATATTTTACAGGTACAGTAGCTCATGTGAGATAGATAGCTGAGAAGTGTGCATCAGCAGGTAGTCTGCCTTTCCTGTTTGATTTAGCTAAGCACGGAAGACTCTCTTGCTACAATTCATAACTGGGAAATAACAAATTGCTGAACTCAGCATCAGATGCTGCCAAACAGTTCTGTTTTCAGACTCCTGATTCATGTTTTCCAAAAGTGCAGGACAGTCAGTGATAACTACGTTAAAACAGCGCTTTTAATATTGTTTGCTGCTTTGCACATTAATTGGCATTGCTCCTCATCCTCACAGCTTTTTTTCTCATCTGTTCCCCACGTGACTGTTCACAAGATTGCCAACAATGTATAACTAAGAAATGCAGAGCAATTCTTTGCATTTTTTCCTGTAATACCTACTATGGGAGAAGTTTGAGAGGGTGGCCTCTTGACTCCCAACAGCTGAAATGGTTGAGACAACAGATGGCTGTATTTAAACACTTCAATTTTTTTACTCCTCCAATGTGTCAAAAGGATCCATCTCTACATTTGATCTAACTATGGTAGGCCATGTGGACAAAGGATCTGATGGATTCCATGTGAAGTGTATGACTCGGGGTAAAATTTGTCAGATTAAATTCCCTGGTTTGTTTGCTTCTGAATTTTGTAGGCAGGAGAGAGAAAAATATTTCTAAAAAATGTCCTTGGGGTCTTTATAAGCAAGTATTTGATATTAGCTCTGGTATTGTTCTAACAGTCATTTGTAACTCTCCTTTTTTATAATCATAACTATATTGTTGCAAATAATTTTTTATCCATTTTTTTCTAGTTCTTGTGTCCCCAAAATTTGAATTTACCGAAGGAGAAAGAATAATATAGTTTCCTCAAAAGCGTAGTGAGTACTCATAGCAATAAAGAATTTGCTGCTCCAATAGATCTGTTTATATATAATGAGGCATTGATTAAGTCCATGGCTCCTCAGTTTATATTTATAGCACACATTCACTCTAGGTTTTATTTATAGGTTACCTTTTAGTCTTGTCTATATTATATGTCTCTCTTGTTGGTAACGACGCTTGAATGTCATTTAAACAGTCTTACAGTAAATGCCAACCAGATGAGATGGTTGTTCATTGGTCCTTCTTAGGGGAGGCCTCTGCACTTCTCTTGGACTGTTTCTATTAATGGAGCACCTGAACTTGCTTGTGGGCTGTGGGCCTCCACCTGCCCCCCATTGGCTCCCACAGCCTTGCGGCTTCCACCTTGTTCTCTACTCATACTCGTGTCCTCCCTGTCCTCCTTTCCATGTGTCCTCCCACTCCTCTTCTCCACTCTGCCTTTCCCTCCACCTGGTTCTAGTCACTCACCCAATTCGTGGCATACCCTTCACCACTAATCTACCAACATCTTCACAGCAATGGTTTCATTGTGTTGTTTGAAATTAGTGTAAGGAAAAGTATTTCTTCTTCCTGGACAGCAGAGAAACTTATCACCCTGTTTCTGGGCCTGTTCTCCTCTGACCCTAACTACGTTCATAAGGATACTGGGGTTCAGGAAAACACATTCTTCTGCTCATCTCTGCTGTCATCATGAACCTTACTTTTTCACTCAGTTTCTCCATCTGTAAGTGGAATAATGACTATAGTCACACAGAATCACAGAATTGTTGAGGTTGGAAGGGTCCTCTGGAGGTCACCTGATCCAACCCCCTTGCTCAAACACAGCTACCTAGAGCTGGTTGCCTGGAGTGGTGTCCAGATGTACCCAGTGTAATCCGCAGCAGTGTACCAAATGTAATCCCTGATTACAGGGTTCCAGGTGTACCCAATGTAATCCACAGCAGTGACACAATTTAACAACTTCATGTCTTTTAAGAGAACTAATCAGAACCACTAGGAATAATGAATATCCCCATATGGGCAGACATTTCTGGTAGTCATTATTTACTTGTTTCAAATGTCTGTCACCTGATTAAAGCTGTTGCTTTAGCTGTTGTTGGACCCAGGACTTCCAGTCTTTTTAATCCAGTGCTGGAAAAACTTTTTTGGCTTTCAGCTAAACAGCCATACTTTAAAACCATTTGCATATTTACACAGCACTGCTTCGCATTGTGCTGTCTTTCCCATATTATTTCTCCATCCTTTCTAAGAAATATACCACACTCTGGTATTTGAGGGCAACTTTTATGAGTGACCTGCAAGGATTAACTGCCAAAGCATACCAGATATATGAAAAGGATTAGTCAAGGAGGGTAGGGAGAAAAAAAAAAGAATTAGATTTCAGTGTTAAAATTTCACGTGAAAAATTGAAACTAATTTTATAGGACAACTTTTAAGCTATTTAAGGAAAATTTGTTTTCTTCAGTTCATAAGAGGAAGGAAATATAGATATGGCAAAATTATTTGATATAGAAGTTATTTTTGTTAGATACAATGATTAAAATATTTTCCTCTTCTTGAAAAAAAAAAAGAAGAGCTGAGCTCTTACTGAAGGTACAAGTAACGTTAATTCTACTGGTAACTTCCCTTTTTAACCTGCCCTGTTAATTTCTCTTCATTTGCTACATGTGTCTTCCAAGACCAGGTCTTGGCTATGGAAGAAGTTGCTGTGAGCTCTTCCACCCACTGAGTTAGACTGTTAACTAATTTTAAAAATAAAATGCCCTAGTGATATCCCTTCCAAGAGCTGTCATACTTCACTTCAGTTGTCTTTTATCAAGTTACTATTTGAAGAAATGAATGGATTTCAAATTCACAGGCCTTGAGTAATAGCAAATTCAAGACTGTCTTTGTGGTTGAAGCTATAAATCCCTGTGAAGTGATATTTCAGGGGGATCTTTGTCTTCTCTGGAGAATGAGGCTCTCAGAAGTTAGTAACTGACCTGTTGGCAAGACATGCTCTACCATCAAAGTCATTGTAAAGAGAGATGGACAGAAGTCCTGTTCTGCGTCCTGGGGTGCTCCACAACATGCAGACAAAAGTAGACATGTGCTCTACAGTTTTACTTCTTCTCCATCAATTTTTGCTAAGTTTATCTGACCTTTGAGGCATCACAAACTTAGGGAATGAAAACCAAACAAGCTTGCTCACCAGCTTCCCCTTAGGCCTCCAAGCTCTATTTATAATTTCTGTAAGCTTTCATTACCTCTGGTCTACAGTATCAAATTCTTCTGAACTAGAAAGGTCACATTCTAACTGTTATTACTGGAGAAATTAATTCAGTGTGTGACATCATAGCTAGACAGTTAATTACCCCATTTAACAGGACACTACAGCTGTTAGAGAATTGTCTGCATGCAAAAAGCTACTCTGTAGTATTTACCATTTCAAGGGCAGAAACTTCATGCAAATTAGCCATTTGCAATTTCAAATTTGTTTTTTAAATTGTAAACATTTCTGGGAGGAACACATTTTTTAGATTAATTCCCAAATCCATATTCACGATAGTTTTATAATAAGTACCATAGTGTGGTGCATTAAATTTCTGTTTTGTTCTTGTGTATTTCTGACATTGTTAACTGTGAAATATTTATTACTTCCAGTGCTCCACCGATGTTGAAAATTAGGAATGAACCAGAAGTTGGTGAAGAGTTCTGGGGACAATGCTGGTAATCTCTTTTTATGCACTTATCTTGACAAGTATCTCAGTTCTAATTGCATTTAATAAGATTACAAACTGAAGCAAATATGTGAATTATACAATAACAAGCTTTCTGTTATTCAGCTTGTAAATGTAAAAGCAAACTCTTTCTTGCTGAAATAGTTATTCAGTGAAAACCCCAATATTGTTGCATGTTTTTATTTTTTAAATTCAATTCTAAGATGAGATAAGTTTAATGACTATTAAAGCCTCACTGGGTACATTTTCTGTAGATCTGGGCAAATTAATATAATAATGGGGTTATCTGGGTAAGTGATATGAAATGTTTATTAAAGCTTCAGTGGTGTGTTTTAGTGAAGCTCAGTAATTTGAATGTTCAAACATGAAATGAATCAGTGACACTGGTTTTGAATCTGTAATCTTTTTCAGTAAATGGACTGTTCAATGAGTGCTGAAACAAATGAAGCCTTGTTTTCTCTTACTAGTCTCCTTTCTGTCATCCCCTGTGTGTGGATCTCAGTATTGTCACCACCAGTGATGCTCCCACTTAAAAGCATAGGGCTGTGGCTGACCTGAAGCCATACACACCCTGTCCATCCAGTCTGTAGCTGCTAAGGAATATATCTGATGACTAAATTTAGTCTGGTTTTCCAACTGTTGCTGTGTTAAGCAACAGATTAACACTATAAGATCTCCATCATTTATATATACAAAGGGGTTGAGCTGTCCTCAGTGAGAATTGACTGAAAAAAGCTGTGATTGTCTTGAGGGAGATGGGACAACATCTTAACTTAATAGCACCCTAATTTAAAGACATCACTTGCTGAATTATCCATGACAATTGGGAATACTTAGGCATCACCTGAGGAGCTACCAAATCATCCCCTTCCAAAACAGAAGTTTATTTTTGATGATAGTAAAGAACAGATTATGATGCTGATGGAAACAGTCTTCCTGAAGTTTTAGACAGAGAGCTCAGAGATTGCTAAGATTAAAACTAACAAGACTCAAAATAGTTGCTCCAATACTAGGTAAAATCCTGCTGGTGGGGGAGATGCAGAACAAAAGTTACCTCTATTTCTCCCTGTTGCATAGGAGAGTTAGGAGTCAGAAGGAGAGTGAATATGGCTAATTGCACATGGGTAATCCTCAAACAAATAAGCAAAGCACTGCATGGGCAACAAGTGAAAATGACAAGGAACCCCCCTTCCTCAGTCCACTGTCACCATAGTCTTGTTCCTAGAGGGGACTTGTGCACACCTCCATTGTAGCTGTGACAGAGTAGTGGTGACAGAGTAACAGTGATTCCCACAAAGAAAAGCAATAGCTGAAAGCCAGATGGCTTTACGCAGAGAAACAACAGGATCTATTACCTTGAATAAGTAATTGTATTTAATTTTAAAAAAATTTCCTGTGTTGAAAATGTTTCCAGACTGTTACCCCTTCCCCAGTCCAAGTGGAAAACAAAATGCCATTCAGCAACAGAGATGGGGTTGGATCCAACATAAACATTTCCCAGCTAGGCATTCTCCGTAGAAGCGCGTAGTCATTTTTTCCATATACAGTGGGAAAGACAAAGCCTCTGCTTAAAAGGCATTCCTCTCTGAAAAGGGGGAGGGCTAAAATGTTTTAGCTGTCTGCAAGCTGGCTAAGGATTAGAGATTAATACCAGCCTCTGCTCTAATGTACTTTTTACTGCAGCCACTCAGTAAAAAACTTACTCTTACAGATGCTCACTGTTGGAAATAGAAAAGTTGTAGTTGGAAAAGTAGATATTTGATTTCCCTCTTTCAAACAAAATGTTAAATTTATACAAGGAGAACAATTTACAGTGTTGTTTCCTCATTAACCACCCTCCACCCAGTTTCCACAAAACATTCACGTGAGGTGTGGGTTTTGAGTCACACTTTCTCCTCTTGAGTCCCTCAGATAAGTGAGACACAATCAGTTGACAAACTGCAGCACTCCCAGAGAGACTTCCAGACAGAGACAAAAATTTTCAAGGGATGAAAAATAAAAGTGGCCTTTAAAGCAGGTGCAACTGTGCTCATGGGACTGTTAAAACTTACAGGGTAAATCTGAAGCTCCCTTTGATTTCCCTTTTGCAGCAACTTCCACCGACCCCAGATTTCTAGCTATAATTTACTGGTTTGATTATGCAGTGAATTTTGAAACGCTGGAATTGCAGTGAGGACACATAGTGATCTACTTGATCAATAGCCAAGGCATCAATTTAAAAGCTTGTTAGTATAAAACACAAGGTACAGTGTGGAAAACTGGAAAGATCAAGAGAAATAGCTTTCATCTATCACTCCATCCCAACTGTGGACAAAACAGGCAGCTGTTGGGTATGGCTGATGGGAAGGTGCCATGTTTCTGGGCTGTTTTAGTGATGATGTAGAGCCTCCACAGGCAATCCTCCCCATTGATGGGAAGTAGGGAACCATAGAAAACCACAAACCTGCAAAAAGCTGAGCAAACCCCCTCTGACCTTAAACTATGTTTAGACATTCGACATCTGCCCACCTCCTCCCTTGAATGCACCAATGGTGGGTACTGGTGCTCTGGAGACCCTGCCAACCCTCAACAGGCCAGGTTGTGGTAGTTTTTCTGGGGCATCTTGATTTGTAGGATTTTTATTGGTGGGGTAGGGAGGGCTCTGTTTTGCCCTGCCAGCTCTTTTCTTCTTTTTTTATTATTATTTTTTTTTTCCTTCCCCTTTTCTGGATACTGGAGCAGATATTCTCTGAACAAATGATTGCTTCAACAGAATGCTTTTGAAGAGGAGTCCCTGGAGCAAGGAGTGTAGTAGCACAGCATAAGGGAATCAGGAGCAGCAGGCTCTCTGTGGCTCTCCTCGGGCCATCATCCAGACTCAGAGGTGGCAAACCACAGTGGGAAACCCTAGGACATATTGGCCTTGCATTAGCCTTGGTAGAAAATAAGTTTGCATCTCCTGCTGCTCAGTAGACCTTTGATACAACAGCAACAGGATGGATGCATTGTAGGGTGGGATCAGGGTAAAATGCAGACCAGAAATGATTTGGTTTAGTTGCTGGTTCCATGTGCTTTTTCTTCCACCTGATACCAATGCTGAAATGTTGAATGAACCTATTTTTATTCATTCTGGGGAAACAGAGTCAAACAACGGTTCAGAGCCTTACAGTTTCAGCTAAAATGGCTACTTTTACGGATCTTATTGGATGTTGTTCATGCAGGTAGAGTCTTCTTATTCAGTAATTATTAAATTACATTTAAAATTAACATTCAAGTGTGCCAGTTCTTCCCATGCTCCCTGGCTTCCATATGTCATGACTTAAAAAAATAACATTTGACTACTTTTTACAGTCTTGTAAACTTGGGATAGTAATTTCTAAAATATTTTCTACCATCCCCTATTGTTCTTTGGGTCATATTAGGTATGATAGTAACTTTTGAACGCTGGGGTTTTAGCACCATTTCTTGCTAGTTTGTCTTAAAAGAAAAAAAAAAAAGGACTTCTAGTGTTTCTGAAGTATTTATTTTAAGAAAATAACCATTTAAAGAATTGCACAATACAGTTAAAGAGTAATGACAAAGCCAGATCATACTTACTGCATTTTAATCCATTTCTATCTGCATTGCCAAATGCACACTGCATTTGACTGATGGTTAGGAAAAACTCTTTGAGATCATTTAACGACAAAGAATTAGATTTCAAAAACTGTGGAGTTCTAACTGCTTTGTGTACAGTACTATTCTGTGATTGTTGAATCTTGCATTAGGATGCATAACCCAAACATCCCCAGCTCATGGTGGTGTCTCAAAATGAACTGGGATCAGATCCAAATGTTCAAGAGGACCAATTAAAATATAAAAACCAAGGGTGTCTGGTGTTTGAAACCTGAGTCCAGAAGCAAATAGTAAATTATGAGTGACTTGTTATGCATTACTCAGAAATTAGACCTATTTTACAGATCTCTTGAATACTAGGAGCTCTAATTGTTATCAGTTTAAATCAGGACATGTTCTCCTTCAGAAACCAATTCTTTTACTGCTTTTCATGCCCCCTGGAAAAACTGGACTTGTAATTCCTTCCTTACTTCCCATGTCATGAATAAGAGTGGGCATGAAATGCCTTTTATTGGTATTCACAGCCCTGAATAAGCTTTGGGGCACTTTGCTGGTACTTGCCCAAAACTTTGTGGGAACTCACTGCAGTGGAGCTTAAATTGTGTTGTTATGGCGGGTGCTTTATGCACCTTCTTGAAATGAAGAACATTTCCCACTATCCATCTGCTGTGTCCTGTACTTCCATTTGCTTCAGCTTCCTATGATTTAAAAAGTTTGGGGTCTGGCGGCTGGACTCCAAGCAGCTGATTTTCATTAAAGCTTTGATGAGAAACTTAAGCTGGAATCACAAACATCTGCAGTAAAACTTCCTCCCCACTAATAGACGTTTCTCAGAACATAACCTTGTTGTAACAGAAAAAGCCAGCAGCTAGAAATCCAAATTACCCATTATGGGAGTTAACCTAACATAACCTCAAGGGTCTGAGATGAATTCATTTAAATTTCTGCTTTTTTGAAGGTATATGCAGTTTTCATTAGCTTAAAGAATATAAAAGTTTCTGTCAAGCTAAAACCCTTTTTGGCTCACACCTCAGGATTAGGTCTTCTGCTTCTTCATTTAGTGCTAGTTTGTTTTGAACAGATAAACGCCACAAGTAGGGATCAAATTGTGGTTTCTCTAAACAGTCTGCAATAATTTGTGTTCCAACCTGTATAGGTGAAGGGCTGAAGGCAACTTGGTGATGGTTTGATTCTGTTAACAAGTGGCTGGGACTTAAAACCGCTCTATTTTTATATATTTAATGTGACCATTTTAGAGAAGTGAGTTTGTCACAGGTCTCCATGCTAATTATTATCTATAGCTTTAGAGAACCAAAAAGAAAACACCTTGAATGTTCTTTCTTGCTTTTGACAATTTGGATCAGTAGCTGCTGTTAGAAGTCAGGTGGGAAAAAATGATTGTCAAACTTGTCATTTTAACATGCAAACTCCAACATATAGTTTCTGCCTCTTAATTTATCTTATAGTAAATGGCTAATTTTACCTTGACTATTATGATTGTTTCCTTTAAAGGATTTCTTTTGTCCCTCTGCCTTTCCTCTGAGCCAAAAACACTGGTGCTGGAAACAGTTTTCCTCTTCCATCTGTCCAACAATATCATGCCTTCCTTCACTCTGGGAATTGGCTTCTTGCCCTGTCCCAACTATTTTGGGTTTTTTTCTTTACTCTTAGGGCTCTTGATTATCTCATTCTTGCTCAATTTTTTCCTCTCCTTTTTCTTCTTCCTTCTTGACTTTGCTTCCTTTCCCACTATTTGTGTCACTTCTTTCCACAGAGGACATTTGAAATTACCTTCTCTTTTTTTGGCAAATGTCTCCATAGTATGTCTGGCTCCCCTTTCTTCCACTAATCCTTCCCATACTTGTCTCCTGTACTGGGCTCTCTGCTATTTTCTTGACCTTGTGTAGTCATTTACATCAGAATGAAATTAGTATTTTTCTGGATGTCACCTTACATTAATTTTGCATTAAAGGGAGTGATTGCACAACATGAGTCACGGGACATAATTTGCTTTAATCTTTAGTATTTGAAGTCTCATACCATTGTTTGTTCTCACCTTAGACTCTGTAAGGAACTTGCTTCTTACTGAGGAACAAAGACTACGTCTATATAATTAAAACCACTGTGTCAGTGGAATTTACAAACACAAATGTTGACACTGGCAGGCTTCAGACCCAAATGGTAATGTATGACCTGCCTCTTATTTTAAAGGCATGTGTTTGACAGTGGGATATAACTGCTCTCAGAGGCTACTTCTAGTTTTCAGTTTTAATTCTGTGCCTCATAAAAACTGGAGGTGTCTCTCCACCCCCTTTCCTTCTGCTGTGTCCAAGCTAATGAGTGGAGCCCCAAAACAAAGATTTCTGGTGTTTGCCACTGGCTTGTTTGCTTTCATTTGATATGTCTGTCAGTTTAAATCCTCTGCTTCCATCTCTGATGAATATTCCTTGTAAATATTTTAATCTAATCCTTATTTGGAAAAAATGATCTCTGACTTAATGCTGCCAACTGCAGTTGGGTTATACTGATGAGTTTCATCCAGCACTTTGTACTCACTCTCTTTGTTTTTCTCACTGTCTCCCCAGGTACATCAGGATTCAGCACTGTAACCCTCATGTCTCCTTATCATCTTTGTGAGCCAAGGAACTTAATCATCCTAAACAGCACACACAAGCAACTGAGTACTTGAGTGTTTTTCATATTGATCTGCCTCTTGATAGACAATACAACACAACCAGATAAAGTATCCAGTGCTTAATTATCTTTGAAATTAAAACTTGTAACTAACTTCTAGTTTGAACTATTCGTTCCAACTATTCTCCATTTGTTTCATATGATGAGACCTTCTTTTGTTAGACTAGCGAGCCTATTTTATTTTTTTTCGTGTGCATGTGCTTACACAATAAATTCAAAGTTTTTTGTTAAACTCCCTCTGAGCTGACTAGATTGGATTGTAGATTCAGTTGGATTGTGGATCCAGACTGGATTGTAGATTGTAGATATCTTCTGATTCCTAACACTGTAAAACTTCTCATGATACTTTTCCGAATGATTTTTATCTATTTATAAGTGTTCTTGAAACAGAGGCAGAGACTACACTATTCCACATACACTGTTCCATGCCAGTCACTACCAGTGCTCTTTATATAGGTAACATGACATTTCATTGTGTGGAATCTAGTCCAGTTAGTTGAGACATCTGGATTTTGTGCCCCAGCCTTTAGCTTATTAATAAAGCTGTCCTGAAGCGAGTACCCGCCATAGTCCTTACAGAGGAAGAAGCTCATTTGAGGGCCTCCAGGAAAGACAGCTAGGAAACAGAGGTTTAGAAAACCCAATGTCTCCATTACTGTATGCGGAATTTGGGTTTATACTTGAGGACGGTGCCTGATATGGTTTTAAAAAGTTTAGGCACAGTTTAGGTGTACGGGATCACCTGCTGATTAACAACCAGGGCACAAAGCTCCTGGATGTTGCTGAGATCCAACTCAAACCCACGATCTGCTCTCTGAGTGGGTACAGTGTATTAGTATAACATTGTAAATATAGTTAGTCCTCTTCTTTCTGTCTTCAAGAGGCTTTCATTCAAATCCAAGACACAGAAAAGCTACACATTAACATTAATTCTGAACTTTTAAATCACTTCTCCTAATTCCTCTGAGTCTGAGGCTACAAAACACGGGAAAGAAAGAGGAGTGAAAGATGAGAAATATTCACTGATATGTATTTACATAAATTGGGGTCTCCTGTTCTTCTATAAGTTCATAATAACAAATGCTTACCAAGATTTAAGAGCGTTCTACCAGGTATAGCTCGGAACCTCCCACCAGCACTGTTTCAGAGCTTGCAGATTTCTTAAGATGTTGTGTAAAGCAGAATCATATGCGGGCCAAATGCTGACCAGCACCTGCCCCACACGCGGTAACATCGTGACTTCTGTCTGCCCTGATCTGTGCTCCAGCTTTACAGTGGCATGTTTCACATCAGGGTTGACTGGCACCACAGTCCACTGTGAAAACCCCATTGTTGGCTCTGTAACTCTGCCTTGTAAATCTGCCCCCTTTGTATAATTTGGCACTATTCATTGTGACTAACAGCCTCTGTCTGCTTGGGAGAGCTGTAGGCCTGAGTCAATATTTAGACGAAAGAGCTGAATCAAACTGCGCTGTGTAAGGGAGTTTACTCTGTGGTTCACTGCGAGCTGCAGGTTAAGAACTCAGGCTTTGAAAGAGGCTAATTCAAACCTCCTGGAATAAACCCAGTTCCCAGGGCTGGAGAAGGAGAGGTGGGCTTTGTGAGATGGAAGCTCTCTGGGGACCAATGGACATGTTCCTTCTTTGGCTGAGAGACTACCAGACCACCACTCTCTGGCCTCTACATCAACCTCCAGGCTTAGAGCCAGTTCCCCAGCTCCAGTTACCAACTACATATGTGGATCAATGGGTAAGTAAGTTCTCACTGTTACAGAGCCATCAGTCCTATCCCAAAAGAGCATCATACTGGGCCTCCTTAGAAACTGCCATAGAGATGGGCCCTGAAATGAAATAGTAAGGTAAGGGGAATCTGCAGTTAGCAAAGGGGCCTGAAATCCTGACTGTCTCCTCATGAATCCATAATATCCTACAGCAAGGGCCTTGGTGTAGCAATGGCAGGCAGTGTCATTCATTCATAACATGGGCTCCAGAGTCTAAATGCAATTGCAGGGGCAGAAGGAAGCTGCTGGAGCAAACAGCTATTAGTGAATCTTATTAGATCAAATCTACAAATGAAACTTTAAGGAGGATTGGAATGGGTATAGGAGACTAAACTGTCATTCCTCTGCAGCATCCAATATATCTTACAGCACTTTCCCAAGGTAAAATCTAATATAGTAAAGAGAAACAATGTGAACTGTGTCTTTGGGAAAACCATGTTACACAATCATATTGAGAAAGACTAATAATCACTCAAGCCCATTACTCTGCGAAAAGCAGCTACAAAACTCATCCGACTTCTAAATCAGGCATTTCATTGAGGGACTTTCCATGTTGTAAGCAACAGGTGGCAATGAGACTTCCCAGGGCTGATCCCAAGCCAGGGGAGAAGACATCCCACGTCATGGAGCCCGTCCAAGCCTGGGATGGCTCCCGAGAGTCCCTGTGCTGAGCTGAGCAGGGTTTAGCCTCCAGTTTTCTCACACAGGTCATGTTTCTCACCAAGCCCCTAGCAGGACAGGCAGGCGTTTCCCAAGGCTGCCCAGCTGCTTGGAGCCTCTGCAGGGGGAGATCAGCGCTGCCTAGCCCCATGGTAACCCACCCTCACTGGCTGAAGGGTGTGTGGTTGTTAGTTCTGGCAATTGGAGCGTAGGGGGAAAATTAGCCTCGTGGTATCAGAGATTGTGATCTTGATATTGTCACAGTGACATGGCCGTGTTAATCTCACCTCATTTTTGGATGTCATGCTAGAAGAATTACTCTTTCCCTTCCCATGACCTTATGTAACTCAATTTGCCTCCTACTTTGCGTCTCCCACGCATGAGACATTACTGTCCCCCTCTTTCAGTGTATGCTGGGGTAATTTATTGTTTTCTCAAGCTGTATTTTTGAGTAATCCGTTCCTGATGCAGCCTGGCTAGAATGAGGGGTATCAACCAATCCCAAAACACAGGGGTTGCAGGAAATTTTTCTACCATCAAATTGCTTCTTAGGTCTCTCTAATTTCATTTGTCAATAATTCCAACCTCATACTTTTTGGAAGTCTTAAAATCTCTGCAGGTGTTTTCTCTACAGGCTGTTTCCTACACACGTTTGATTTATTAACCCCACTTACATTGCAAAAAGGAACTTCAGAGACAAGAGCAAAAACTTATACGGTACAGTGTTTGCCACCAAAAGACAGACTCTTTCTGGAAGTTTAAGTGAATTACAGTTGCGGGAACTACAACAAGGCAAGCAGAAAAGTGTTGTGACAATTAACCCTTGTAAAATAGCCCTGTTTGGACAGGCCTGTTTAGTTACGTTGGCAGGCAAGTCAGAGACGTGCTAAGCCAGCCTCACTGCAAAGCACAGCAGCTGTCTGCTCACAGCAGGCAGGGCATGTGTACATTTTGAAGTTTGAACTGTATCTCTCCAGTCCCGAAATGCAATGTCTCAGACCCCCCACAAAAAATCCTCCGGTATCACTTTAAGGATCGAATGATTAAGCTAACGTTAACCAGATGGGAGCTTCGACACAGACAGATGAAAGCAGAAAAGCGTAGACGCTAGAGAGAGAAGGGAGTTACTGTACCTCAGCAAAAGGCACCCAACTTCCAGTAGCTACTGCCTGCTGCTGCCCTCTGATAACAGTGGCTTCTTGCGCGCTGACCGCTGAGCTACCTTCAAAGTCAAACTGAAAAACGCCTCCCTCACTCGAGGCTGTGCTGGAGGAGAAGCATCTCAAAAAGAATAATACAGGAGAAACGAGGGGCCAGGCGGAGATCAAAGCCATTTCCTCGCCTTACATCCAGCAATGGTCTTCTAGCGTCTCAGTAATTGTTTACCCTCTTCTGCAATCAGCCCCCCTTGGCTTAGTGGTGCCTCAGTTATTTTAACTTTCTTTCAGCATCCAGTTTCCAGATGTGGCACTTCAAGGCAGTCTAACCAGATCCTGATTTAAAAGAAAAAAGAAGAAAAAAAAGAAAAAAATAAAAAAGGGAAAAGAAGGGAAGAAAAGTGCTTTTGCTGCCTCCCTCGTTCACTCTCTGTGCCTGTGGCTCCTCTTTTTCCCCAGAGGCTCCAGCTCAATAACATACAGATGGGCAGTGCTTAAGCAGAGAGTGTCAAACAGAGATTGTATTCCAGGAAAGCACCGCTGGTTCCCCAGCCACCTTATCTCCCCCTGTCAGGATACAGACTGACGCTCTGCTCGGTGCTCTGGCTTCCTTCACATGTTCACATCATTCCCTTTTTTACCTTTCGTGTGGAGACCCTCCCACTCAAACTTTGCCATTCAGAAAGTGAGGTCACCCTTTCCGCCCCCCACGCCACCCCCCCCACCTCCATCCGACTGCTCCACATGAAGCACTGATTCTCATGACTAGGTTTTTTTAACAACTCCAGTTTATTCAGTGGAAGGCAGAAAGGTGTCAAATTTATTAAAAAACCCTCCAGATCAACCTTTTCTTTTGGCATGGGGGAGGGGAGGCTGTGGGCGGGAGGAGGAGGAGGAGGAGAAGGAGGAGGGAGACAGCCTGGCTGTGCCATGGGCTAATAGGACTGAGGGGCTTCTCTAACATGTTTCATTCAGATCCTTTCCCTCAAGCCCACCTCTCAGCTTCTCATCAGCTCATGTAAAAGAATATCGTTCACTGTGATTTTGGAAAATGACTTCATTGCTCAGACTCATGAACTTTATTTACAAAGAGCATCTTGTATTCCTTTTTCAAGAGATGCTTTGTGAGGCCCTGGTAACAAGGCTTGCAGTGTGCTTATGAAAGTGAGCTGAATATATGGCCCACAGCTGACTTAATTTTATGACTACAATCTCAAAAAGACAACACCATAACCCTTGCTATATTTTGGGACAAAGTCAGGGTATAATTATACTAATGTTCACCATTCTAACCTTGTCTCTCAGCTATCCTGTGTGCAGGGGTTTGTAGCACCAGTGGCCTGTCAAACTTCATTCTTCATTCTTCACATAAATTGGCTTATCAGGCTTCATTCTAGGAGCAGATTTCTTTTTTCCACCTCCCTGCCCCCTTTCTTGTCTGACTGAAGATGTGAACCAAGGAAGCAGTCAGTGGAGGATTAAGAGTAAAATAAAGTGTTTTGGGGATCTGCTAACTGGCGGGAGGAGGTAGGCACAGCTTTGGCCCGATAAATGTCATGTAGAGACTACAAAGAAGTTAACCATCAAGAAATTCTGCCTCTTCCAGAAATGGTGTAGCTGAACAGGCAAGGCCATTCAAGCTTGTGGGACAACGTATTACACTGAAGAAAAAGCTGTGCAGCCAAGGTATGTAGGAGGAAATGACAGATAGCAATGGTAGCTGCAGGTAATTCTGTCCTGAGACCAATGGAAATGTCTCCCTGTTACCTGGACCTGATGTGAAGCACACTACCTCCCAGGAACCTGAGGATGAGATGCTATTAAGGGCTGCCAGGACTTTTGTATCCCTTTCTGCTAATGCCAGTCCTGGGAATAGCCCAGAACAGGTATGAAGGCTTAGAAAGCAGAAGATCAGGGAGGCCCCGGGCAGGGACCCCATGAGGTTCCCATTAGGCCTACTGCTATAGGGATGAGTTTGACGTGTAAAGATAGCATTGAAGCAGGGGCAAGACAGGGAACAAAACATCATGACAGTAACAGCCAGAATCACAACTTGTGTGGTGGCAATGGAGGTTTCTAACTACTCAGTGAATTGTGCAGCAAATTACTGGGATATGTGGGACACAATTTTTTTTTGATACTTTTTTTTGGAAGAAGCAGCCACCAGAGAATCTTCTACATCTGTGCCCAGGCATAAGGAGGAACTGTAGACAGAACAATGAAGATGACCTGGGGAACAGTTACTTAAGGTCAGCCTTTGGATGGGAAGAACAGGAAAGTTAAATCTACATGTTTCTGGCAGTTGGTCTTCAACAAGTTCAGTGACTTAGAGGGAAGTTCTCTTTCCAAGTAGAAAAGGAATTGAAGAAAGTTGTCTGAAAAGAAATGACATGAACCAGAAAGATGGGAAAGACAGGAAGATTTAGCCAGACTGTGTGATCTTTCTGAACCTGAAGCTCAAGAAAGAAACATATGAGCAAGGAAAACTGAGACTACCTCTGAGCACTGAAAGACGAAAGCTGAAAGGTAAAGGCAGAAAATGAGATGCAATTTTAAAGACAATAGGAGTGTGAGGAAGACATGGGAGATACTCGGCTCGATATCCATAAAAGGGAGAAAGTTATCAGAGGATAAATTTGAGAAGGGAAATTGTTTAAGGTGGGGGACTGTGTTAAATGCTGTCTTGAGGGTTTTCCTAACTCTGTGGGCTTCAGTTTCCCAGGAAGTCGTTAGCTGTTATGGTTTTGGCTTTGGAGAGCAAACCAGCTAATTATGGTGAAAAAAATAAGGCATAGCATTGCTTTTCTAAAATTGATTGTGCCTTCATTTTTTTTCTTAATCTGGATAGCATTGCAACAATGAAGAACAAGATTCCTTCTAGAATATTTTGAGAGAATTTCAGTAAATAAAATTTCAGAATAGAAGATTCTTTAAAAGCATTCCTTTCAAAAAGGCAATTTTCAGAGTGTGTAAGTGTTATTTGTGTCTTTTCATCTGTCCAGTGATGTGGTTTGGGTACAGTTTCAGACTGGGAGTATGTCACAGAGAAGTATCAGTATGCAAGAGGAATTGTAGACCAGTGATAGGTACTAGTATTACATTGAGTGATTCTCAGTTTAGGCAATTTAGTTAATAAAAAATAAATAATTAATTAATTAATTTTTAATGAAGGAATTAAGATTAATTGTATTATTAAACTGATAATTTAATATCTTTTTAAGAGTTTTTTTATTGCAGGGATGGTGAAAGGAAGTTGAACAGTGTATTCCTGCAGACTTACTTTAGGCCAAGATCCTGCAATCGTGTATATTAGTCATGTAAGGTCTTCAAAGGATTCAGGGCTTACATGTTTGCACAATTGGTAGTTGTATTGGGAACCAGTAGCAGCATTTGGGGGCAGCAGCTGCAGGGTGCCCTGGGCTGGTCCAGCTGGTTTGACAATGGATGGAGACAGCCCGCAGTACCCCAAAACATGTCTCCTCAGATCAAACAGATGCTATAAAGGGCAATTGCTGCTGGGACAAGAAAAACGGGAATGATACAAGGGTGTACTGACAACACACAGAAGGAAAAATATGAAGATGCTAAAAAAGAGCCTCACGAGGACAGATTTCAAGAGATGCATTTGGAGAAATTAAATGGAGGAGAAGTGATAGAGGACATTGCTGGGGAGATAACTGGTGATACATAGAGCTTGGAAAGATGCCCTTGCTGGGTAGGGTGCCCACCTGAGGGTGACCCACACCGGGTCATGGCAGGGACACCCTAAGGGAGTGCAGCCTGTGTGTGATCCATGCAGGTCAGAGACAGTCCTGAGGATGTAGATTAGAAAGGGACTAGGAAGGTGTTGGACAGAAGTTGGGCCTGGAGAGAGGCTGTTTTCTTGCACATTTCTCAATATCTAAACCAGTGATTAAACATTTCTGTTTCTTTATTTCCAATAAATTAAATTATATGAAATGCTCTGAGTTGAGACTGCTTTTCCTCTGATGGTAATGAATATGGAATTCTTATGAATGAGGCTGAACGAGATATATTCACCCAGAGCAACTGTGAGCTTCACGAGCCTTTCTCAGTGCAGCAAACTCACCCTGGGCATTCCATTGAGGTACTGTCTTCTTCAAGTACGCATCTACCTTTTGAGAGTGAGAAATACCATTAGAAATATCAGGAAGGATGCTTAGATTACAGTTTCTTCAAGTAAAGCCTGATTTTTATTGTACATGTGTAGCAGGTAACAAAATGAACTTCAGTGTATGATGAAGGCATCTCACCCAGCAGGTTAATAGTAATGCAAAAACTCTGAAACACATTTACAGAAAATAGAAAACACCATTCTTGAAATGGGCAAAAAATTACATTGTTACTCATCTCATCTCTTTATGTAAAATTGGACAGAGAAATTCATATCCCTCTAAAAGAGTTCACAGTACTAATTTACAACACTTTGAGAGAGGTAATATGTAATATTGTAATTATTCTCAAGATCAAAGGCTTAAAAGGAGGAAGATGTCTGCTTAATGTCAGAAAATCAGATCCTTAAAAAAAATCTCAGACTGGCCCAAGGCATTAAAAATCTTGAAAATCTCATGTGATGAATTTATTTAGGGAAGGAAATACAGATAACTTAAAATGGTAGAATTATTAAATAATAAATAATTTATTCTTATGAAATACAAGGAATCAAGAAAGACACAGTTCATTATAGGTCCCAAGATCTAAATCTCACCACAAATGTATATTAGTCCCATACCAGGAAAATTGTAACCAAAATAATATGAGCAGAAAATATTGTATAAATAAATATTGCTATACAGTGGAATAGCTTGCTAAATATCAACTGTTTACAAAATCTCTTTCCTGATTTTAATCTTAAATCTTTTTAAGAAATTAAGATTTGCGTAGAGATTTGGAAAAATGTAATTGGTGCATAGGCTGCTTATAAAACCTCAAACCTCTGAATGTAAATTCATGCTGTGCTGGACTTCCAGTTTCTTTATCCTTGGCAGAGATCACGTAGATGTGTTACGTGAGCAGTCTTAGATTTGGAATGGGTCTTCTTTGATATGGTAGGGTACAGAAACAGGAGTTTCTCCTTCTGTTTTCACAGTATCATCTTCTATTCTTTTTATGAGTTCTTTCCCCCGTCTTCAGCATTTGATTTTGATTCACTATGATAGACAGCAGGATTAGTGAAAGGCAAAAGGAAGAATCCAGTGGAAGGCTTACTACAAATAACATATTCCAAATTAACCAATCTCAAGGTTTTGTGTGTGGGCCACTGGTGGTTTGTCAGGTCCCAGTGGGAGATCTGCAAGCAGTCTGTTGAGCTCTGGTGCCAAGTGTTACCAGTTAAACATTTGATAATGTTGCATGTGGTCCAATGGATATGTTGACAGATGACTGATGTTTGTGATCCAAAATGTTTTGGAACCAGTATTCAAAGTACCTTTGTAAAGGTTAGAAGACATTGGCACAATATCTATGTATCATCAAATGAATTAACAATCCCTTCAGGGGCAACAAGCAATAACTTGTCTGTCACGGTTTGTACCAGACAGAAGTGCTAATAAAATTTCAGTTATGCAAGGAAAAATGCACTTTCGTTAATTATTTCATGTGTTTTGGATTATGACATCCTAGGAAAAGTTTAAGTTTGCAGATAGAAGATAGAATTTTCTGCCTTGATACTTGTTATTGCCACATTCTTTTTCCTCTACAAAACTCTTCAATTAAGCATGCAAAAATCTTGTAAGTCTGATGAAAATGCCATTTTTCTTCAGTACTAGAGTATTATTAAAGGCAAGCTTGTTTGCTGAGAAAGATTTCTCAAGGTTTTCACCTCCAAAGTGCAAGAGGGAAGCAACTGCCTATCCTGCGAAAAGCATTGTCCTCAGGAGCTGTATAGACCTTGTAAGACTAGAAATGAATGACAAGCACCGTGTAATTCTAGATAACTTAGTTGAAAATTCCAATCTATGCTAGTTGCTGGTCAGTCAGCTTTAGAATAGTCATTTTCCCAATAGCAATCAATAAACAATAACACCATTTCCCTACCTTTTAAATATGAAAATCTTTTGGTACTTCTGGTCATTTTTGTCACCCATGTCTGAACCCTCTCCTCTGATGCTCTTGATATATCGTTATTCCTGTTGAGTAGCCTGAACTATAGAGGTGCTATATGACTTTTAATGGCATTATTTACTTCATTCCTTACATATCCTAAGATTCTATCTGCTTCTGCAACAGTTTCTCTACACATATTCCTGACAGGGGTTAAGAGGTGTTAGCACAACTCTCATTGTGTAGAAGGGTGCATGACAAAAGGAAATAGTATCACAAGTAGTGTTGCACAAATAGCAGAGATTTAGTAGTCTTAAAAAGTGAATTAGAATGAACTAGAGGAGGTGGGGTTGGAAGGATGAGGTATTTGCAGGGATGGAGACATGCTTCCTGTCTCCTGTGGATGAACAGTTGAATCTTTTAACTTCCAGTTATGATTCTCGTGCAATCTGAGCTGTGGCAAGAGGACCAATGTGATATTCCAATCATTCAGTTCTTGTGACCCAGTGTTTGGCTCTGACACCTTGGCTTGCACATCCGGCACCTGATATTTCCAGATGGTCTCCAATATAAGTTCTTGGCACGTCTGCTTATCTTTTAAGATACAATAAGCCAAGACAAATCAATTCAGCCTGTTATAGCCAGGAAAGTGATACATTCTGCTAGAACAAAATAAAATGTTAAATGAGAAATTTCGAAAAATAAGATGTTAATTCTACAATGGAAAATTTATAAAATATACTTATAGGTTTGTGTGAGCCTGGAGGCGACATGAACAGGAGGGAACAGGAAAACTGTATTTTGGTCATAGATGATCATGATGCTTAATAGCAGTAGATACATTGATGGAGAAAGATGTGGCATTGTAGCATAGCAAGAATATGTTTATTGGGGTTATTGATAGATGTTATTCATAACAGCAAAACATCATACAGAAGACAGGGGATGGTCCTGACTAATAACGTGTCAACAGATTCAACAGCTTCTTTTGAAATCAATAGGAAAAGGCTTCAAATTCAGACTTATAGGATAGAGTTTAATTGTTAGACAAATATTTTGACCTTATTTATAGGCAGTTAAGGAAACCAACGTCTTTTTATAATTAAGGAAGTTGCACTGGCTATTGGTGAAGACAGGAATTATCACTGAACACTCCAGAATAAGTCTAGGATGTGGATAGTGATTTTTTTCCCTGCTGTTAACTGTGTACTCATTTACTTCTGAAAAAGATTATATATAGAAAGAGAAATAATTTTGCACAATTCAAGCATGTTCAGGCTGATGATGAATAATGACCTAGTTCAGATAAATCCTTCCCTTAAACTGGAGGCCTATCCCAACCTCAAGTTTCCTAATATTTTTTTCTTTTGCTACTCTCCTTGCAAATCTTCTCCAAATCTCCAGAAAGCTACTTCTTAATTTGTTAATACTTCATGATTTCACTCATGTCCTTACTGCCCCTGAAAATTCCTTTTTGAAGAGTCCTTAAAGCTACAACAGTTCATTTATGAGGCTGCCCTCTTAGTCTAATGCTTCCTCTCCTTGATTTTAGCTTGGGTCCTTCACTGAAATGCTGGGCACAAGGGGCTATCTGCTCTTCCTGGTCAAGTCAGGAAGCATTTATTCTAACAAGAACAACAAAGAAAACTAAAGCAAAAGAAAGCCCAATATATTTATTTCTAACCACTCATCCTCAACTTGATTTTGATACTGACACCCTGATAAACTAACATATTTAGTTATTGTATTCCTACACAGTACAGCATTTCCCGCTGCATTATGCTTTGACCTACACTGACCGCTTTCCTCTCTGTCTAGAGTCTTCAGATATTTCCCTTTCTCTCCCAGCTTGTTTGTCTGATTCAAGTTGCATATCTCTCTCTTCTTTTTTTTTTTTTTAATTCTCCATTCTCCCTCCAGGGAAGCTTCCCCACCCTTCCTCATCAGTTGTTGTTTGATCATAATAACGGAACATTGGCTGAAGAAAACAAGTTGCATAAAAATCCACACTGAACTTTACATCCCCTCTAGAAGTCCCCATAAAAGAGCTTTCCAAAATTGAAAAAAACCTCCACCCAAAACCCCAAACCCTGGAAAGTTGGCTAACAACTATCCCGAATCCAATAGTGCTTAACTTAGTCTTGGTTATGAAATCACACAGAAGTAGATATTCCAGCTCGGTGCCAAAATGCTTCCCATAGATCCTTTTTCGGTCAGCACAAAGAAGGAGTTGTCTCGAACCCCTTCATGTTTATACTACACACTCCAAAGGCGTGCTGGTGGCCAGAAAGGAGTATGTCACCTACTGCTGACAGCAAAATTGTAATCTAACAGTGCTAACTAAAGTACTACACTAGCAGTCTCACCAGGGCGGCAAAGCAGTCAGTGCATCTTGTTTTCTGGCAAGTTAGGTGGGTTTTAGAGCCTCCACTGATCACTGAACTTATCCTGACATGTCCCCTTGTGCTAGATGAAGCAGAGAGATAGCAGTTTGGATTTGAGAGAACAATCTTTTCCAACCTTGCACACCCCATAGGAGGGCATCTCAACACTAGCCAGCTCTGTCTGCTCAGTCATTCCCTTTTTAAGCGTTGCACAAGTTTTAAAATTGCTCTGTGCCAACAGTGCTTGAAAACAGCCTTAGTTGGCTTGCAGAGCAAGCCTAAAATGCAGTCAAAAACTTCTCTACTGTGATGGGAAAGAGAAACACTGCCCTGTAACATAAACAGTTCATCAAGGCAGATTCAGAACATTTATAAGCCTAGAATTTTGTACCATACCTATCACCATATGATCTGATGGGTAATTTTTCAAATACTTGGTTTCTCTAGTAGTGATTTACATTCGTTTAAGTGGAGGGAGCTGTGAATGTGCTTTGTCTTGGCTGATTGGTTTTGGATGCTAAAATTACTTCTCCTGAATGGCTCAGTAAGCAAGAAGGAGGAATAAATTTTGATTGTGCTATGCCACCTGTATTCCTGACAGCTTAATTTATTGATGTCAAGTCTGCAGGCACTAAACGAATGCTCATGAAAGTCTTGACTATCTGATGAGGGGCACTGGCTAGTATGATGCAATTAGCTGAGCTCATCGGTTATGATGGACAGCTGGAGCTCTCTGGGTTTTTCCAAAAGAGCTTAATCAAAGGCATCAGAATAATAGAGAAAGGCAGTGAACTAAGACAGTTCATTAGATTTTTTTTTTTTAAATCATTGTGTTTATTATACTCCCCATTTGTCCTTGACATTTAAGTCTTGATCACAAATGAATATAACTGTATGTTGATTTCACTTCAATCAAAAGAAGTTTTAATTTGCATAATAAGTTGAAAATATTTGTGTGAAACTAAGACCTGTAATAAGGCCCCCCCCCAAAAAAAAATTCTTATGCAGTTTTGCAGCATTTTCATGACTTGTCTTAACAGCAAGGCTGTATGAATGTCACTTCCACATATAGTAAACACTGGTTTTCAGATATTTTTTTTTTTTGCTTCATTATTTTGTATTTTTTTTGTGTGCTTTTCACCCTGGCCAATTGATGTCTTCAATAGAATAGCAAAGCAATTCCCTTTGACAGGAGGCACAATACCGGCTAACCCGGCTTGTCTGTTAGCAACAGGGCTGGCTGAGCAGCTGGCCCTTGTCCCACTGCCAGGAAATGCTGACAACAACAGCTACACCATTTCAGCTGCCAAACAGCTCCATAGCGAGTCATGATGGCTAATGGATTGCGTAAGTGCTACTCAGATCTGTCCAGATCTGAGGAAAAAGAACAGCAGCTTTGAGACGTCAACTGCTTCGAGAGAGACCCTGCACTGCAGAAGGTTTCATTACAAGTGTGTGGGTCCTGCTCTGTCCACAGTGACTTTGCCTGGTGCGATTGCACGCATCAATTGTGCTGTGTTTTCAGGTAAAGCAAGATGAAAAAGAGTTTAGGAGACACCAGCATCTTTCAGCTGGCACAAAGTGTTGTGCTACGACAGCAGCCAGCCACGACGGAGCCAACAGACAGAGCAGTGTGCATGCATGTTGAAAATTGGCTGATTTAGTTGCCTACCCACATGTACAAATGAATCCTGGTAGCTCCCTAATTGCCAAGCTGTTAGCTATGCAGTCAGGCAGCTCCACATTAAGCCAGTCCCTTCAGTTTTAGACCCTTGCTTTCATAGCTGTGAGGAAATCCAAGTGGCTTTGTCCACTTTTATTAAGCTACTGGAGATTTGAATGTGCATGCATGTGGACAGGCACTGTGTAAAACTCCAAACAGATCAGGGCTATGAAGCAACTGCTCTTAGGTACACATGCCATGTGGATGACCAGAGGCAGCTGTTTCTGCTGCGATGCCTTAGGCAGTGTACATCTGAAATAGGAAAAGCTGTCTGCCTTTAACAAGAATGAGAAGCTTTACTTGGTGGCTTTTTTGAGTAGTAGAAAGTTATTAACTTCAACCAGGACAATCACAAAAATGATGTGGTGAGCTTTAAAGGCAGATCTGCTGCATATTGCTGAAGGTTGTGTTGATGGTATAAGCTATTGCTTCAGGGGTAAACTGCCCCTGTGACATCTACTCAACTGTGCATTGGAACTTCAGGCCTCCTGGGAAGATCTCACTGCTAGATACCTGACATTTGGAGAAAGAGTGGAGTGCTTAGGTACCTTTGGAAATAATTCCTTGGATTTCTCTAAGCTTTGCAATAAACTCAGCTGATTCTTCCGGCTAAGCTGAGAATATCTTTTTAAGAAATTGCTCTTTATAATTAAGGTGAAGGACAAAACAAGGTGTGGTTTCTGAGTTGAAAGTGTTAAACAACCCTAATAAACGGGTCAGCTATGTGGGCCTTAACTGCAGGCTAGTTGGTTGGCTGGGATAACAGCCTTATAACCTGTGATGAGCATAGACGGATGTCATGGGGACTCCAGCTTCAGTGCTCCTCTTCTGTTCCCACAGAGATTGTTGCTGTGTCCTGTATGGATGGAGCAATCCAGTCAAGTTGCCATCTGCAGCTTAGATGCAGTCAGGACCAATTGACTCACCCATACAGAGGCAATGAAATAACAAACTAGCCACTCCACCAGTCATTTAATTCTACACAGTGAGGTATAGTCAGACTTTTCAGGGTCTATATTTATTTTAAAAGCAATGCCAGTGGATGTATCCCAGCTCTCCTGACTCAGAGTCTGCTATATCATTCTAGCACACGTGCTGTGTCTCTGCAGCATCGCCCATTACTCTGGTAGTTGATGGGAAGTCCAAATAAGAGTTGCATAGCCAGTATCATTCTGATAACTCCTGCCAAAACTGCAGGATACAAAGCACTTTATAGATTTTTGTGCACCACTAATCTAATGGCAAAAAATACACCATGTCAAAATTCCTGGTACGGAGACAGCAGTAAACCCACTAACACTTTGACACCATTCCCATTGTGGTTTCCAAGAAACCCAACCACTTTCTTTAGTGACTATCACTAGTTTCCATAGCCGAGAAATTACTGCTAGCTGCCAGGAGGGTTTTTTCCCCCCATTTATGTTTTATTCTTACTTCCAGCTGCAAAAGCTGTCTTTAAGCTCCTATTTTCTGTTCTCTGTTTTCCATAGTTGATGACAACAGATAGAGGATTAGATTGCTTTCTGTCGTGACAATCTTTCATGATGTTCTTTCCCTAGCTCCAGACCTTATCTGAGTGTGCTAATGCTTCAATCAGATGACACAATGCTCTCTTAAATTTTATTCGTGTGATGGGAGAATTCATAGCTGCTGTAGTGACTGAACTTATTGTATCCATAGCAGCCAACGTCACACTTGGCTGCTTTGGAAACAGTCCCCAGTGAACACTGGATTTGCATGAAAGACTCAGTTGTTCATGTACACCATCAAATTAAACAATGGAAATTTCCCTTTTTGGTTGTGTTTGCAGAAAGACAAAAATAATTGCTGCAGGCCTCATACTGTGAGTCCTCGGTGCTTGCTGTGCCAGAGCAGATTTTTCCTGTGGATTAAATCAAGGTATCTAAAGATCTTTTGTCTGCCAGATTTCAGGGCTGACACATTCCATCCTGACTCCTCTCTCACAGTGGATGATTTTTACATTGTTCATCCTGCAAGACATCCTTTCATTTCTGATTCTTTTGCCTTCTTGTGATGCCAATGGTACCTGCCCTCTCACCTCACATACCAACATGTAACTACTTTGATAGGGGGATATTATTCTGTGCTAAGATGCTCCCTTAGCTCTTTCTCTTTGATACAGTGGAACTAGGAATTTTAAATATTTTAAGATTTTAAGCTCTTGGAGATGGAACTAACATTATCTGGTATGAGCTGTCCAATTTTTTAGGCTAGATTTTTAGGCTAGATTTCACAGTTCCTGGACTTGTGGATTAGCAATGGAAGCCCAGCTCTGGAACCTCTTACTTGTTGCCCACCTGTTGCTGGTTAATTCTGAATTTAGGCTATCCTGGGTTTGGCTGTGGGAGTCTGAAGTTATTGCTCTAGGCAGCAGAGAAAAAGCCTAGCCAATTTATACCAACAAAGTTTTAAAGTTTCATTGTAAATTTGCCATGTAACTACGTAGTGCCATCAGGAATAGAAAGAAGTGTCATGAAAGAAAGAATCAATCTTTCCATAAACTTCCTTAGAAGCTCTTAAAAAATGATGTATAGAACTGTGCCTCATTTATAGAATTATATGGGATAGTAGAAGTCCCCAAGAGTGTTTAGAAAAAGGGAAATTACTCTGGCAGGTCCCTTCATGAGTAATTTCTGGACAAACTTACAACATATTTACATAGGCCTATTGACAATTTCATGCTATTTTACTCCAATAGTGCTGTCCAAAAGCATGAATGTGCTAAATATGAAATATTGAACGCAATCATCAAGTGTGAATTTAGTCTGACTCTTACTATGCGGCTCTCATTCTTCTCCCTAACTGCCTTTAAACCCTATTTTCCAACTCCCTGACAATTTATGCTGATCTAAGCCCATCCACTAGCACTGGCATTTTTCTGGTCCTGTGGTGAACCAGTTTAGGGAGCTGAAGAGGAAGAAAACTAATCTTGCAGAACAAAGCAAATTGTTTTCAGTCAGTTTGGCTCCCTAAACTTGATTGCTAAGTGATCAACAAGCACCAGTACTAGTGCAAGTTTAATGAATACTCTAGGAAAAAAGCTATACTTCCAGAGATGGAGATCCTAAATCTTACCTGATCCTTGGCTTCTGAATGGTGTTTGCTAACATATATCAGGATTCATCAGCATCTTTCCTAGGATAACTTGCTTTTCTGTTTCCCAAATGCACAGTTTGTTGTGACTCATTAGGACATACCTTGATGAAATAAAGTGCAAAACATATAACTCAACTGACTTAATGGATCTGGGAGTTATTCACATGTTTGCAAGAAAATATAAATAGAATATTTCAAAATATAACAAGATTGCAATTTTTTAGCCAGGTCGTTTATGTCATTTCATAGTTCTGCCAAACAAGCAGATAAGGTGAAGTCCTGACACCTCTGGAATCCATAGGAGGTTTTTGATTCACTTGAAAAAGGATTTGACTGCAAAGATTTTTCCCTTACAGCAAAAAATCAGCTTTTACTCTCTCTGCATCTACAGTACCCACATATTTGAATATATAAATAAACTTTTTTATATAAAAGGGGGCTCACAGATGCAGAAATGCAATGTAGATTTAAAGCAGAAAAGAGTGGATAACCATCTAGAATCAAATCAATGATTATTGAACTGTCCATATTTATATCCATCAATGCAATATAAAGTCCAAGAAAACAACTGATATTTAGGAGGAAAGGATTGATTTAGGAAGCATTTAATCTTAATGTTTCAATGTAGTGCCTTTATACCATATGCCGTAGTGGGATACCTGCAATTGTGACACCTTAAAACATCCAGTGTTGCTCTTAACCTGCTAAATCAATTGCCTATTTCAGTGAGAAACTTTACCAGGTGATTTGCTGGGATACAATACAGTACAGGTGAGAAGGCCCAGAATTTGCATTCCTGTATTCTTACATTTCTTTCTTCAAAAGAATCACTGAAAGACTCAAAGATGTGTAAAGATATTACAAGACAACAGCACAGATAGTGTGGCTGGTCGCTTTCTCACACAGGACATTGTCAAGGTCAGGCTGCTATTCTGACATAGCAATGATGGCTTGGGCAGAAGGAAAATAACCTTTTCAGCGTAACTATGTCAATTTGAATATGAGTAATGTTTCTCAATGCTTAATCTGGGAAAAGCTCTCAAAGGTCAAAGCTATAACTGAAATAACAGAGGAAGATTCAGAGCTACAAGATGTTTGGCAGTCATCAAGACTGAAAGCCTGAGCACAACTGAGCCTCAGCACCCATGCGATTCTGCTGGGGAAAAAATCAACAACAACAAAACAGAAAGAAAAGAGAAAAATGGTGTTTAACACTGGCTGTACGTAGCAGAGTGTATTCTTGGTCTCCATCGTGTATTAATTCATTCCAGAAACTGCACCAGTACACAACACTGCAGTTTTAAAAGGCTTAGTGTTTGGCAGCTGTTTTTCTTGTACAGTAGGATCCATGTACAGAGTTATGGGGATCTGGGTTTACATCTTTCCACCCCCTCCCCCCCGTCTGAATGCATTCACTTCCTTACAAAGTGTTGCCACTTAATTCCCTCAGAAAAGAAAGAGGGGGAAAACAGGAGGAGATAGAAGAAGAGGAAAAAGTCAACACATAAAAATGCTACGAATTTAATTTGGACTGGAAAGATACTTCATATGTCTGGAAGCACAATAGCTCTTTCAAGGCCCAAATTATCCCCACACACTGACCTTTGAAACATTCTCTAAAGTTCTTTAAGAGTGATCACATCATGGCTTGGAATTCGGATGCATTCTTAAGTCCACTGATAGCTTCATTGTTGGGACTTTTTCTGCTACTCTTCTCTGGTCTCTGATGAATTCAGAGAAAGTAGATCTGGCAAGAAACTGGAACTGACCACCTTTTAGTGAAGGTCTTTTCCCCAACAGTCATCATTTAATGTATGTGGGATGCTGGGATGAGATGATGGGCTTCATTGCAGTCGGTGAAGCTGCAGTCTTCCGGTAACAAGAAGCAGTAACTGGCTGGAAACACCTTTCTCACATCTATTAGGCAGAAATGACTCCATCACACACTCTAGACAATGGGAAATACAGAGATTACTCCTGCTAAGACACAGTTCTGCATATTTCTGAATTCATTCCCCACTGTTGAATGGAGATGTAGAAGGGGAACATGGCAACCCATTCACAGAGACTACCAGTGTGCTGAAATAGTCTAGAAGTAGTTGTATTGTAGGTAGTATAAATATGTTTTGAGGTCCAAGATGCTGCAATTCCAGACTGGCTTTTAGACGTTATGTGTAGTTTGGCTCTTTCTTATCCCTGCTTGGCAAAGGTCTATTAATATCCTTGACAAGATCCCCATTTCAAATGTTCTATAGTAAGAAGAGCGAAATAAGGAATGTGTTGACAAGTATTTCCTTAATTATTTATTTTGCATTGAGAGGGAGAGGAAAACCAACATAAATTTATAGGATGTCCCATAATACTTTGGTTTACATATTCTGTTAAAGGATACAAATGTTCTTTTTTTACCATGTAAGAACCCAACTTTGGAATTTTGGGACTCAAATATACTGATTATAGGTATCTTTGACTGAATGTTTGCTAAAATTCTGTATTCCGTGCCTGAGACAGGGAAAGAAAGAAGCTCACAAACATACAAACATTTGTGTATTTCCTTGTGTAGCGCAGATCTCATTCATTTGTCTAACTCTGACAGCAGAAAGTGCTGGCAGCGTCAGGAGTTTGGTTGAGATATCTTGTGTTTACTTTTAGAACTAAAACCCACATCCGTTTAGACTTTACCCAGAATGACCCTGAGGCTCCTTACTCCTTATAACACTCAAATGTCCCTGATTTTGTGCACTGACTCTGCCTAAAACAAAAATAGACGGTCTAAAACAAGAGAAGACTTTTATTTGGAGACAAAAGAAGCACAACATCACCTTTGGAATAAATTCTGCAGGCACACATGAACTCTGTGTAAAGTGCTCTCCCTTCAGCATCTTTGGCTAAAGTATTTTTCCTCCCTGGTTATGAAATATTTGGAGGGTTAATCACCCTCTTAACCAGCACACTACCACCACTCTCCTAACCAGACAAATGCATGTGGATGAACTCTGAGCATCTGCACTTTCTATTGTTCACCCAAAGGTAATGGCAAAAGTATTCTCACACTAAATTTATTTGCCTCTTTTCTAGGTTATCAGGCTTTGAGTTGGCTCTTCACTTCTCTTTCCTACATTGGTAGAGAGCTCCTTACTCAGCTGCTTCAGACCCCAGGGACTATGTGCACAAAGACTCCTTTAGCCTCATAAAATGAAGGAGACCTCAGCACTGAGATGCCTTTCTGCTCCCAGAGGAAGGGCTGCCTGCGACTGCGGGGCCTGGGGAAGAGCCATGAAGGCAGAGGTCAGACTCAAAGAGGCAAAGGGTACATTCCTTTTCTGGTTGTGATGTGCTCTTAGTCAAAGGGCAAATACTTCCCCACAAACTGAAAGCTGCCACTTTGTGGTTTTTCTCATGTTTCGACTACCAGGATATATATAATAGTATGAAAGGATTGCACTGGCCTCACGAAGGTGCTTGCAGGAAGCTGCTATGGGGTCCCTGAGACACCTATGCCCATTTGATGTGTTTGTGCTGTGAAGGCCATTTGCTAGTGCAACAGTCACGGTGACTGCCTGACCAAGGATGCTGCTGTTCGGTTCATACCACTGTGCAGCTGCTGCATCCAAGACAGCAAGCTATGTGCCTTGTGACTAACCCTGTGAATGACCAACAAAATACCTCCCCTGCATTACTGCTCCGTGTTTGCAGACAAGCCACCCCAGCAGATGGCCTTGAGAGGACTTCAGCCACGGCACCGGCGGCTCAGTCCTGGCTGTGTGGCGGTCTATGCCCTGGCTGCATAGAAACACACCTCACCTGTTAGACACCCCGATCTCTGACACCATGGGGTGTATGCACAGCTCTGGAGCTGAATGGGTTCAGTTCTTGAATGTCTCAGAAACTCTCTCAAGTATCTAGTACTTGAAACTAAACTTTTACTTTACTTTTTAGTAATTTATTTAGTACTTCAAAAACTCTCTGAAAAAATGCAAACAATACACCTCTGGAAAGTGGAGTGATACTGATTTCTTGCTCCTGCTCTTACCTCTTTGTCCTAATGAGCAAATAAGTTTTTCAAAGTCAAGAATAGCTCTTACTCTGTATATGCAGTGTCCTGAAGCAATGGGCTTGACTCTGAACTAGTGACGTTATTGTCATAACTGGTCAACCTTCCTGGTCAGCAAGTAGAATTAAAGTCTTAGAAGCAAAAGCTCTAAAATATGCTGTAGCCAACTTATTTGGTCTTCATACTTTCCCCTGCCTGTCTTTAGTTTGTTAGAAAGTCTAGAAAGGGGCTTTGTGGGACTTAGTATATTAACATTCTGTTGAGGAAAGTGAGCACTCAATGGACCAGACAGTATCAAAACTGCAGTGAAATGAATACTGTGAAGCATCTCATGTTTACCTTTGAACTTGAAAAATAGTGATTGATTAGTGCTGATAAGTCAAGTTGCACAGAAGTCAGAAGCTATAAAAAGAGATTGATTTGAGACAGAAAAAGAGAAATGGAAATAGGATCTGCAGTAAGCTATGAGCATTACAAGTTGAAGTTCCTGAAGTTTCAACAGAAGTTTTTAACTCGTCTTAATTTTTTGCTTCCACAGTGCCCTGTGCCAAAGGACTGATGCCACCAGCCAGTAACAAATGATGCTTCCTGGTTCTTATGGGATTTCTTCATTAAAAATTACTTATGCCTTCCAATAGCAAGTGTTGCAAAATCAGTGGGTACTTCGCCTGTGGATATCCCTGTTTCTGGCTTCCTCTTTATAAAATACAGCCACGTTCCCACAACATGTAAAGATGCTGCTTGTGAAACACTGAGATGCTGTGCCAAGCCCATGGAAAAACCAATTGGGAAAATGAACATCTGAACAGCATGCTGTACATGAAACTGAGGCCCAGATAGTGAATAATGAGGAGAAAACAAATTATCAGTGGGATGATCATTAAGTGAACACTATCCTCTAGTGTACTGGACAAGCATACACAAGCTTGTTATCCACTTCTGTAATTAGAAACAGTGTCCTAATAGATAAGCACAAATGAGCCAAATTCAAGTGGCTCACATTTGACTTTGCAGTCTTAAAAAAGTTTTTTCAGTGTAGCTTGGGCATGTGCATATCCCATGTCAGAGATAACACCTTTCACTTAAAGTAAGACAGTTGCTTATTAAAAATTGATATTGTATTTTTCCTGTTAAGTTCTAAAATACACAAGAGATTCAGTTTTGAGAATAGCTGAGTTTTCTCTCTCTTTTTTTTCTGAGAATTTCATTTCACATCCTACCCAGTGCAATATGGATAGGCCAGTGCAAATATTTTTTCTGTAAATGAAAAAGACCGCTGATAACTACTCTGATCTCTATAGATCATATGTGCTAGGGTTAACTGGAGTGTTTATCAGGCTCATGTTGGTAATAAAAACCAGTTACTTTTCAGTCACACTGAGTTTTTCATAGCTAGCAGTTCCCATATACAACTAAATTGTGTTTTATGTAGGGGAAGTTGTTTGCAAGATGTCCCAGGCTGGTAAATACAAAAGGGATGTATCTAGAAACATCTCTGAAAGCAGTATCTTAGGACATTTGTAATCAAGAAACATTTTAATAACTATTGAGGAAAGGATCAAATACAGATGCCAGCTGCCCAGCCATTTTAGCGAAGAGCTACGAGTGAGCAGATTTAGAAGAGGTCCAAGTGGATTTTTAAAGTAAACTGTCCTTATTCTCCCAGCTGGTTTACCTCTGGGTTAGAGCTGACACCAGCTTCCTGGTGGTGTTTGAAAAATTGCCCTTTTTCTCCCCAAGTCTTGCTTTCCTGAGGGCAAAGCAGTAGGACCTTTACTGCTATAGCTGTCCGTGGTCTGCAGGATGTGGCAAAAGAGAAGTAGTAGTGGAAGTTAGTATTGGTGAAGGTGGAAGCTAAATGCATAGGCAGATGAAAATTTAATAGTCTTATGTTCCATAATATCTTCTGGCAACTAATTGGGGCAGTATTTCACCATGGTCTTTTATGACCACACTGAAAAAGGATGAAAAATAAATACTTTTTAGTTTCAAATTAAAAAAAAACAACAAGGAAATATAAAGATAAAAAGTAAATGAGTGAAGCAAAATTAAGTAAATACAAACTGGCAAAAACCAATTGCTTCAAGTTTTCTGGATACTTTGTCAGTGCTTACAAGTCTATTAAAGGGTCTATTGAAGGAGGATGGAGCCAGACTCTTTTCAGTGGTTCCCAGTAACAGGATGAAAGGCAATGGGCACAAGCTGGAACATAGGAATTCCATTCCTATATGAGGAGAAACTTTATGGTGAGGGTGACAGAGCCCTGGAACAGGCTGTCCAGGGAGGTTGTGGAGTCTCCTTCTCTGGGGATTTTCAAGACCTGCCTGGATTTAGTCCTGAGTTATGTGCTCTGGACAATCGTGCTTTAGCAGGGGAGTTGGACTAGATGATCTCTAGAGGTCCCTTCCAACTCTGAAAATTCCATGATTCCATGATTTGGACATACTTACCAGTATAGGCATAGAAAGATGTGCCAACCATATGTCTGGCACGGCGGAGCTAAAGACTAGGAAGTATTGGGGTGGAGGCAGCTTTTTGATATTAAATATGCATCACAGCCGAAGTAATTACTGTTGGTACTCTTAGAACACAACCTGGAGCTGAAGATGTGGTGTAGTTAATTTCCTTGTGAGAGAAGCCGACCTTCTCTGCAACAAGGGAACACATTGAGGAAAACCTGATGTGAGCCAAAGCAAAGTCTCACAGCTTTTTTTTTTTTTAGTTGTTAGTACAAATGGTCATTACTCCATAACTTCTTTCTTGCAGGAGGTGTAACTTTCTGTGCATGCTGAGGAACGCAGAAGCAAGGTGCAACATAAGCAGTAAGGTCGTATATCCACGCTGTGGCATTACGGATGCAGGGAGTTGCAGGTGTGTGCTGTACATACAAATGTGCCGTATGATTGTACCGGAGGCAAAGGGATGTTGCGTGAAGCCCAAAGGAGAAATCACTGACTGTGTATGACTTTGGGGTCCTGGTGGGAAAGGGACTCTGCTGTGTGTTCGCTTGGTGGTCTGTACCCCCTGCTTCTCCTCACCTCTTTGCTCATTTACCCTGGGACATTTGAATACAAACCACATGGGTAGGTGTCTTGTCTGGGCAGGGGTGCACAGGTTTTGGGGTTGCCTTTCTGAGATGCCTATTTCTGTGAGGTGGCAGAAAATGGAGACTACTTTCCCATTCCTAGGTATTAGGAAAGCGAATTTTGGCTCGAAATCATGTAAAACATTGCCTCCCTCAGCAGTTTTCACTGTGTGGCTTTGATGGCAACAGTCTGCGAGGCTCTGGTTTTGGCAGTGCGCTAGTACTAATTTTGCTGTGGGTATCTGGAGGTGGAGAAAATCTGAGGGCTGATAGCAACTGCAGAACTTTGGAAACACCAGTGACTGGCAACTTCTTCAAATGAGGCTTTCAACCTCCTCTTGGCCTGGCCTGGGCTCCATAGTTGTCATTTGTATAATGGTCTGGCTTCCTTCAGTGAGTGTGTGAAAGTGAAGCCACGGAGCCAGCGCTGGCTGCCGACCATCAAAGTCATCTGTCAGGGATGGTTTATTTGCCTGCTACCACATGGGCAGGGAATGCTCCTTCTTCACCTTCCTCCTTTGCCAGGGTAGAATGCTAAGTTGGGCAAGGTACTTGTAATGAGAGATCTTGCTTGCCATCAAGAGAGAAAATGTCAAAGATGGGTGGTAAGAATAACATCAAAAGAGATTATGGACAACTGTTGCTTTCCTCGCAGCTTTGTGTGCATGTGCTGTAGGAGCAGCCTTTGGCAGCTGAGCTTTGGGTGTATTTGAGTTGCTAAAAATTACTCAGGAGGGATCATTCATGGGCCCGAGGTCTACATGGTACACTGTGGGAGTCTCAGGCAGCTTGGTCATAGACCTTACTGAGAGGGGGATCAAACTGTAGCAAACAATCCATAACTTTCAACACTGGCAGAGCTTCTCAAAATCTTTGAGTTGTTGTGGTTACCTAAGGCGTCACCTTCTCTTCCATCATCACAGTGATCTCTTCTACCACGTGTTGTGCAAAAGACTGTCTGGTATCTAGCAGCTCTTTTTTGTTCATTTTTGGCTACTCATTTACATTAAATGGGAGATCCCTGAGAAAATAACAAGAAATGAAAAGTAAGTTCTAGAGGTGCTTTACCAGTGTATTATTTGGTGTTGCAACCCATCTGGGTATATGTGATTAACATTTAGATTTAAACAGATTGAAAAATCATTTAACAGTTCCCCATTTTTCATTTGTTTCTCCTCCCTTCCCAAAATACTGAACTCTTCAAAGAGTGATCTAATTAAAAATGAAAGCACATTTACTTGCTTTAAGTATGTCACTTCTTAATGTCAAGGGAAAAGCTGATATACAATAAAAATTTCAAATACAGCATTCTTTTTATTCAGCTAGGGAAAAAAAGGAAGAAATACTAGCCTATTTATCTCCAGGAAACATTAAAAATTCCCTGCCCTACCCCACAGTGTGTTTTATTTTGTTTTGTTTTGTATTTTGTTAATAATCTGTATTCTGATTGCTGCCTGGTAAAGAATAAAAGAGGATTCTTTAGTCATGGGAATGCAGAGATGTTTATTTCCACTTTGGGAGTATAACAAAAAAAAAATTCAGCTATTTCCAGAGTTCTTTACTGAAGCACCTGGTATCCCACGCTACACCCGAGATTATAAAAATATTTGAAACTGCAGGAAGGCAATACAGCTGTGCAAGCTTATACTGGGACTTGTTGATTTAATTAAGTTCAGAAAAACCAGCAATACTAGTAAATGTGTAGTTGCTTGAATGAGAGAGATTCCATTTGCTAAAATAAAGGTTTGCCCCTAATTATCCATTGTCATGGACAGACTAAGATTATAGTCTCTCATTATTTCTCTGGCAATGTGGCGTAACCAGACTCTGTTCTCTCTGTTTCCTTTGAAACCATGTATTAGATGATTATTTTTAAGGGTGAAAAAATGACACAGTAAGGAGAAATTCAGATCCAGGTGTTGCTGTTGGTATTTGTGGTCGTGCAACCTGGTTAAGAAAAACAACAAACCAAACAAGCCACATTTATTTTCTGCCTTTGTGAGAGATTATTCTTGGCAACAAATGCAGCCTCTTGTACGAAGACCTTCCATTTACTAGACAAGTTTACAGTTAGAGGAGAGAGCCCCGGCTGGAGGATACCATATGTATGTGGTAAAGAACAGCAAATATTTCAGTGGATGGGACTCAATTCCTGGAAGAGCTGGATGAGTCACCTCCCATTGGTCCAGCTGGGGGAAAACTCCAGCAGTCCTCCTGGAAAAAGAAAAAGTGACACCATGCATCCTTGCTCACGTTAAGTAAGGGAGGTGCTAAAGTGATGTTTGACATTCAGGGATGAATGGGGGTATGGAAAATGTTATTGCATATAAAAATGGGTCTACCTCTGAAAAACAAAACCATAATCCAAAATAAAGCTATTTTTCACAAATGAAGATTTTCTGCAAACCCTTAGTGTGTGGGATGAACAGGGAATTTTCAGCTTTCCACAAACTCAGGAATTACAAGCTATTTGGAAAAATAGCCACAAATCTATATGGGGAGCTTTTTGTAATTTTCTTGGTTACATACTTTATGTATGTCAGAAACGGACAGAAAACTGGCAAGTTTTGAATGTGTAAGTGTAATGATCATAAATAACCATATTATTAGTTAGCAGAACACATATTGGCATAGGGGAGGTAAAGATGAAATGTAATTTGATTTTAGTAACATTTCAAAGTCAGTTCAAACCAGCTGTGGTATGAACACCATCATGTGGATCAAAATCTGACTAGCTGGCAACAGAAAGGTGATAAAAAGAACAATATATTAAATGCAAAAAGATATCTAGTTGGGTGATGTCAGGATTAGCTCCTCACTTCTAAATTTCCTGGCCTGGAAAGGAGTGAATAACATCCTTGTGAAATTTACAGCTGCCGGGCTGATGCTTTAGAAAGCAGCGAAAACATGAGGAAAAGGGGCCTAAAAAGACAAATGATAATTTCTAAATAAAAGATCATCTGCGCACCCTCAAAGGCTCACAGAGTGGCAATGGCAGGAGGAGGGGCCCCAAATAACGTCTTGTCCTGGCTCCTTTCAGGCCCATGGCAGGGGTCTTCAGCCCTGGTAGCACCAGCCCATTCTGTCCACCTAGAGGAGCCCAGGGGCAAAGGCAGGTGGAAACCCAAGCTGCGGGCTCAGAGGAGGGTACATGTAAAGAGTATGCTTGTCTGACCATACCCTGCACCTGATCCCTGCAGCCTGTCCTGTCTGCTTGCTAAATTGCTTTCTAACCTTTTCCTGAGTGAGGGACTCTACATCTGTATGCATCCTTGTGAGTGCATCTGTGTGTGCATGTACACACACCTCTCTATATATGCATCTTCTCACTCGCAGACCTCCATCCTGCACAGCCAGAGGGGGAGCAGGTTGAGGCCATTGGTTTTATCTGTGTCCATGCAAATGCTCTGTGTATCTGTCTGATCTGTACCCAGCCATGCACACGTGCAGAGATGTGTTCTGTGTAAGCACATCTACTGGCAATACATTTTTAGCCTCGCTACTGGTGGTAACTGGGGACATTGATGTGCATCAGCCTGTCCTTTCTTTGGCTATCACATGTGGCCCAATTATTTTTCCCTAACAAGAATGACAGAAGAAACAACACTCTGCTAAAAATTCCTAGAATTATCTGTATGGCTGAGCTTTGTCTCAAACACATTTGAATCTGAAAGGAGATGTGGCCTTGTATTAGCATGCAGAAGAGTTCTGCTCTATATCTCCAACCTGACCTTTTGTTGACTCTTAACATATGGTTTACAGTGATAAAGACTATCTGATGACAAACTCATAAAGATTAATTGGGTTTTGAAGCATGTAGCTTTGATAATGAGGTTGATACAGCTGTAACACCAAGATCAGATTTAGTAAGAAAGGCTGAGAGCGCTGTACCTCCTTGCAATGTGTAATTGCTGTTGGCCAAAGGTAGCTGCCTTTCCAGGCCATGTGAGGACCACTGCCTTTCTTCAGCATCCTGCAGGTGTGTTTCACTCCCCAGAGCCCATTGGCACTCATGGACCATTTATTCCTGTTCTTAGATCCAGCCACATGTGCTCAGTTGCTGGTTTATACATCTTATTGCAAGCTGTGCCTTAGTGGGTGGTGTGGTATGAATCTGCCTTATGCATTTCTACACTGCACTGCAGTTGCAACATTAGTGGGAGGACATGTTATCTGTTTTCCACTTTTAAAGATGATTATGATAATAATTTTTTTCTGTTCTCAAGAAAAATATGTAGGGAGGTCACTGCTTCATCTAACATGGATGATGGGTGTTGGTGTCTTCTCCCAAGTAACAGGACAAGAGGAAATGGCCTCAGTTTGCACCACGGGAGGTCTATGCCGGATATTTTGAAATTGTTTTACACTGAAAGGGCTATTAAGCATTGGAATGGGCTGCCCAGGGAAGTGGTTGAGTCACCATCCCTGGAGGTATTTAAAAGATGGATAGACATGGTGCTTAGGGACATGGTTTATGATAGTTTTGTCAGTGTCAGGTTGATGATTGGACTTGATGATCTGAAAGGTCCCTTCCCAACCCAGGCAATTTTATGATTCCATGGTCACAGAGTTGAGCCTGAAATTTAAACCGAGCATGTCAGGTGGTATGTAGCAGCCCCTAGGTGGCTCTGTTGACCGCAGTGGGGAAAACCTGATGACTTTTTCCTGGGTCACTTTTGGTTCCTGGTTATGTGAAGTGACAAAATGTACAAAAAAGAATTTTCAGAGTGCTGCTTTTCCAGAGCTGGGTTCAGCTCACCACTGTTAGGTGTCAAAGGGGTGGTTGTCTGATTTAAGACAGTTCCCTGAGGCTATTTCTGCGGGCAACAGAGCGAGGCAGGCACTTTCAAGAACTGATTCCTCCTGTCTGAGGTAGGACAGAAGAATTGCCTTCTCGAGGTGCATATTTCTTTCCTTTGACTCTAGAGGGAGTCTAGCCTAGCTTTGGGTGGGTGTCTAGGGCACAGATAACTCCAGCTGGGAGCAGGAATCCCACCCACAGTGCTCAGCACAATGTGGCTCTGCTCCTAGTTAGCCCTTCAGTGCACTGCTGTAATAGAAATCACTGCACGCAAAACCACGACATTGGAATGCATGCTGTACATTTATTAAGCATTTGATTTCCCTGGGGCTTTCTCTAGTGCTCATCACTCAAGAAGCTGGGTTTTTCAGAGTTAATGACTTTATTTTTATTACAAGCTGACTAGATGAACCAGATCTCTAAATGGGAAACAGCTACAGAGGTCAAGATGGAAATGTCTGTGATTTTAAGTGGCCAATCAGAGGTGAATAGTATCAGTCTCTCTGCTTGCTCATCCAGTGTTCTTGCTTGTAAATTTTGCTCTCTGATAATTCCACAGCAAACATTTTTCTTCAGGATGCCTTTGCATCATGGAGTTAGCATTTTCTTCTCCTCTATTTAGACCCAGCTAGAGGCCCAGTGAAAACATAGAAATCTGGCTCTCAGATGAGGTGTCTGGACCTATAGCCACTCAAAATTGCACTTTTGTGCCACGGTGTGCAGTCTTCATATGTTTTAGCTGCAAAAGTCAACATGGTTTCTGTTGAACATGCTCAAACCACACTTTTGAAGAGTCTATAACTTGGCTGAATTTGTTCAGATTTTCACAAGGTAGAAAACCTCATTACAGGCAGACAAGCTGTGCTGTCAGCACCAGCTATGAAATGTGTGCTCTGAGGTTCAGGATTTTGAAGAAAAGTTGCCAAGATTTACCAGGACTGAGTGCTAGTTGTTTCTCTACTTGGTCCAGTGAAGACTGAGAGGGAGAATTTCTAAAGCCTTACTACCTGATGTGCAAAGCGTGAACCTCAAATGGTGATAGTTTGGCAAAGCCATGAAGTGCAATGCGGGCTGCAGAATGTGAAATGCTGTAGGCTGGCATCAGGCTGGGCTTCCAGCCCACTGACATAATTTCATTACACACTTCTACTAAGTTATTTTCTTATATTTGCTGTACTGTACTACCCTTATGTTCATTAATGCCAGGCATTTATGTACTTATATATGCCTTTCCATGAAAATATGATCTATCTGCATATATATGCAACTTAGATGGAGTATATTCTAGTCTAATGTAGAACCAACAAAGGTATGATCTTTTTTCTTCTTTTACGTTTAACTTCGAGTACTTTTTGAATGCCACCATCTGCCCAGCAGTATGCCTCAGCAAAAACCACTGGTCCTAACAGCCATTAACTGAAAAACTCTGTGCACTCTGAAGTGAAAGCATTCTATTTACCCCTCCTTTTCCCAAGGGCTCAAGGCAAAAAAGAAACTAATAGGTGTCATAAGGTGGTTTTGTGTTATTTTAGATAAGAATAGTTGTGAATTTTAAAGCTGTGGATTCCTTACATCCACCCTGTTAATTAATAAAATTGCTTAAAGGTAAGTTAGGCATCCGTGGAAATGTTTTCTTAATAAGTTTAGGGATGGGCTCGAGAGCATGACTGGAGAGCAGTCCTTCCCCACACACTTTGCAAGCTCCAGCTCAGAGTCACTGCCTGACCTTTGCTGTGGAGATGTGTGGGCTGGGGATAGCTTTACAGTGCCCGTATTCTATTCAGTTCAAAAGAGAGGGATTTAATTACAAGTGCTATAATTTGAAAAGATTTTGTAATTCAGGAAAGCTTTCAAAAATCTTTGCTGGCAAACTAAATAAACGATCCTTTATTGCATTTCTTCGTCTTTGTGTGGCTGCAGGGAGCTTAACAAGGACCTCTGCTGTTCGTTTAATTTATTACACCACCTTACACTTCACATTCCTCCAGGTTCTCTTTTTATGAGTTCTCATTTTGTTGGTCTTCCACAAGATTTTTTCATGCCCCTTGTGTGCTTACATGCACTAATTATATGTCACATAAAAATCGTAAATCCTCTAATACCAGCTGGTGTAGTTAATGAACTTGCAACTTTACCCGTGTTGAACTATGTCAAATCCCTGTAACATCTGGCATGTTTTAATTCCTGTGCTATCAAGGGTTGAATTTTCATTTAAGACCTCCCAGGTATGGACCCGTCAAGAATTTCTTTGCACTGTAGCTTCTTTCAACTCCTTGAACTGTATCTGTAAGTGTGAAGGCTTTCAATTGACAACTCTGTTTGTTTCATTTGTGTTAAGGATTTTTTTATTTTTTATTTTTTATTTTCTGAACTAGTGAGTAGCCCAATCAAATAATAATGGATTGCCATTTCTCCCTGATAAGCTGATCTTTCTGCCTGTGCTACTGATTCTGTACCTATACCCTCTCCTTGAAAAAGGAGATGGGCATCTTGGGACAGGGGGAACATGCAAGTAACGGTGATTATGTTAGAAAAACAGTTTTGTCTCTCCTGCTCTGTTGTGTGAGACTTTTGTAGCAAGCCTGTTCTTAAACTTTTTTACTAACACTGAATTTATGCCCTTTGCTACTCAATGGCACTGTCCTTTGTACAACTGGGTTTCAGTATTTCTTTCCTATCCTTTGTATTGGGCTGGGCACACAGGTCAGAATAAACCCTCCAGAGGTTTTGCTTGTATCATGTTTAGTCTCAAACTCCTGCCCTCCCACCTGCTCTCTCACCCTCACACCTGCTTCCTTTTTTTTTTAAACAGAAGTCTTGTTCAGGAGGTTTGCTGGAGTGTGTCAAAGGGTTAATACATTCCTCTCTTACTGCAGTTTAGAGGATCATCTGTGTCTTCCCTATTAGCTCATCTGAGACTCCCCCAAATGATATATGATCTGTGTAGGCACTTTCAGACAAACCATGCCATTAGCAATGCTTCCACAGCAACCTCTCAGCTGTGCGAAAAAAATGCCTTGAAAAGACAGGTTAGAGCATGTTACTGGTTTCACAAAAGGGATGAATGAGGGGAGAGAGAAACAAAACAGAACAATACTCAGCTAGGGCCTCACTGTCACCGTCCTCTGTTCAAGGCTATGGGTCTGCACACCAGTACACATTAAAAGTCTCATGTAACCTTCTCCCTTAGATAGATAGATATAATGGTATTGAAATAGAAAAAAATCACTTACTTGAATGTGTATGGCTCTAAATATGCTCATAATGTAATAAAGCTATACGTCTAGCAACATGCTGGAAAGAACCATGAAGGCAGCTGTTAGTCTGTGCAGACTGGAAGACATGCTGAAAAGAAGCTAGTGTGTAGATTTTTGAAAGACTCAGCCAGAGACTGGCAGCTGGAGAGATGCTCAGCTTCTTGGAAACAACCCTTCTGGGCAGAATGAGGGAGGGCTTTCAGCACGTGCATGATTTGCCATCTGCAGTGTAACTCACACCAAAACACAGTGTTACTGGGGGAGAGAGACTTGACAACAATCTCTTTTGTGTGGGGGTTCCTAAGCAAGAGGTTGGGTGGTGTGACACATGGACAGCCAACAAGAATCTTTGAGAGAGTGTGAGAGTTACAGGTTGTGCAATATAAGCACAGCAACTGGCTTTGTTGAAGCAACTGTGAAGCACCATCCAGAAAATTCAGTACTTCACAGCCACGATACACATACCACAAACCACCTGTATGATATTTCTGTGTGACCAACTGCCCAGTCACAGTTGTGTGTGCCTGGAGTTGCAGGCTGTCAAGAAATCCCAGGCCCAGGTATGCACCTCCTCTGGCCTTGATAAATAATGTCTGGACACGTGGTAATGTCTATGGAGGTCGGGTATGTGCTCCCACAAGGTGTTCCTGCAGTGCAATGACCCTCTCCTGCTTTACTTCAGAGCAAAGGCTGTGTATGTGTTGCCTTGTAAGCTGAATTAGGTTATTTTCCCTTCCACAAACTCTGAAGGAAGGACCCTGTGTTCTACAAGTATATTTGGTTACTATAAATTCACAGCATCTTTCACTTGCTCAACATGAGCTGGCAATGCTTGCTGGCAGCCCACAAAGCCAACCACATTCTGCACTGCATCAAAAGAAGCATGGCCAGTAGGCTGAGGGAGATGGTTCTGTCCATTTACTCTGCTCTCATGAGACCGTACCTGGAGTACTGTGTCCAGCTTCAGAGTCCTCAACACAGGAAGGACATTGACCTGCTGAAATGGGTCCAGTGGAGGGCCATGAAAATCATCAGAGGGCTGGACTACCTCTCCTATGAAGACAGGTTGAGAGAGTTGGGGTTGTTCAGCCTGGAGAAGGCTCTGGGGAGACCTTATAATGGCCTTCCTCTTTGTCACGAAATATAGTGATAGGATGAGGGGTAATGGTTTTACATTGAAAGAGGGGAGATGTAGATTAGATACTAGAAAGAAATTCATTACTGTGAGGGTGGTGAGGCCCTGGAACAGGTGGCCCAGAGAAGTTGTTGATGCCCCGTCCCTGGAGGTGTTTAAGGACGGGCTGGATGGGGCTTTGAGTAACCTGCTCTAGTAGGGGGTGTCCCTGCCCATGGAAGGCAGGTTAGAGCTTGATGGTCTTTAAGGTCCCTTCCAATTCTAATCATTCTATCCCCATGGAAATCTTTCAGTTGGTTAGCTGACTTTGTGTCTTACATCAGTTAAGTAACTTTTCAGACTTTAAAAGAAAGTATACATTACATAATTCCTAAAGCATAGGGTGTAATTTCATTCCAATATGTTTAATTAACTTATGGCCTTTAACACTATGGAAATCACTAATACGATTCAGAATTTTTTACTGTCTTTCTCCATGTTTTTCTTCTTGTCTGCACACACTGAAGTCTGAGCTAGGAATAGAACACGGACCTCCCAAACCTACAAGCTCCATCCAGTTGTGTTTGGTGTCTTTACAACCTTCAGATCATGCATCATTCTTAGGTGTGAAGAGCACTCAGGAGGCTGTTAATGAGCTATTGTACATTCAATTTATTAATCTAAAGACAACTCAGGAGGCCAATAGCCGAACAGTCTGTCCATGACTTATAGAGGGATTTATCTGTGTAACTGTGCAGACTGGACTACGTTTTCTGCCTAGTCTGATGGTTCTTCAATTTTCTGTTAAGGTAGGGAGGCAAAGCAGTGAGAGGAACATTAACATTTCCATGTTTACCCTGTGAACAAAGCATAAATATTAATTCCTTCATTTCTATCAAGATCCCAGCTATATTTTTTTATTTCACATTAAGATCTAGTGCTTTGAAAGTCTGCACCACTAGTATGGTGTGGGTTTGCAGGCGGGAGGAGAGCCTCTTCTCTCTGCTCTCACAGGAATCCTGTGTGATGCATCCACAGGTGTGGTACATCCTGACTGGTGCTGGAAAAATATCCTCTCTTTTGTCAGGTGCACTTTTCATGCTCAGCCACACCTTATATATAAGTAGTTTATTGTCAAAGGGGAGGGTCACTCTTTCTGGTGTGTGCTTCTCAGGCATGTGAGATTCATGTACAACCAAGTGGTACACCACCTCTATTGCCTTTTATCAGGAGAAGACAAACATTTTCATGTTGTCGTGACTTAAAACCCATCAGCTCTGCATCAGCATCATTTTAAGTTCACCAGTTAGTTTATATTACGATTTTATCTTTCGTGTGTATTCACATACACATAAGCAGCAGTGGAATTACAATGTGGCTCTGACTGTGATGGTCTTTAAGGTCGCTTCAGCTGGTACCAGTATTTTACAAATCAAGTACAGTATTATCTGTATCAACTGGATAACTATGTCAGTTTATGCCTAAGATCTTCCATGAAGCTTGTATGACACTTTGGTTTTGGGGCATAAAGAGTATTTGGTGAAACACTTGAGGAACAGGAAAAAGCTGTATTGAGGCATTATTTTACAAACAAATGATGCTTTGACTTATGTCGTGGTAACTGCACGGCATTGTTTCATTTTCTATTTGCTGAATTCTCTATCTCCAAGTAAATGTTGCCTTAAGTGCTTGCTAAATTAATTAAGATCTTGCATGCATATGTGAATGAAGTTCCTATCTAAATTGTTCTAGCTTATTTGGACACTCTGTCAAAGGGAAGAGAAAATTACACAGTGAATACATTTTTCCTTGCACTGGTTACTGAGCTTCAGCATACTTTTAAATGTTTTCAAATTGTGGCACTTCCAGAAAGTAACCAGTTTTGATTTGAAGACATGAAAAGATGGAGAGTCTTTCCTAAAATTGTTTTGTATCTAGCTGAAAATTTTATCGTCTCATATTGAGCTATTGATTCTTGTCATTCCTTCTTTCTCTTGGCTCATAGGGCCCTTCAATATGCTATTTATCATTGTGAAAGTGACCAAGCCAGCTCAGTCTTCTGGGACAGTTTTGTGAGCTCCATAGATTCAACATCTTAGATTTCTTTCTAGAAAGATTGTTTTGATTCTCATGTGATTCCATTAGATTTTCTTTTTAGCCCTCTCCATTTTTTTCCATCGTTTGTGAAATACGGGTACCAGCATTATGTGCAATATTTCTGTACAGGTTGTGTGCAGGCATAAAATCGCTTACTATTTCCTTCACTGTGTTCTTTACACAAAGGGATCACGAGCATCACATCCATCCTTTTGCCAGTCTAACACTGAGAATTCATGTTCCGTTTCTTTTCACAGTTTGGTCTTGAAAAACTTGTGTCTGCTTCATAATTAACCCCCTATTGCCTCAAAAAGATTATTTGTATTTTCCAGTATTAATTCTTGCCTGGCATTTAAGTCAGCTATTCTACAAAATTTTTGCGGGGTGTCCACTCCCTATTCTCGGAGATGAGCACTATAAGAGGCCTTTTGCATTGTTCTGGAACTCTTTTACTCTGTGAATTTTGAAAGGCGCAAAGATTAGTTCGATCAGGTCCCTGAGTATGCCAGAGGTGGGTGCAGTGGGACCAGATGTTTGTGTAACATAGGTAAATAATCTCTGACTTCTCTTCATTCTAGCCTGGGCTATTACCACTTTATCACTGATGTTAATTGTGTCAGCCATCTGAGCCCAGTTTACTTTCTTAATAAAGAGGGAAGCAG